>KK121161.1:470359-490637 GCA_000611955.2 Stegodyphus mimosarum
GTTATGTGTAGCTTATCAAATAATTATTTACTTTGTTTTACAGAAAAATATGCGACTTTACATTTTCTGAGACTATTTCTTCTTCTTCTTGTTGCTTTTCCTCCGGATTCCGAGAAGTCCAAAAAACTATTGACTCTAAGAAAGTGGATTACAAGGAGGAGCTGGTAAAATTATCTTCCCTAGAGAGATCTAAACAGATCAAAATATGTTTGTCAGAAGCCTGATGTTCTTGGCAGTTGGTGCAAGTGGAAAAGATTTTCATGCCCTCCTTGAAAATGAGGCACTTAATGTGACCTCTGGCTGGGAGGTCCTGTCATATCCAAGGTTTAGTGTCCAACCAACCTGCTAGCCAAGTACTAGTGATGGGCGGGGAGGCACAAGCCATTTTCACCATGATTTGCGATTTTTTTCAGAGAGTAGTTCCAGATAGGTGAGGGCGAAAGAGGAGATAACTAAAAGACCGCAGCGCTCCTTTGCCAATTTGTCCGCCATCTCGTTTCCGTAAAGATTCACGTAGAGGAGATCCACCGTAAATGCATATCATGGTGCTGGGAAATTAGCTGCAGTTTCTGTGTGATAGAGATACTGATTTTGTCGCCTACAGGAATCCGGTTGTTAAGACGCTATAGTAACTACGACTATCAGATATTTTATTTCTTAGAAGTACTAATGAGTAAATTTCTAAACTTACCTTATTTCAAATATACATCGGATTGGATTGAATTTCCAATAATGCAACTTTTTTATTTTGCAAAAAACTGCCGTTGATATCAGTTGATCGACATAATTAGTCTTTTCATATTTAAATTAATCATTCTATCATTCAATATCCGCTGGGAATCCTAGCGAATATAGAATAATAGAATATACAATAGAACCTTTGAACCCTTCAAATCTTTGAAAAAAGATAGATTTGGAGGCTCAAGTCTTCCACCTTTTTTCGCCATTTGGATCGTTAGATCAGAGTAATAATTATTGGGAGCACGGCAAGCCTCACGAGGGCTATCTGCTTAAGAGGATGCCTTTGTGGAGATAAATTAAAGGGGAACTGATACCGTGTATCGAATAACGACGCAACCTCCTTTACAGCTAGTTATTTCGCTAAGCTTTAAAATCCGAACTGAACATTCTCCAATCTTTCGTATTATAGCTTAGGAACAAGCATTTAATTCAGAACTTTGAAGAAAGATTAACTTTTTTGACGTCGAATAGAAGCGTCTAGTAAAGAACGCAATTGCAGTAACTTAAGTGGTAGTTAAATCCTTATAATTACATCGTGCCACAGCCTACAAGTGGTTGAGCTGTAAAGCAGCTGAACACAGAGTTTGATCCCGGTTTAAATCCCGGGTACTCGCACGTGAGGTTTCGTGGTTTTCCCTATGTTTTGCGCAAATACCAGCCAGTTGGTGCTCCTTAAAAGCAGCCCAGTCCTTACATAAACAATATTCTTGTGAACTCCACTTTCCATTACGCTTCTTTTTATGTTAAAAGATTCTGGAAAAAACAGAAGTTTTTTAACTGTCATTCAAATATTTTTGCCAAATTATATTAAGAAACTGAGCCTGAGTATTCAATACTTTTAACTATGTGCATCATTTTTAATCAATTTCATTTTTTTATCTTTCACAAATATAGGTGTATTTCTAAAATTTGCAAAAAACAGCAATTTATAATTAAATTCCAGTGTTCAATAAAGATTGCGACGAATGAATATCGTCAGCAACGCCCTCTGCCGATGATATGGGGGGAAAGGATCAATTCGACTAGAGCAGCAGACCTGAACCGTTTTACTGTTGGAACTCACTCCCTAACCTTTAATTGCTTTATGTAATTCAATGTTCTATTTGTCCTTTTGTGTATATTAAAGTTAGGTGCTAATAAAATGTTATTTCAGATTAACTTCTGATTTTAATGATTAATGCAAGGCTTATTAATATTGTTATTCTTAAATGAAAAATTCGAGATTCACAAATCATTCATCGTCCAAACAGTATAGTGGTTAGTAACTGACTACCATACCAAGAGACGTCTTTCACAGTCAGGTTTTTTATCAATTCATTCATGTGCAAATATGTAGGCAAGCAAGATTCAACTCCAGTTTGCAACAGTCTATTTATATACTACACAAATAAACCACATATGCTGCACCAGTTCCAGTGCAGCGGTGTCAAAACCCAAACTGTCTGTTAATATTAGCGATTCTCCTGCGCAGGCATTTAATCCCTGCTATTAAACTACTTTTCTTAATGCAGCATGTATAAGGTTTATTGTAAAGATAGAAAAACATATATAATAAACATGTATAACCTCCGTAAGTAATAAAGTCAGTGTTTTGTTTTCACTTGAAGACGAGAAAATGGACTGTATACACTAACAATAAACACTTTAATATAGTATCACTTTTAATATGAAGTAAGCCATCCACATGACGACTGCACGCTTGTATATTTTCCACTAAAGAATACACAATAGCATTTTCTTACACTGTTAATCACCATAAGCAGATGACGTTTCGAATACACACTCCAAAAAAAAAATTGTTACCATGACGACCATATGACATCACACCGCGGTAACGCCATCTGTTGCAGTCTGGATACACTAAAATTCTTGAAGTATTAAAAAAAGTAAACAGTCACTATTTGACGAAAGTAATTGAAATTTATCGTAATAAAAATAAATATAAAATATCTAGAGGAGATACCGGCCAATATACAAGCGATTTCCATCGAGACCGTATATTTCTCCCGCCTTCTTGGCATGCCTTCGTGGTGTAGTGGTCAGCACGCTCTGCGCGTATTCGAGAGGTCGGTAGCTCGAGTCCCGGCGACGGCACTGCTCATTTTTCATCTCTCCTGCTTTAAAAAAATACCTAATATCTCTACAACTGTTTTAATGCATCTTGTAGAAGAAGCAACCAGGGTTGTTTATTGAATCTAATTTATTTCTGATTCGCTGTAGGCTCGCGGCTCTAGAACTCCAAAACCATATAATATAATGGAAATGATAACGGCTTTATACATTAATCTAACATTGTTACTAATCAATGCTAATGACTTAGTTGAGAAATATCGTTTATAATACGACAGAATGGAGATTGCTATTTTATACATATGATTGAAATGGTGCTCAAAATTCAACTCACAATCGAGGAAAACCAACCATTTAAGGTTTCCATCCCATTTAATTCTAACACCTTCATAATTTAGTTCTGGGAGCTTAGTTTGTTTTCTATGCTTTTGGTAAAAAAATTGAAATAAGCTTTTTGTAAATTTAATCTGAATTTTTCGATCCACAATCTTAAATCTTCTACAACAAATGAAAACGGTTTCTCTAATTTTTCTAAAGCGTTTTCACGAATCTCATAATGCCATCAGCATAACATTCTTACACCGTTTGGACAAATCTTTAATAACTAAGCACTGCAGAAACCTTGTAGGCATTCTTTAAAATCATTCAATACAAATATACACTCACGTCCAAAATTATGTTTACATGCATAAATTCACGGATTTCTCAGAGACTAATAATTTAATGAATTTTCGTGGAATCATACATAACATGATGTCACATAAATGCAAAAGAAAAAATTGAAGATCTCCTCATATGATATAAAATTGTAGCATGAAACAATAAAAATGGTAATAGAGTGTGACAAAGAGAGTTAAGAAAAAAAGGAATGATTCAGAAAAAGAATTAAGTCTTACGATTTTAATATGGAATATGATCTCCCCTGACTTGTACACACATATCACAACGTGTTTTAAGGCTGGAAATAACGTTGTTAACCACAGTTTGGGGAATTAATCTCCACTCTTCCAGCAATGCCGTCTTCAGAGCATTTACATCTCTAGGAGGAGGATGTATACGTGCAATTGCTCTTCCAAGGTAGTCCCATAAGTTCTCTATCGGGTTAAGGTCAGGAGAGTTTGGTGGCCAAGGTATTCGCTTAATGTCTTCACTTTCAAGGAATTCATCAACGAGGTTTGCTCGATGTGGACGGGCATTATCATCCATAAATAAAAAGTCAGGTCCATATGCACCCCTGAAAAGTCTTACATAAGGATCTAAGACCTCATCCCGATATATCTGGCCTGTCACAGATCCGCTGCTGAACACGTGTAGGGGCGTACGTCCATCGATCATTATTCCACCCCATACCATCACACCTCCACTACCGAAACGGTCACGTTCCACAATGTTCGAGGGATCATTTCGTGTTCCTGACTCCCTCCAGATGTAAACACGTTTAGAATCAACAGTTAAACTAAACCGCGACTCATCAGTAAAGAGAACATGGGACCATTGATGTTCAGTCCAGTTTTGATGTTCTTTACACCAATTAAAGCGATCCCTCTTTTTCTGTGAAGACAGTAAAACACATACCCTTGGCTTTCTGGCATAAAGGCCTTTTTCATTAAGCCTTCTGTATATTGTTTGCCGTGATGCAACAGTTCCAGTGGCGGCTGCAAGCTCTGAACTTAACTGGCGAGCAGTAGCCTTTCTGTTACGACGGGCAGTTAATGCCAGATACCGATCTTCAGAAGCAGTTGTCATTCGTTTCCGACCTTGTCCAGGCCTCCTTACAACACTTCCATCATTTTGAAACTGTTTCCATAGCTTAGAGACTGTCTGTCTTGAAATATTCAGACATGTGGCTGTTTCCATGATTGACTGCCCTGCTTCTAAACGGCCGATAATTCGCCACTTTACAGATTCTTCCAAATGATACTTCGAAGCCATAACAAACCGCTTTGAGTCCCTACACACTGAAATCAAACGCTATGTTGCAGAAATTCACTCAAATATTCAGTTTGCGCAAAGCGCTTGATTCACCCTTGGATGACGTAACGCCTAGATTTGCATATCACAAACCGTTTGATTACTTTTGATTGGGTAATGCTAATTAGGCTTGGTTTTCACACATTCCCTACAAATACGGATCACATTGATTCGATATTTCATTGAATATCATCATTTTTGGGTATGTAAAGATAATTTTGGACATGAGTGTAATTACTAAATCTGTGACTGTCTTTTTGCTAAAATAATTAATAAATATATTGTAAATGATCTTTTTCTCATCACTTAATGTTATCAAAATAATCATGGATAAACACGGTTACATAAAGCGGCGCCTAGTAAACTGCAATGCCACCCAGATTGTACAGTAGTTAGGAGACTCAACTGCGATGCCAAAGGGTGCGGGCTCGAATCCCGGAGAAGGTTATGGATGTAAACTGTCTCTTCATAGGAGGTAACGGTGGCCGTCTATTAGGTACCTTCATAATAAAATAATGACCACTTCTGCCTTATTAGTGGCAAAAGCTTAAAAATGGCTGGTGTTCTCCATTAAAAAACCTATACTGCGATTTCCAGTAATTGGTAGTGGTTAATGCATAGTGCTAGTAACTACACGGAAGGACAGCAAAAGTTTCACAGATCTGCCCATTTTATATTATTTCTAAATAGATAGCAGCAACCATTAATGTTTCAGTGCTGTTATTTCAGATACCGATGACCATTTACAAACACCTAATGAAATATAGGCAAAGACATTCACACTGAAGAACTACACATTATACCAGAATAATTTGAAACCGATATCTCACTTTCAAGACTCTCTGTTGCAGCGTAATCTTCTGTACTGCACTGTAAAAGTGACGCTTCATCGGTCTGTATTCGGCCCCTATGGATATCCATGGTACTGCACCAGAGGCGGCGAATTGCTGTACCAATGAACGTCTTTTCTCTTGAGCGTCGTCCTCATTCTGTATAAAAAAAGAAAAAATTCTGGTCAACATTTCTCTGATCTACCTACCTTGGAAACCAAATAAAACAAATTGAGGACTAGGAAATGAAATTAGCTTCCTGAATAAAAGCAACAAATGCTGCAACAAGAGGGGAAAATCGGGACGCAATGCTGCATAGGTGATTTCGTAATATGCCTCATATTTAACGCGGATATGAGCCAGATATCAACAAAGCGTTCTACATAAAGGCATCCCTTCCCATAGGCAGATACCCTAGCGTCTTCTGTCATAACCGACTGATCAGTCTGCGCAATGGAAGGATAAGAGTTTGATAGCTATGCTGGTGTTAAAAATTAGCGAATTTTCCCTTTTGGTCAATTATCCCCAAAATTGATGGACTTTGAAATTCGGGAAAAATATAATGCAAAAAATAATATAACGGTCGTGATACATACGCACGATCGTACAGCCTTATCGTCACAAAACATATTATAAAATTGAATAATAAAGGAAATAGAGAATATGACTCTAACAGTAGTACAGTTCTCAGGAGACTTCATGTTGGAAAAGAGGATGTATCCGTCTGACAGTTCTACTCCTATAGCAAGGTTTTTCTATAGACGTCCTGGCAGGGCAAAAGCAATCTGAAATTGGTCTCTCAAAAGGAGTCACTGTGTTATCTATAGGGTTTAGATTCGGTACCTGGCTAGCCAGTCCATCTCCTTAATATCCTTACTTTTCAGAAACTCATCCACCCGATTAGTCCTATGTGGACGACGTCTTTGACGCTGAAGGCCGTAAAGATGAACTGAAGACCAATTGAAAATTTCAACAGAGCTTTAACATCGTAACTCAAGAGACACTAAATCGTCTATCAAAAACTTGAAGGTCTCCGCGCCCATCTAATTTCAAACCTCTGCTTGCTATACGTGTTCCCTCACTGAGATATTGGAGGACATGCAGTGGATCTTTCGTTTCTTGCAAATGGAAATAAGAAGAAAATGTTTTAAGGTTTTTACACTCACTCTTGCTAAACTTGTTTTTCTTTTGCTTTCTTAGATTTATTTTTGAATATCGTTTTCTTTGCCCTTACTCCATATACAATTCAACAGCGAAATTGCAAAAATTTTACCAGTAACATAAGTTTACAATTCATTTAGAACAGTATGGTTCAGATTTCTGGCTGCAGCGTTAAGTATTGGCATACATTTTTCTGCTTTTTCTTTCGCAGTTCATTTCAGTTTTCTTACTAAGATGGCTTTACAAAACTTTTATCTTCTTATTTTAATTTACGTATTAAATACCATGTTCTTGATGCTTACACCACATAAAATTCGATTCAACAGCAAAACCACAAAATATTTAAAAACGGAATACGTTTAGAATTTCCGATAGACAGTCTCACACGCTAGAGATAGAAATGTTGTATTCTGTACAATGTTTCTACCGCCCTCTTCCAAATCGTTGAGTTTGTTAATCAGAGTTTTACAAAATCTGAAGCAGATAATAAAACAAATTGGAAATTTCAAAATTCAGGCTTCCATGTGCCCATATCCTGGTGGAGAACTACATTAATCAAAATTTGATGGCTCTAGTTATCGTCTATTCAGGCAATTTCTTCATTCTTTAATTTTTTTAAGTGTGATACAGGGCGATAAGATTTGCTGGCAACAGTTTGAAAAGTGATGCAACGCATTTAAGTGTTTCGACGCAAAATGCGTTACCAAACTAATATCCCATTTGGGACTGAAGTCCCTTTTAGGCTGAAAAGAAAGATTACGAATTTCATCAAAAGAGTAAAGTGCTGAAGAACAAGTCGTGAAGGATATACGCCAGATGTATTTTTTCATTCTTAAACTGGAATATTTACCTGCTGTTAAGATGCAAAAATATTTCCCATTTTCAAAAATAAGTATTTTATTGGCGTATTAAATCCTGCGCTTCTGTTGGGACAAAGTTTATTTCTAGAGAAAGATTTATGCCCCAAAGTTCCTATCGGCCATTGTAAAATGTGTTCTTGTCTCTTATGAGAATGTTGTTAGTTTCAAAATAAACTCCTCAAATAAGACGTTTTTTAAACTGTGTTATTCTATTTAATTTTTTTTTTCTGAAATAATTCCCTATAAGATAGAGAATTGAACTGTTTTCTGAGTAACTAATGAAAGAGGTATGTTTAGAAAAGTCAATTACTATATGAGTAAAGTATATTTTCTTACTAAAATTGTCAGATTAGCATATATTTCTTTTTGAAGAAATGTCTTCGGCACATGCCCTCCAAAGACGAAAAGAAATCCGATGCATTAAAGGAAATACATATTTATAAACCATATTTAATATTTTTTGGATGAAGACTGCCATTTAATTGGAGAGTATTTTTATGCATTAAACGAGACAGATGCCTACATTAAATGGCACGTTTAAAAACATGGAAAGAGTTGAGCATGGAAAGAGTTGAGCATGGAAAGAGTTGAGCATGGAAAGAGTTGAGCATGGAAAGAGTTGAGCATGGAAAGAGTTGAGCATGGAAAGAGTTGAGCATGGAAAGAGTTGAGCATGGAAAGAGTTGAGCATGGAAAGAGTTGAGCATGGAAAGAGTTGAGCATGGAAAGAGTTGAGCATGGAAAGAGTTGAGCATGGAAAGAGTTGAGCATGGAAAGAGTTTGCTGATACGGATAGGCAGTGGAAAGCGATTTTATAAAACTGGGGAAATTTTTCTATGATTTCAGAGTTCAAGCAAAACTTAAGGCAACTCAAATCTAGTCTTCTGACCTGAATTTTGGAATGAAATTACTTTATTATTTCGAGAAACTGATGGGAAATAGTATAAAAACTATTTAATAAAAATATTCCAACAAATACACAGGATATTTTCAAGATTATTTTAGGATTACTGTTCGAAATTCCGAGCGTACCATGTGAATGAGTGTACGGGCAGGTTTGCGGCATTCTCTGTGCGGAATTCGAAGACTCGTTTACGTCGTACATTTATGCGCATTCACGTCGCCCATCTGTACGTTTCGTAGTTATGCTTAAGAAAATCAAGTGTCCTACCGACTGTGAAATACGGTTGATAATTCTTTTCTTAACTACAAAAAACATGGAAACTGCACATATCCGTCGTTAGTTACGTTAAGTGTGCGACGACAATGATATCGATAACCAAAAGGTCTGATGGGGCTATCGAAAATTGGGAAAATTTTGCCAGACACCGTTCAGTATATATTCGTCTTTTCACTAAAGATGCCAACAGCTTTATGCGAGTCAGTAATTGTTTGTCAACACAGAAACCGTCATTAAGTAAATGGTCAACTTGCATAAAGGTACTGGTCCATTATGCAAAATGGCTGCCCCGGTGAGACCACCCTCATCTGCCCCAGAACTTTCGAAAATGGGTGAAACTGCTTAAGAAAATAATGAGGTGAAAACAAGCATGCATAGTTGGTTATCATAAATGGCGGCAAAGTTCTATGAGGAGGATATCCAATAACTTGTTTTTTATTACGATAAATGTTTAAACCGACAGGGAAATTATGTAGAGAAATATAGAATTGGGTAACTAAGATCTTTACGAAATTTACTTCAAAAATACTGCTTGTTTAAAAATGGAGATTCTAAATTAATCCTAAAACGTCAGAATTACGTAAAAGGATTAAGTAAGAAACGTAATCCTTTTACGTAAGAATCTGATATTCGAATAGTCTTCGAAAATATCCAAAATTTCACAAAAAAATAATCGCCGAAATTTGGACTTAGATAGCGTTTGCTATAAAATATATACTTAACAAAAAGATTACTTACTGATAAATTCCAGATATCGTTTTCTTGAAGGTCAAGAGCTGGGAGTGGGTTTCTCCAATACTGCGCATCCCAGAATTCTTCCATCTATAGAAATAATTTGAGTCAAAGTCTGCAGTTTCAAAGAAAACTATAAATGGCTTTGGAACTTAAATATTATGCTGCCGATCGTTAAAGTTGGCTACCATCGAATCATAAAACATGGAGGAGATCTATCCAAAGTTGCGCCAAACATTCGGGAGCAAATCTGCAGGAACCGACGCTTTTTAATTTAATAAACAATTGGTAAGTGGCTAGCTTATTTTTTATGCTTCGAAGAAAAGGCTTACGCCAATTTCTACTGTTTTAAGTTTTCCAATTTTATCTGAAGCTCTGTTAAGAACGCTATGAGTACAATATTTCTGCAAGGAAGTTTTCCAACCTGTTTCGTCGGCCATTTTCAGCTGACAAGTATTGAGCGGTCATGATGCACTTCATGCTTTCCCAGAGGTGTGGTTACAGAGTGTAGAATATGTGGTCGGTACTTTACTCCAAGGATTAAGCAAAGTTCACATACAACATTTGTTACGATGACAACACAAAATAATGTTAGAAGAAAGATACATATTTAAGAATGGGGCTACAGGATTTCGCCCTTTTGAAGCTTCAAGGTACGCGTCTGTTCATGATGAGTTACAAGAATTAACTGGTACTTTTCTAGCGCGATGATAGCGCCATTTATACTAACTACTAAGGACAGAACAAATATCATTTTCATTAATATACACTTTTTATGTGGTAAGATTCCATAACTTTGAAAATAATCCACTGCTTTGTTGTTGTGCAGAAGCAGGGCCTAAAGTTTAGCCTTCTCAAAATGCAAGAAAAACGCAATAACAGTTAATTGATATCTTTTTATTTATTAAAACAAAAGGTGGCTTATCGGAAGTCAGACGATCAAGGTTTTATCAGACGAAAGCGCAGATGTTATGAGTGTGTTGTCATGTAACAATTATCCATAATCGGCGCTACACTTCGCTTCTTGGCGCCATTTCCATGGGTGATGGGGTAATAAATAAATACTCGTACCATAAATTTTTAAACTGTAGATTATACTCAAGGAATATTAAACAAATCAAGAATTAGAACGTAACATTAGCACATAAAATAAAAGATTAAAGAAAAGTATGGCTGATTGCAGTTTTATTGGAGCTTTATCGACAGACTTTGATAAAGTTAGACCTACAGCGGCCGAGGATTTAAAATCGTTAAACATCGGTATTTCGACCGGCTTCAAGTCCCGATAAATGGGCTGCACGCATGGGCGTTTTCAGGGATTTGTGTGTGTACAGCATGGGCTATGAGTATGTTTGAGGGCTATGTACAGCATGGGCTATGAGTATGTTTAAGCACAATTACATTAACTAAAACTAATTAAACTGGAAAATATTACCGTATGAAAGTAAATTAAAATTGCCTTAAAAGTAACCTTACCTGAGAAATACCATTAACTCACAGAAGCGTTGAGTGACTTGAAGATCCAGTGGGTGAAATATTTGAAAGCAAATTATCTGCGCCAAACTGAGTTACACTGCTTAAAAAAAAGGGGAGATAGTTCTATATCTCCCGTTCTACTGAGCCGATTGACGAAATTCAAATTGCGTTTTTCATGTCTCGAAAGCGCGACTTAACATATGTATTAGATTTATATATAGCATTGTTCTAATATAGGTATTTGTACAGGAAATCGAACTTTTTCTGATATGACATGCCACTTTTTTTTCCATATTTCGATTCTACGACTCAAATTATGCCAAACTATGAAATTTTTTAAAAATCGCACGAGTAGTTTTTAAAAATTGGCTCTAAAAAATTTTACCTCCTCAGTGTTAATTCAACTTGGTATGTATTTATTAATATCTCTTTTTTTATGAAACTTATTTTATTGCTTCCTATACAGTTCGAAATTTAGGTTCATTCCAAGTAAAACTTACCCATTTTTTATGATTTATTTTTTAAATTTATATTTTTAAATAATTTTATAAATTTTTCTAAAAACATTTTGAATTATAACCTACAAAATTTTTACAATCCTTTTAAAGTAGATGTATTTTTAAGCATACTTGCAAAACATTAGAGCTTTTTATTCAAAATTTCCGAAGATATACGCGAATTTATATACCGGCGCGTTTTGAAATTCGGTATATTTTTTTAAAGGGATAATAGCGAAAATGCGGTTTACGCACTTTGTTCAAATTATTTGAAAGTAAGAACGATGTGAATTTTTTTCCGCTCATCCACAATGTAAAAAGACAGGAACGATGTGACTTTTTTTCCGTTCCTGAACGATGGAAGGGATAGAAAAATAAGTTGCCATGTATTAAGAAGTTCGCCAAGTGAATTATTCTTGGCGCAAACTGGAAAAATTCGTTAAGTTAAATTTTTGAATTTCTCCGTAAATTTGGCACTAAATTTTACGAAATTTGAGTCGTAAAATCGAAATATGGAAAAACATATGTTATTTCAGAAAAAGTTCGATTTTGTGTCAAAATACCTATATTAGAACAAAGCTACATATAAATCTAATATATATCTCAAGTTGCGCTTTCGAGACATGGTAAACGCAATTTGAATTTCGTCAATCGGCCCAGTAGAATGGGTGATGTAGAACTGTCTTTTTTTTTTTTTTTGCGCAGTGTACATACGGGAAGTTGGATTTCGCATTGACGAAATGACTTTTGGAGATGCAGAGAAATGCTTCACATTTTACAAAGTAATACTTGGAAATCCACCAAGAATGAAGCTGAAAGCTTAAGGTATGGACAGAATCTGATTATACTGAGCAGAGAGAAGTGCTATAAACTTAAGACTAAACGATGACAACAGTCTATTTCTCTTGTTAACTAAATTTTTCTTCGACGCATAGGCAAAAATACACATGCTTATATGCAAATAATTATAATCTTCTTTATTTCTTGCTACAGCTTCACATTTGATGCCGTTTCGATTTGCATAAAATTTGTTGCCTTGAGGGAAATTACGAGAAATTATCCTGATCACGGATTGTAAAATGCTCATTATTCAATCTGTTCTTAATTTTAAATTGTTAATATTTACAATAAATACTCAATTGAAATGTATTCGCGGTCCACACAAAACTGCTTCGGGGGTCTCCAGTTTGAGACCACTATACACGACAGACAGCGATGCTTGGTGCTAGTAGGAACACTGAAGAATCACGTTTATTAATAGATCACGTGCATAGCAGTACTGCATTACAATGCTTCATTTAACAAAGAGCCCTTTTTTTATCCGGGAGGACTACCGAAACATTAAACGAATTCAGAGGCTAGAAATAATGCTTTGGAACTCGCAAAAAATTTAAAAAACGATACAAAACATGTGAAATTTTACATAAAAGTCTGATGTACACCATATGACTTCCTAGTACGGAATATTAAATTATACGCATTTTTTCTTGCATTTCATTTAAATTTATTAGACTGAATTAAATCTGCTTCTTCGATAGAGCATAAACAACAATAGAATAAATGCACTCTTTAAAACGCACTATATTTGTTTACCATAGCGACACTCTGACGCTAGGTTCGCTTAACAACATTATATCTTTCATTTTATAACTCAGAATGCACAAAAAAGTATGTCTATCATCTGAAGAATTATCTAATTGTTGCCACATGTTCTATTGGAATACTATAATAAATCTAAAACGATGTATGAAAGAAGTTAAACAAACAAACAAATACAAACCAAAGCAAAAAAAAGGAAACACTTTTTCGCAGACGATTCAGTATTTCTCATTCAATTAATTCAGTTCTCATTTTACGACAAAGCAAAAATACATAAAAACTCAAAATATCTAAATCAATATTAAAAATTAAGTAGTAATTCTTAAAGCCTTATTTTTTCGAATAAATTCCAAACTGGGTTACGCATGATTTAATTCGCAATAATAAAAGAAGGCGTTATTTTTCTTGCGAAGCTTAGTTTCTCTAGATTGGCAACAAATCAACTATTCTCCTAAGTTTTAAATGTAAACAAACGTGGAGGCTTTCGTAAAAATAATTAGGCTTAGCTGCGCTTAAACAAATTTTAAATTGTTGACAATTCTACAAATATTGCTTTACTAAAGGTATAAACACTTAACCGGAACAGAAGAACAACATAATTCAATCATTTTTAAAGCAAAATATGCGGAATTTACCAACATATAAAAATAAAAAAATGAGCTCACGAAGCCGAGTAACAGAATGAGTAATATGACACCGACAAATTTTCGCCATTACAATACTTCCTTTATACTTCATACAAGGAAATAAAAATTAGCAAAAATACATTGTAAATCAAGTTGGCGTTAATAATCTATTTGGTTTATTCTGATTATGGTAAAACACTCGAGGGCTATCTGCCATTGGAGCAAATACCCCGAGGTGAGGGATACTTCCTGGAGCACTTTCTAAGGAAACAGGCTGGTACGCACGTTACATGGGGAAAATCACGAAAACACCCATGATGCCACTCTGTTTGCCGTGATTCGAACCTTGGACCAAACTACCAATGTTCAGCGACTTTAACGCTCGGCCGCTGGTGGGTCTTTCTAAGGAAAACTTTCCCGTATATACACTGCGAAAAAAAAGACAGTTCTATATCTCCCATTCTGGTGGACCGATTGACGAAATTCAGACTGCGCTTTTCGTCTCTCGAAAGCGCGACTTAGGATATATATTAGATTTACATATAGGTTTGTTCTAACATAAGTATTTTGACACAAAATGGGTATTTTTCTGAAATAATATACCAAATGTTTTCCATATTTCGATTCTAGGACTCAAATTATGCCTAAATATTAAATTTTGCAAAATTTGGTGCGAAATTTACGGAGAAATTCATAAATTTATCTTGGCGAATTTTTTTCAGTTTTCGCCAAGAATAATTCACTTGGCGAACTTCTTAATACATGGCAACCTATTTTCCTATCCCTTCCATTGTGTAGGGCGGAAAAAAAGTCATAGCGTTCCTACCTTTTCACATTGTGCATGAACGGAAAAAAGTCACATTGTTCTACTTTCAAATAATTTTAGCAAAGTGTTAGCATTAGATGTTAGTATCGCTGTCATCAAATATGCCGAATTTCAAAACGCGCCAACATATAAATTCACGTATATCTTCGAAAATTTTGAATAAAGAGCTCTAATTTTTTGCAGGTATACTTAGAAATACACCTCCTTTAAGGTGATGATAAAAATTTTATAGGTTATAATTCAAAATTTTTTTCCAAAAATATATAAAAATTATTTAAAAGTACAAATTTAAAAAAATGAATCATAAAAAAATGGGTGCATTTTATTTGGAGTGAACGTAAACTTCGAACTGTGAAAGAAGGAATCAAGTAAGTGTAATAAGAGAAGAGAAAATCATAAATACGTATCAAATTCAATTAACATTGAGGAGCTAAAAGTTTCAGATCGAAGTTCTCAAAAACTACTAGTGTGAATTTTACAGAATTTGACAATTTGAGATCATTCGAGTCGTAGAATCGAAATATGTAAAAATATTGGCATGCCATTTCATTAAAAGTCCGATTTTGTGTCAAAATACGTATATTAAAACTATGCTATATATAAATCTAATACATATCCTAAGTCGCACTTTCAAGAGATGGAAAACGCAATTTGAATTTCGTCAATGGGCCCAGTAGAATGGGAAAAATAGAAATGTTCCTTTTTTTTTTGGCGCATAATTTACCTTTGGGTTAGGTTGCGTTACTGGAATACGACAAAGCCCGCAAGGGTTATCGGTACTTACCTGTTAACAGACAAGGTTGGCTATATTTGGCAGTAATTTGATACAATTAGTCTTTCTTTATTTTGGCGAAAAATGTTTGGCAATCGCTTCTAAAATACAATCTAAGGATTCTTTTACTCAGAGCTACAACTTCCTGTGGCCATATGAACTCCACTGAGTACGACTTCAAAATGGTGTATTGTCTTTGCTTCTTATTCCGACATTTTGAAGAACCCTATATGAGCTCGATATTCTGCTTATGAGGTCCAGAATGTGGACCCACAAAACTGAGTTTGTGGTGGTTCACTTTGAAAAACTAGAAATTGGTTTTTTGGAATTCTTCTGTGTTATATGAGGGCCAGGAATCGAAATAAATTTATTCTTTCTTTTTTTACGTTTCCTTTGACTGCAGTTAACAGAGTCTTTTCTAAAAAAGGTTACTTTCCCGGAGTAACGTTTCTTAGAAAAAATTACTTTACTTACGCGGAGGTAGTAGAACATGTTCGACGTTATTTTTTCTTTTCGATAATAAGTTTTCGAGAATCTCTACGATTAAGCTTTTAAGACCTAGTTGTTTTAATTTTATTTTTTAGACACTACATCTCGTAAACGCATATTTCTCTAAAATGATAATTGATGTCATTTCCTTAGGCCAGCTGTGGATGAATCTGATGGTAGAAGCAACAAATGTTAATCTGCTTGCTGCAAATCAATTTCCTATTCACATTCTCACCGATTCCATGTCTTTAGAATATCGCAATGCGCTTTTCGACTCCAATGAAACTTCATATCGTGGAAATTAGAACTTTGAACAGTTACTCAGTAACATTCTTGTAAGAAGCAAATAGCATCACTTCAGTGCTTGACAGATACCATAGACCCATGATCGAACTAAAACCTCCTGGAACAAAAAACCTTGGGGGAGCCTGTAACCCCTAGAGGGCACGTCCCCAGGTGGCGGATCGGGGAATCCCTCTATTGGTTTTCCAATAGTTGGTAGACGGAAATAAAATACCTTCCGCGGACCAACAGAGTCTAGTCAGTCTTCAGCCTCCAGGTACTTCGCCTCAAATGAAGCTGCATATTACACTTCGCCATGGAACACATTTGCGATTTGCTTGCGCGGCAAGGTCTCTTGGACTTAGTGTAGGCTTTCCTGTCCCAAGGGGATTTGAAACAGAGGGATTTCTAAGGAGAATTAACCCGTATTCATATTACAGAGGGGTAAATCATGAAAAACAACAATGCAGCCATCTGGGGTCGAACTCCTAACATTCAGCTGTCTTAACCATTCTTCCAATGATAGAACTCTTACACTCTGAGAAATTTTTACGTGGCCAGTCCATTTACCGAGTTCGAACTTGGATGAAACTACTCGTATTGTTGTTGTCTTGTCGATATTACATGGAACAATGGTTGCCAGACCCTACTCGGAACAGAGTTTAGACTTCTATTTTCCACCTCCAGTTTTGTGGGAGGCAAAATCCGGAGTTCTCCTATCTCTCTCACCAATCCATACGAGAGGACTTTCAGCTCGCCGCATATTTAGTGTGCCGTCATGCCGCCCCGATACTTTACATTTACAAACAACTATGTCTTCTCCGGGATTCGAACCCGGGCCCTTCTGGCATCTGCCAATTTTCGTATCTTCTGCACATTGTGACATACATCCCGCATAATCCTGTCTCACGCATCTTATTTCGCACCTTCTACCATCTATCCTGGCACTTATATCACTCTGCACCTCGTATCATGTATCTCGGCATCTGCATAGATCTGTATACATAGCATCTTGTATGATATATCTCTCAACATCCCGTATCATGTGACTTATTTTGCATCTATATATTCTATATTCATAAGTATGTCTACGTCAGCCCATGCAACCCATGTTCCTACGTGGCATATATTTAAGCATCTGAATATATGATAATATCATCTGAATAATATCTTCTGCACAGTCCATCTGTAGCCACCGTATGTTCTTATGTATCATGTATCTAGGCAATAGATAAAGGTAGATGTGGCGCTATACCGATTAACCGTATTGGTAGAGGGGTGGTGCCCACGTCCTCCGTCACATGTCGGTACGGTAGTAGGCTCCCCTTACCACTCTATCGTCTAGGCGACAACTACAAGTATTGATCGGATTTACTTACCACTGTTGGGTAGGAAACTACAAATATATGTTAATAGTCATCTTCCACCAGAAACGAACTTTAAGGTTTCATTGTTGCTTTTTCGACAAGTGAAGCTACGTTCATTGTCTCTTTAATTTCACCCATTATGACTGTTACTCCTCCCTTACGTATTATCACAACCACCTTAGTTGGAGTTGCCATATTTTCAGAACGGACCAAACGTTGGCGACCATGCAGTCAAGCAATGTCCCCCTTTTCATGCGCGTTCTTTTGGTTATATTTCGAATTCCAACGGTTTTTAAAGACAAATCGCAACACTCTTCGCCTTAAATTAATTTTTAAAATATCTGCTCGTGGAATTTGCTAGCAATGAAAGAAACTAGGGTAAAATTTCTGCAATAATTCTATTGCAAAATCGCTTCAAAGAAGGAGATGATATGTATTCAGAAGATAATCAGTGAGGGATACCCGGATGTGCGGGATGCTGAGTTTGTGAATTACTCGATTTTTGTATGCGAAACAGAGTTTTTATATGAAAAAAGAACGTAATAATAAGCCATTTTTCCTCTTTAAAAAACTAAATTCGTAACTATCATCCTCCCATCGTTGGAAAAAATCTTTTCCAGAAGAAGAGTGACTACCTGCGATAGCTCTTGATAAAATTTTATTAAAAAAATAATAGTTTAAATTTGCCTTTTTCACTTAATTTTGCATTCCTTTCTACACTATATTAAACGAGGTGATACTGGAGAAGATGTCCACGGTTGAGTAAATATCACAGTTGATTTGAAGGTAGTTAAAACAACACATGATAATGGCTTGGATTTACACAGTCCAGTCACATTAATGTGACCATCTGTCAAAAGCCAGAATAACCGCCTTTCGCAGAGCGGACTGCTGCGAGACGTGCAGGAAGAGAGTCACATAGGTCCCTGAAGGTGTTCTCTGGGATGTTGAGCCATGCCGACTCTAATGCCGTGGCCAGCTGCGCTAGATTACGCGGTTGAGGATCCATGGCGCGAACAACTCGATCGAGATGGTCCCACAGATGCTCGATTGGGTTTAAGTCAGGTGAGTTTGCTGGCCAGGGGAGGACGGTAAACTCATCCTGGTGCTCTTCGAACCACGCACGTACACTGGCAGCTGTATGGCACCTCGCATTGTCCTGCTGGAAGATGCCATCATCCTGAGGAAAAACAATGCGCATGTAGGGGTGAACATGGTCCGCAAGGACAGATGCGTACTTGTATTGATCCATTGTGCCTTCCACAATGATCAGTGAACCTAGAGAATGCCAGGAAAACATTCCCCAGACCATAATGCTCCCGCCTCCAGCTTGGACCGTTCCGGCAATGGTTGCAGGGTGGTTCCTTTCAGAGGTTTCACGCCTTATACGCCAACGTCCATCTGTCCGATGGAGCATAAAACGCGATTCATCCGAAAACGCAACCTGTCGCCACTCAGTGGACGTCCAGCTGCTGTACTGGCGTGCAAATTCTAGCCTTCGCCGTCGATGAACAGCAGTCAGCATAGGTGCACGAACCAGGCGTCTGCTTCGGAGGCCCAGACGCAGCAATGTTCGCTGAATAGTACTTTGGGAGACACTTTTGGTAGCCCCTTGGTTCATTTTGGTGGTCAGTTGCTCAACGGTAGCCCGTCTATCTGCCCGAACGCATCTCCGCAACCGTCGTTCGCCTCTGTCATCTATGGCCCGTGGTGCACCACATTTGCCACGTCGCTGATTTTGGACAGTCCCATTTTGCCATGCACGGTACACTTTTACCACGGCGGCACGCGAACAGTTCACAAACTCAGCCGTTTCGGAAATGCTTCCACCCTTGGCCCGAAAGCCAATGATCATGCCCTTTTGGAAGTCGGATAAATCGCTTCGTTTCTGCATTACGCCAACGATTGAAATGTTTTCCGAAGCCCTCACACACCCTTTATATACGCTCAACTGCACTGTGCTGCCACCTGCGTTCTGTGATTGGTTATTTAACTCTGACATGGAAAGTACGTGGTGGTCACATTAACGTGACTGGACTGTGTAATTGGATTCTTTGGGTTATGGTAAAGCACACAATGAGAGATGCCATTGAAGAGGACCTTCTACGGAAAAAAAGGTCGTAACATCTTCATCACATGGAAAAAAAATGCAGAAACTCCAACACAGCCAGCAAGATACTCGAGAAATGAACCTAGGGTGAACTACTAGCATTTAACAACTTTACTGCGCCGCCGCTAGTGGGACAGAATAAATAAATACTCTTAATAAACTTAAACTCTTAATAAATTTAACAAAGGAATTCCTTTTTACTTTTTTTAAATCAGTGCAATTTAGAGAATTACTTACGTTTATTAAATGAGAATTTAAAGCTCTTCTCTTAAACGCGCGCACGCACCCTTTTTCTCTTCCTTCGTATCTTTCGCTATATTTCTCCCTTACTTTAATGGTACAGATGTTGTTTATTAGTTCTTTGTACGAAGTAAAAGAAATATTGTAATTGCAAAAAGATTCGGGTATCATATTCCAACCAAAATATGCATGTTCACTGTTCCCGAATCCATTTGGACGATTTTTGTTGTTGCATGACATCTGAAGAATAAAGAAGTCGTTTTTCCAAAAAGGATTGTAAAAGGGATTCAAAGGGGATTTTTCGTGACGCCTGTACGCAGATATCACGCATAACTCAAAAACGATTAGCTACAGAAGTTCAAAGTTTGAATAGGGGACTGCTATAACATTTGGTTGTGCACTCCCCCTTTTTATTACAATTGCAGAAACACACGTATTATATACATGCC
>KK121161.1:490670-521993 GCA_000611955.2 Stegodyphus mimosarum
TACTCTTTCGCAAAAAAATCGAAGCACCATGAAGGAAATGGTTGTTTTTGATGAAATGGAATATGTGTATAGCTCATGCACAGGCAATAAAATGATTAGAAAATCAAGGTCATAGTCCCTGTTCACGACTCACAATCACCCATTGAGTGTTTAAATTAGCAGTTGGTCGAGCCGCTCCTGGCGGCAATGCATGCTTAAATTCGTCGAGGCAAGGAGTGGTAAAGGCTCCTGATGTCATCCTGCTACACATTCTACCAGGCATTTATCAGTCGTCGCTTCAAATCTGCGGTATTTTGTGGTGCCCGAATCTGGCGGCCTACCCTGTCCCAGACATGCTCGATTGGTGAAAGGTCTGGTGACCTTGCTGGCCAAGGAAGAGTGTCGAACCGTACGGAGACAGTCCAGAGATATGTGAGCGGTATGTGGTCTGGCATTATCTTGTTGGAAAATGGTCCGAGGATGACGTGTCATGAAGGGTAATGCAACTGGCCGCAGGATGGTATCAACATACCTTTGAGCTGTTAAAGATGTGGAGGATGACTTAAGATGACCTGCTGCCATAAGAAATAGTGCCCCACACCATCACAGCAGGATTTATGGCTACATGCCTTTGTAAAACGAAGGTTGATAGCAACTGCCGGCCCCGTCCTCTCCAGGCACGAACACGTTGGTCATCTGCTTCAAGAGTGAAGCGGGAATCATCGCTGAAAACTCTACAATGCCAGTCTGGGCCAACAAGACCTATCCATCGCTGTCCAAAGGTTAGGTCGAGGTGTCGGCGGACTTCAATCGGGTAATGTGGAGCAGCTCCGTCATGCTGGTACCACATGGACCTACACGGGACCTATCACGCATGGACTTCTTCTGGGATCGCATGAACAGTTTGGTGTACGAGAAGACCGTTCCTTCAGTTGAAGATCTCGTCGTTCGAATATGTAGCTGCCGGGAGGATGCGCGACATGCCAGGAATCTTCCAGAACGTAAGGAATTCTATGAAGCGCTGTTTACAAGCCTGTCAGACGATTTCTGTTCGTAATTTTGAGCACCTTTTGTAGTACAACCTCTTAATAAAATGCTTTCTGTCCCATTAATGTGTTGCTGATTCTGTTCTTCTCTGCTTCTTTGCACCATAGCTGGCGACTACCGCATTTGCGACCCTGCATTACTATGTGATTCGGAGTCGTTCTCTATACCCCCTACACACCCTGCAAGTTTGTCGGTCTGATAGGGAATCACCCTGTATACACACACATCGATCCCTTACCCAGCTTAAAAGTTCTTATCCGGCCTTCATATCCGCAACCGTTGGTCATAGTTAGATTCTTGTAATCAGAGAAGGATTTTAAGTGACGAAAATCTTAATGTTTTGGCAAGTTAAATTAAGATTATATTCGGGAAAGTTTTGTACTCGTTATGAAGAAATAAAACAAGAAATTTTACTCCTGTACGACAAAACTGATAGGGTATTTAATTTCAAAATTTGTAATTTATAATGTCATTTGCAGCTTGCCTTAAGTGATCGGTTAATTAAGTTATATTATTTGAGGAAATAAGTTTAAATGAAATGCAGCAAAAAATGTGTATAATTTAATAGGTAGCACAAGAAAGTGTCCTGTGGTGTCCACATCAGAGTTTTCTGTTTGTAATTATCTTGTAGTTCAATACAGCTCAATATAAAAGAGACTGTTAGCTCACAGAGTTTTTGTCAGTTTTCTACAGACAATTTTGTTTTACGCTGATGGTTTGCGATAGAATTTTTTTCTATTATTCCTCAGTAAGCACACTTAGTTTTAATCCTCATCTAGGGCCGATTATATGTTTTTAATAACTATTCATATGCATTAATATTTAGAAATTAATATTATTAGTTATTTTCTCAATAATATTCGACGGCGATAATTCTTTAAATTATTGTTGGCTAATTCAAGTGAATAACGGAAAAAAAAAGAATTATAAAAAATTCCTTAAAGTATTTTAATCATTCAGGAACGCATTCCATCACTTTTTCCCTTAGTTTCTTCTTATGCAAACGCAGCTAAAATACACGCTCGAATGAAGCTTAGAAAAAATGCTGACAAAGATCTTCTGCAGAAATTTTTCACATTCATTATTCCCCGAGTTTTGCAAATAAAGATATTTCTATGGATTTGTGGCTTCTTTGAATATTAGTTTCAATACGTAGATTTGTTAAAACAGTGTTTCAGAAACTAATAGTTTCATCCCTGAGAAATAATATTATTACTAAGAAGATTTTAAAGAAGTGTGCATATTAGTGCCACAAAGGGGCATTTTCAGGCTTCTTTAATACAAAAATACATATACAAAAAAAGGAACTTCTTAGTTTTCTGTATGGCGTAGAGATAACAGAATAGCTGGATATTTTATTATGTTTAATTGAGCTTGACAAATCCCTCAAGGATTATCCTTCTAACAGGACGAATGCCTTTGTGGAGGATTTTTTTTAAGAAAACTGGTCTGTATATATATCTAATACGTAAAAAATTTAATAAAACGATATGCAGACATCTCATTCAGTTTGTTATGCATAGTACCAGTAACTAAAAATCAATTCCCTAAACCCCAGAGAACAGCAGTCAATTGTTATAATACAGAGGGATTATTATCTAAAAATCGTTTATTTTTAACAACAAAACAAGATAAAAAATAATGCAACACAAACAGCAGTGGGGATGGTGGTAACTTAAATTTGTTGTATTGCTCTTTTGAATGTTGAATGTAACCTCTATCAGCTCCAGAAGGGAAAAACGGAGCTTGCGCCTGTATGATAAAAAATAAATTCCAAAATTCTGTAATTAAACGAAGAATCGACAGCCATTTATTAAACAGTAAGTGAAAAAAACTGAACTAAGAAATAAATTCTAGAAAAACTGGTGGTAAAGAGGGATTAGAAATGAGATCATTAACCACAATGAAAGCCTTATGGTAGCGAAACCCCTCTAGGAAATCTAATTTGAAACGGAAAACATTTTTGAATGATTTTCGCCTCGGAAAAGCAACAATGTTGCCTTTTTGATTACCAATGATTGATAATGCACAAGTTTAAATTTTTTTTGCTGAACATCTGTTTCACGCCTTTTAGCGCTTAAATTCACCTCTTTTTCGCCACCTTCACTCCCGTAACCATGGAAGAAAGTTCTACGGCTCTATTTAATATCTTAAACTGTAGTCCTTCAAAATAACTTGCATTATGCCGGTTCCCACTGGTTATTATTAGTTAGCTATAATAAAAATCCCTTTTACATTCTTCCTTTCCCATAGAAAGGAAACGCCGTTTATGGGCACGAATGAGGCCTTATGGTATAGATGCTTGTTCTGATTCAACGTTTTAATTTGGAGATTAACCTTCGGAGCAGGCGCACCAGCGGCCGAGCAGTAAAGTCTCTAAACATTGGTAGTTCGATTCGAGGATCGAATCCCGCGATCAACCTGGCTGCATGGGTGTTTTCGTGTTTTTCCTCATGTATAACGTATCAATAATAGCCACTTTCCCTTAGAAAGTCCTCCACAAAGACATCCATTCCTTCCGTGTAGTGCCTTAAGGCGGAATACGTAAATAATAATAACCTTCCAAACAATAATATAAGTACGTAGATATAATTAAGATTTTTAAACAAAAATACAGAATCCAATTATGGCATAAGACTCGATTCGAACCAAGGAGCTTTCAACTCCTAGCGTGACTTCATTATAATATATATTATTACAGCATACTTACAGGAATATGAAAATTTTTTCAACTGAATGAGTTTAAATACAAGCTGAACACTGCGTCGAAAGCACTTGCACATGGTTGAGTGCTTGCATGCATGTTTCCGATAGTTGTAACAGATGTCCTAACAAAAGCGCTGTACTTAATATTACCCAAAATACCTTATTTTTAGAAAAGGGAAAATATATTTATAAAATAACAATAAAGTAGCTGTTCCGATTTGAGTCGAGAATGTCGAGTTTGATTTGACCATAAAATACTGGCAGTTTTATCGCTGTCACTTCGAATTAAATACGAAATTGCACAGAATTATTCGAAATTAAGGAGAAAAAAATACCTGATGAATCACCGCATGACTTCTTTGTGTGGCCTATTAAATTGTACATTTTTTTGCTACGCTTCATTTTTTTGCTACGCTTATTTCTTCGAATTTTATTCGAGAAACATTTCTCATTGAATCAATACGCTGCAAGGCAGAAACACACCCAACCTCAAAACAGCTTCCTTAAAAATTGCAAAATACGGAAAACCTTAAACAAAAAACACAGGTAAAAACTGAAAGAAAATTTTTACAATTAAAACCAGAGCTTCTAGAAAAAAAAAAGAAACAATTCGGCCAGCCGGCAGGAACAGATTATTTGGGGCACAAAACCGGAAATTTACTCTTGGGCCCACTAGGCAAAACGTCACTGAAACTGACACACAAACTGATTTATTTCACTATTCTACTAAAAGTTTCACATTTAAACAAATGGTGGTGCGATATCTCCCCTATCTGCTGTCCTCCCGCCTCATAGAGAAAATGACCCCACCTTCTTGTATTTTAAACATTTATTGCACACACAAAACTAAATACTAAAACTACACTACTAATACTACACAGTCCAGTCACATTAATGTGACCACCACGTACTTTCCATGTCAGAGTTAAATAACCAATCACAGAAGGCAGGTGGCAGCACAGTGCAGTTGAGCGTATATAAAGGGTGTGTGAGGGCTTCGGAAAACATTTCAATCGTTGGCGTAATGCAGAAACGAAGCGATTTATCCGACTTCCAAAAGGGCATGATCATTGGCTTTCGGGCCAAGGGTGGAAGCATTTCCGAAACGGCTGAGTTTGTGAACTGTTCGCGTGCCGCCGTGGTAAAAGTGTACCGTGCATGGCAAAATGGGACTGTCCAAAATCAGCGACGTGGCAAATGTGGTGCACCACGGGCCATAGATGACAGAGGCGAACGACGGTTGCGGAGATGCGTTCGGGCAGATAGACGGGCTACCGTTGAGCAACTGACCACCAAAATGAACCAAGGGGCTACCAAAAGTGTCTCCCAAAGTACTATTCAGCGAACATTGCTGCGTCTGGGCCTCCGAAGCAGACGCCTGGTTCGTGCACCTATGCTGACTGCTGTTCATCGACGGCGAAGGCTAGAATTTGCACGCCAGTACAGCAGCTGGACGTCCACTGAGTGGCGACAGGTTGCGTTTTCGGATGAATCGCGTTTTATGCTCCATCGGACAGATGGACGTTGGCGTATAAGGCGTGAAACCTCTGAAAGGAACCACCCTGCAACCATTGCCGGAACGGTCCAAGCTGGAGGCGGGAGCATTATGGTCTGGGGAATGTTTTCCTGGCATTCTCTAGGTTCACTGATCATTGTGGAAGGCACAATGGATCAATACAAGTACGCATCTGTCCTTGCGGACCATGTTCACCCCTACATGCGCATTGTTTTTCCTCAGGATGATGGCATCTTCCAGCAGGACAATGCGAGGTGCCATACAGCTGCCAGTGTACGTGCGTGGTTCGAAGAGCACCAGGATGAGTTTACCGTCCTCCCCTGGCCAGCAAACTCACCTGACTTAAACCCAATCGAGCATCTGTGGGACCATCTCGATCGAGTTGTTCGCGCCATGGATCCTCAACCGCGTAATCTAGCGCAGCTGGCCACGGCATTAGAGTCGGCATGGCTCAACATCCCAGAGAACACCTTCAGGGACCTATGTGACTCTCTTCCTGCACGTCTCGCAGCAGTCAGCTCTGCGAAAGGTGGTTATTCTGGCTTTTGACAGATGGTCACATTAATGTGACTGGACTGTGTACATTACAACATTAATTAATTGATATTAGATTCGTTTTACTAACGGCTCCCATAAGCCTTCCTTATCCATGACCTCTCAGTAGCTCTCCCTCCTTGAAACTAAAACTTTGGCGCCTCTCCGACTGAGAATTAGCGCCCCCTATCCATCTTGTTGGCTGGCGTCACCCATACATCACAGGTGGCCTCTTTACACTTAGTACCATTCAAACTTTTAAATTGTTGATAATTCTACAGCTCTTGCATGCAGATTATAACTAAAGGGTTAAAAATCTTAACCGGAACATGAGAACAACATAATTCAATCAATTTTAAAGCAAAAAATGCACAATTTACCATAAGAATAAAAGAAACTGAGCCTCACAGACACGAAAAGCTGGGTAACAGAGAGTGTGCATATATACATACATATACATATACATATACATATACATATACATATATATATATATATATATATATACAGGAGACAGCATATAGCATCAATAGAGCAGCTACACTATCATTTCGACTTTCAGCTTTTCTGCTGTATTGACGGAAACTATCTACCACTCGCTATCAGCGGCATTTGTTTGAAATAAAACTTTACACAGTTAGAATGGTTGCAGAAATATACATATGTCATATCAAAACAGATTATTCAGGTCTTGTGGTATTTACATAGATGGCAATGTTTGCAATAAAGCTCATAATCTAGTATTTAGAAAACTGTTACATGCGTTGAATATTTACGCTTATGAATTTTTATGCGTTATTTTGAAGAATAACCAAGTTATATAATATAAAAATATAAATTATATATATATATATATATACACACATTTGATGCGGCCGATAGCAACCAAAAAGGGAGGGGCGCAACTACATGTTATATAAAAATTTCAACGTTTTAAGGCTACTCGTTTTTGTGTTATGCGAGATACGGATGTACACTGCGGGAAAAAAAAGGGACAGTTCTATATCTCCCGTTCTACTAGGCCGATCGGCGAAATTTAAATTGCGCTTTTCATGTCCCGAAAACGCGACTTAGGATATCTATTACATTTATATATATCATCATTCTAACATAGGTATTTTGACACAAAAGCGAACTTTTTCTGAAATAGCATAGCAATTGTTTTCCATATTTCGATTCTACGACTCAAATTATGCCTAAATAATAAATTTTGCAGAATTTGGTGCGAAATTTACGGACAAATTCATAAATTTAACTTGGCGAATTTTCGTCAGTTTGAGCCAAGAATAATTCACTTGGCGAACTTCTTAATATGTGACAACCTAGTTTCCTTCCCCGCCATTGTGCAGCGGAGGAAAAAAAGTCACATCGTTCCTGCATTTTTATATTGTGGATAAGAGGAAAAAAAGTCACATCGTTCTACTTTCAAATAATTTTAACGAAGTGCGTAAACCACATTTCCGTTATTATCGCTTTCAACAAATATAACAAATTTCAAAACGCGCCAATACATAAATTCATGTATGTCTTCGGAAATTTTGAATAAAAAGCTCTGATTTTTTGCAGATATACTTACAAATAAATCTACTCTAAGATGATTGTAAAAATTGTATAGGTTATAATTCAAAATGGTTTTCGAAAAATTTATAAAAATTATTTAAAAATGCAAATTTTAAAAATAAATCTTAAAAATTAGGCGAATTTTGTTTGGAATCAACCTAAATTTCGAACTGTGTAAGAAGGAATCAAATAAGTTTCATTAAAAAGGGATATTAATAAACATATATCAAATTGAATTAACATGGAGGAGCTAAAAGTTTGAGAGCTAATTCTTTAAAAACTACGCAACCGATTGTTACAAAACTTGGCAATTTGGCATAATTTGAGTCGTAGAATCAAAATATAGAAAAAAAAATGTCATGTCATTTCAGAAAAAGTCCAATTTTGTGTCAAATTACCTATATTTGAACAATGCTGTATATAAATTTAATACATATCCTAAGTCGCGCTTTCGAGACATGAAAAACGCAGTTTGAATTTTGTGAATCTGCCCAGTAGAACGGGAGATATAGAACTGTCCTTTTTTTTTGCGCAGTATACATGCCTACAGATGTCACGAAAAAACTTCTACTGCATCCATTTTAAATCCATTTTATAATCCGTTTTAGAAAACCAGAAGTCCTTTATTCTATTCTTACGTCTAGATGTCAGGCGAAAACATCATTCAAATGGATGCCAGAGAGGCCAAAATGGAAATTTTCGTTGAAATACGATACCCGAAAAGTTTCCCGATTACAATACTTCCTTTTCTTCCTACAAGGGAGTAAAAAGGGTAACCCATTAAATCTATAAAATTTATTAAATGGTTACTTTCATCGGGTAATTTTGAGCGTAACTGTAAGTGAAAAGTGATTTCATACATTAAGGTATAATATTAAATTGAAATTGAACCTACAGAGATTAGCATCTAAAAGTAGCAAGAGTTGCTTACAAATTCTTCTTAGATTTTCGTGTTTCTGAATATTCACGATAACAGTCGACAATGAAGTATCTTAATATATTGAATTTTGAGACTTTATTTACATATTTACACATAAAAATATACTAGAAACAGAATAAACCGAGCATTGGTTGCAGAGCGCTCTAACGCTTGCAAAACAGTTCTATGAAAGAAAAAAATACAGTCTAGTCCAGAGCGAAAAGTTCAACAATATGGTTACAGTTATCTTATATAAAACGATATTTCACGAAAGTCACAGTCTATTCCTGACTTGTAAGAATAATTGCATTTTGGCCTCGTTCTATTTCCTGGAGTAGTATTCGTACAGGTATCATTGTTCGTACTAAACAAAAATAGACTCTTCCCACTAATTCAATACAATTCGTTAAAGCGTTTTTTTTAACAAAAATAAACTATTTGAGCTAACTAATGTAATTTGTTCAAATAACGTAACCACTTCAAAGGAAGCACAGATTTGCTTAAGATTTCCATCGGGCAAATTTCTGTTCAAAAATGAAACTTTCGGAGAGGTCAAAATCGCAAGATAGATGAAAAATAAGGACAACAAATCTATTCCCCTTGCAGAATCTAATAATACACCTTACAGGCGTTGTTATTTATGATCGAATAACTCTGAATCGATTCGAATTCTAAAAGAAATTTATAACATAAAAATGTGTCTGAAGCCTGGAGTCTTTTACAAAATCTTTCCAACAGATTAGAATTACAGTGGTATGGTTTTTCCTGAGAAGCCATCAAAATAAAAGGATGTTTTTGAGCGGCATTTATGGCGCTTTTAGAAT
The DNA here is from genome assembly GCA_000611955.2 of Stegodyphus mimosarum. NCBI lineage: Eukaryota > Metazoa > Arthropoda > Arachnida > Araneae > Eresidae > Stegodyphus > Stegodyphus mimosarum. The sequence continues at coordinate 499,756 of KK121161.1, forward strand.
TATATTATTTTGGTAAAAATTTCAATGAAATGTCGAATGCATTACTGTCGAAAATATATGTTGCTTTTGAATCTTGAAAGACATTTTTTTTAATCTAATGGCAGGCACTAGTCTATTCGACATTGGCCACTCGTAAGACCAGAGGTGGTACCCATTTTATCGTGGAGGCACCTAATAGGCGGCCATCCGTTGCTTCCTATAAAGAGACGAGCAGTTACAACCATGCCTTCTCCGGGATTCGTACCTGGAGCCTTCGGTATCGCAGTCGACTTCCCTAACCACTATACCATCTAGGCGGCAAATTGATGGACTTAAAAAGACAAAACCTAGTAATTTTATGTATTCAATCCTGAAACAGTATATTTTATTAATTAGTACTATCCGGTTGCCAAAAAAGAAATTTCGTCTTGCACAAATAGATAGCGATATGTTCGTTTTTGTTATTCTTCTATAACTCTTAAACTTTTCCTTTTGAGTTTTGGCAGCTGACATTTTTAGGTTCTTATGTGTATTTTTGGTTAAAACAACTGTCAGTTTATTGTCAATTTCAACACGAGGGGCAAAAATAAACATTTTTGATATGCGAGTACTTTACATTTTTATTTTCATAAAGGATTGGAAGCAGCTGATGTTCATAAAGAGATGTGTGAAGTTTAAGCAGCTGATTCCTTAAGAAAGAACATGTGTCAGAACTGGTATAAGGATTTTTATTCCGGAGATTTTTCAACTAAAGCCAAACCAATGTTCAAACCGAACTTCTAAACTTGATAAGGCTAAAATTAAAGCCATACTTGAATCTAATCGCCATACATCTGGCCGAGAGATAGCATAAATGTTTAATGGAACACGCACAACTAATGAATTTCACATTAAATGTCTTGGTGTCCTTTGAAGATCGTTATTCGTTAAGAAGCGCGATTTTCGATTCCACAGAAATTCACTTAACATTATCAATCAATATTTGTGATAGGCATTTCGAACGTAGTTAAATAGACCTCTTTTTTTTTAAATAATTATCAGTGGTGACTAAAAATGAATCATCTGCAATAACATTAATCGAGAAATATCATAATTCAAGCATGGCGAATTAGTACAAATCATATCGAAAGTTAATCTGCATCAGAAAAAGATCATGCTGTCAAGATCACTTGGTTGGATTACAAAGATGAGTGATTTGAGCTGCTTCCGTGTCACCAAACGATCAATTCAGATGTTTACTGTCAAAAATACGATGGCTTGCGTATAGCAAAGCCATTGTACTTTTTATATTTTACATACGTATATATATTCGTAAACTGTGCACTTTTTGTTTTAAAAGTAATTGAATTATATTGTCCATACTTTCCAGTTAAGGTTTTTTATACCTTTAATTAATTTGCATACAATGCAGGCCTAACGAAGGCGCCATTTGTTTGCATTCAAAACTTAGTAGAATATTGAATTAAGTCAATTGGTGCACCAACCTCAGTGTCTTTCTGCCCAGTGGTCCAAAAATTAACTTCCAGTATTTTTGCACCTGATATTTTGTCTTCTTGTCTGTTGGCCGAACGCTAATTTTAATTGTAAAAATTGTTTCTTTTAATTTTTTAACTGTATTGGGTGACTTCGGTTTTTCTGTATTTACAATTTTTCATGAAGATGTTTAGTCGTAAATTGAGAACTGAAGTGAATGAATGAGAAATATGTCTGCAATAAATTGCGAGGGAATAGGCTTAAATGAAGTGCATCAAAAGGTGTGCATAATTTAATAAGCCGCTCAAAAAAGTCATGTGGTGATCACATCAGATTTTTCATTATTTTAATAGTAACAAGTTTTGATTTGGAAAACGCTTAAAATACATATAAAGTACAGTAGGCGCCGCTGGACTTGATCATGGCCCACCAGCGGCCAAGCGGTAAAGACGCTGAACACTGGTAGTTCGGTTCGAGGTTCGAATCCCGCGAACGGGCTGGCTGCATGGGCGTTTTCGTGGTTTGCCCCATGTGTAACGTGCATATGAGTCAGTTCCCCTAGAAAGTCCTCCACGAATGCACCCCTCCCCTTAGGCAAATAGCCCCCGTGTGTTTTGCCATAATTGAATAACCTAACCTTGACCTGATCATGCTTATCCACGGCTATTTTGACAACAATAACCGAATTGTATATAACATTAAGTGATGAGGGAAAAAAACCCTTCAAAATAGCAACAGAGTATAAGTAATTTAATAGTAACAATAGCTGTAACTAGAAACTTATAATTAAGCTCTTTCACAGCATTTTAATTAGAAAATTGCAGTACTGACTGAGTTTTAGTACTGATTTACCACTGATTTTACTACTTGGAAGGCAAGGCATCTCTCAATGGAAGAAAACAAACATGCTAAAGTAAAATTTTAAATTAGGGAAAATGCAAACTTAGGTCGCCTCAGATAATTTCAACAGAAAAACAGTTCTGCAGATATTTTTCTTTCTCCTGAAGAAGAGGGACCTGTGTCCAATTTCCTTAAAATCTTCAAATTTTTTTCCCTTCTGAAGAAGAGGCACCTCGGTCGGCTTTCCTCAAAATCAATGGAATTATTGAAAATCTAATTCAAATAAAGTTGCTTTTTATAACCTAATTTTAAATAGTTGCCTAAAATCAAAACCAAAATGTTTGGCGACATAATCTCCTAATTTGGCGACATTTCTCTAACTTGACATATTTTATACTACATTTTAAATATATTTGGAAATGTTTCATTAAAAATTTATCCTAAAATATTTTGGTTATATTAACCGAATTGGTGATTAGCATTAACCAAGATTACATTAAGCGACGTCTACTCCTGAATGTGCCTCTACCATAGCAATGGAGCTCCTGAAATTTTAGGTACGAAGTTGAAACCATGAATATGAAATCTCGTGAATCTGCAAAATTTCGTGAAAATACTTCTAGGAAAAGAGAATTATGGATCCTAATAATTATTTGATATGCATCTCCACAACAATTATCTTTCACTTTTGCATACTTCAAACGTCGAAAACAGCTTAGAAAATACCTTTAAATTAAAACAAGAAAAGATATGTTGCCTTGGCGTGAGCTGACAATATTACCACATTCAAATATTATCTAAGATGTCATACGAACAATAAACACGATGTTCCCATTTTATTTATCATCGACAATGACTACTTTTACCATTTGTTTGATTCGTGTATGCCGTAAAACACACAAGGGCTATTTACCTAAAAGGAATAATGTGTTTAAGAGAAATTTTCTAAGTTTTGGCAGTACTGTTTTGATTATGGCAAAGCATTCCAGGATCCTGTATCTAGAAATCAATATGTCATGGAATACTTATTCAAATTACCTTGCAAAGGGAAAAAACCACAAAAATCTATTGCAGGCAATGCATTTGTCGGGATCTCTCTTATCCACGCGGCAACTAGTGAGCCATTTTGCTAAATTATAGACATTTTTCTGACTAAAACCTATTGGCCTTTTATTAACAATCTGCAAGGTACTTTGCGTACATGTGTGGGGGGGGATTAAGGGAAAAGAATGGTCAATTTAAGCATCAATCAGCTTAAAAAGAAAACGTTACCTAAATTATTTCCTGCTTCAATTTACTTTCAATATACATGATTGAAAAATATTACTTTGCTTATAAACCAGCAAATTTTTCGGTATTAAGTTGTTTATTTCTTGTGAATGAATAGTGAACTTTCAAGAGGTCTCTCGTTTGGTTTATTGAGATAACGGGAAAGCACACTAGGGCTATCTGCTAAAGGAAGGGATGCCTTCGTGGAGGGCTTTCTAAGGGACACTGGCTAGTATGAACCTTACATATTGTTACGAAAAATTCGGCGGTTGCGCCTGTATGTAAGCTTTCCGGCATAGCACTAGGGTTGCCATAAAATAGTGTATGGTAGGGTTGCCAGATTGGCGACTTTATCGCCCATTTGGCGATCAAATTGGCGATATCCCATGGTCCAATCGGGAAGCTTCTAGAATAACTTCCTGTCGAGATATTTCTCGAAACGTGTCGAACTTTAAGAAAAGCTATTTAAACCCTTGCGTTTCTGAGAGTTAGTTAGTTGAGTTGCGAAGTAAGTTGCGAGAAGATTGTGAGGAGTTAGTTGAGTTAGTTGTTGCAAGTTGCGAGATCGTGAAGTGTTGCGAGCAGTGTGATTAATTGTGAGAATAGCTGCTACGCGAAAGTTCTGTGAACGGAAAGCAATTGAGATAGTGCTTTGCCGTGAAGCTATCTTTACAGTATAGCTTGAAAGTGAATTGGTGATTGTTCCACGGTGTTTTATTATAAGTTTAGTGTTGCCGTGAAGCTACCTGTACAGTTACAGCCTGAAGCTGTGTTGCTGATTGTTTCAGCGTATTTATTGTAGATTTTCGACGCTTTTAAAGGTAATTTTGGAACTGTGCTGTAAATAGTGATTCTTGTAAATAAATTGGGCTTTTTACTGTTCTGCATCGTGTTTTCATCGGATACTCTCAAATCCACGAACCCGTATAACGCAACAATATGAAAGAACCACGAAAACGCCCATGCAACGAGCCCGTTCGCCTGGAATCGAAACCAGGTCGAAAGTACAAATGTTCACAGACTTTACCACTCAGCCGCTGGTGGACTTAGGAAGTCTCCGAAAAATATATTACGTGAAACGGACTGAAACTGCTTTTAATCGAGTTCCTGAAAACAAACAGGAAGCGATAAATGTTCGCTTATTCAGATCATCCGCAATCTTCAAAAATTAATTACAATGCTACAGTCAACAGGTAAGTCTATCCGAATCAACTGTACATGACGTTAATGTACCAGAGATTGAGATAACAGTCTTATAAAATTCAACAAAAACTTCAATTAAAACTGCAAGGAAAATAGTGGTAATACAAGCAAGTGTTAGCACACTACGGGCAAAATTCTTAAAAATGATCTCCTCTTGAAAAAGAACACGTGTTATGGTAATAATCTTTTATATGTTCATTAATGTTGAATTCGAAGTTCAAAATCAGCGTGTGATACATGAACACATTTGTGATTCACCTAAGGTTAATTAACGCCAGCCAGAGGCCAAACAGTTAAGTTGCTGAACCAAAGAACCTCTATGTAAACAAGGAAAGGCTCCATAGACGTAATGTAAACCACTTTGTCTGCAACGCCGCTACAAAGAAAAGGGAACATTCGCCAAGGGATTTGGCGACGGAATCTATTGGCGAGAATTTCCCCTCTGTGATGTGCCGGTTCTTTGGTACCTAGCCGACATTTTCCCCCTCCGCGACGTGTATAGGAAATTGTGGAACACGGGTTAAGATGAATCGTTCTTTGACTTGTCGCGATAATTTAAACTCGGAAATGATGAAATATTAGGCGAAGTTTCACTTTCACTGGCTGTTGAACTTCCATTGTCCATATCGCTACTTGAAACCAAAGAACCTATTCTTTGTTTAAACTCTTGCTAAACGTAACGCTCGAACTTGTCCAAACCAACTTCGACATTCAGCTTCGAGCTTTGGCGCTTTTTGGCGACAGATATTTCACGCATGCGCAGTTGTTTCCCTCTTCGTTGGAAGGGAGCCACTTCTGCTTCTGCGAAGTTTTCCTTCTTAACAGTACATATTCTTTGGCTGAACACTGGTAGTTCGACCCGAGCTCGATCCTAGACGAATGGGCTTGCTGCATGGGCGTTTTCGTAGTTTCCTCCCATGTGTAACATGGATATGAGGCAGTTTGCCTTAAAATATTCTGCACGAAGTCGTCCCTCACCTTAGGCAGAACCTCTCGCTTGCATTACACAATCGAATGAATGAAAACTAAATGTAAATTAAGGAGTATTTGGTCCTCTTTTCTGATCAAACTAATACCAATTTAGGTGTTTTTCTATGAAAAACATATCTCGATTTTGAAAATCTAACTACGCCACTCTGCCAACTAAATTAAATTTTTGGCACCCAAAGCGATGAACTGGCAGAATTGAACTTATCTCATGGCCTGCAAGAATATATGATTTTACCATTCTAGAATTCTTCCTCACCGGCTTTATCAAAAATGAGGCTTCAACAAAAATCACTAATAATCTTGACAAAGAAAATCATGCAAGCAATTACAAGCGTTATTTCAAATATACTTGCCAAAGTATGGATAGAAAATAATCCTACTTATACGGTAATAATCTTGTATATGATACAATGATCACTAATAATCTTGGATCACTAATAATCTTGACAAAGAGAATCATACAAGCGTTATTCCAAATATACTTGCCAAAGTATGGATAGAAAATAATCATACTTATACGGTAATAATCTTGTATATGTTACAAGGATCACTAATAATCTTCAAATATACTTGCCAAAGTATGGACAGAAAATAATCATACTTATACGGTAATAATCTTGTATATGTTACAAGGATCACTAATAATCTTGACAAAGAGAATCATACAAGCAATTACAAGCGTTATTCTAAATATACTTGCTAAAGTATGGACAGAAAATAATCATATTATGATATTGTAATGTTGTTGACGTTACATATACGGAAACTTACTAATTTTGTTCGTGAACGCTTTGACTGATGGAATTAAATTAAAATACTAGTTCAATCCATTTCACGTACTAGATTGGCTTGGTTTGATTTGATTACGGCAAAGCTCTCGAGGGCTATGTGCCTAAGAGAAGGTATGATTTCATGGAAAACTTTCTAAAGGAAACTGGCTCGTATATACACATGAGAAAAACCACAAAAACGCCTATGTAGCCAGCCCGTTCGAGAAATTCGAATCTCATGATTCGTTCATTCGAGATTCGAACCGAACTGCCAGTGTTCAGCGACTGTACGCTCGGCCGCTGGTGTGTCGATACTTCATTAGACTCTTATGAAATCCCATCTTTCCTTGTTAAGGATTTTGTGCAATTAAAACTCTTCCATAATTTAATATCATCACAGCTCCTTTTCGAAATAAATAATGTCAACTAGTCTTTATTTTGCAAGGAAAATGGTAGAGTTATTTATTTTTCAAAGCTAAATTGAATTTATCGATATTCGCTTTTTATCTGAAAAATGCAGTTTAATCCACTCAACTTTCGAACACATTCGATTTCTCGAACTATATTCAGAAACCGATTCTGTATTTATTTCGGTAGCGAAGAGTAGTTTGACTTCGCAGATTTTTGATAAAAAGTATTTTTAAGAAAATTACTTGGAAGTCATCAATCAAAGTCAACGTACAGCAAAGTTACTTTAATTCATTGTATATTCAACTGCAGTTTAAACCCAATGAATTTTGTTATCTGCTAGTTAAATATGGAAGAAATAAGATTATATCCATGTTTTCCATTATGGTGAGCATGTCATTAATTATAGATTAGCCGAATTTTACGTCAGTGACTATAGAGTGAAATATTTTTATTCTTTGTGTAAAATTATTCTAGGAAATATTTTCTCATATACTTCTAAAAGGCTAAATTAAATCGTTAGATTTTGCGTAATTAACCCACCCCTCATGTAATGAATTTGAATGGCTATTAAAATTCTCCATTTGTAGAAAAAGCATTTCGAAATTTTAAAATCATTAGAAGACATTCTGAAGAAATGTTGCGTGTGTACGGGTTCGTTACGGATTAAGTGCCCAAGTCGTTAAAAAGTTAACTAAAATTTATTCTTTCCATAAGAAATAAATCAAAATCCTTAAATATTTCTTTACAGATATTCGCGCAATATCTTAAACTTTTAGCAGAACTCAATTCAAAACAGATAAACTAATTCTATCTCACAGCGAAATCGCTACAGGATAAAGTAAACAAACAGCAGTTCGCTTTAAATAGCTACAACTACAACAACAACTGAGATGAGGTGTTTCAATTCGGCTTTTATAAGCTTTTTAATTAATCACTAGAACAATCTCGATTTTTCTGGATGGCAACAGTAATTACGAGATATTTATTTATTAAATATTAAATGCACGCGCTCTTTTATTTTTATTTTCCGACGTAGCTGTCTCTTCAAAAATCGTCTGCGTTGCACGGGAAAATAAAGCAACTTTAATTACAATTCTAAATAAATAGCCAAATAAATATGAAATCCGTAACAGAAACTTTTAAATCTTGTAAAGAAAGATATTACACAAACCTGCGGTCTCAAACTCCGATTATATGCGGGCTAAATTTAAAAAAATTAAATTGTTTTTACTAACGAAATAAATATTTTAAATAGGTTTTAAGTTTTGTTCATTAAATGTTTATCAAAATATGCAAAAATAATAATAAAAATGTCACAAAGGAAAAAAAAATTAATATATTTCATATCTAAAATCTATACTTTTATTAAGATAGAATAACACACCGAACAAGTATTAATCTAGAAGTCAAATAACAAAAATCAGCGTTATATTTGTAAATTTTTACAGGACTAGTTTGACAGCAAATGCGCTTTGACAACTGAGGATGATTGGTTGAGTAAAATCATCGAAACTAGTCCTGTAAAAATTTGCAAATATAACGCTGATTTTTGTTGAGTTCTAGATTAATATCTACAGTTTGGTACCTACAAGACATTTTTGTTGAGTACACTTTATTATTCAAATAAATATTAAACTTCCCTACAGACAATTATTTAAAATAGTTCTAACATGTTTAATATATCATTAAATAACTTAGTTTAATTTGAAAACTAAAACAAATTAAGAAAAATTTCTAAGTCCCTTTAACCTTTGAAATCCCTTTATCCTTAATTAGCTGACTGCGTCCACGGCATATATGTTCGTCTTTTGTAATGCAAGATAAATAATGATGTAGTTTAATCAATGATTAATTTACAATGATTTACTTAAATAATATTTAATCAATAAATTATTTATCATTTATTTATCAATAAATTATCATTTATTGACAAATAAATTATTTATCATTTATTTATTATATTTAATCAATCAATTATTAATATAAATATTTAATCAATGATTTACTTAAATAACAATTACTTACTGTGCATTTAATTAATGATTAAATTACTGACTTTAATTGAAACTGAAAATAAGCAATTCATGAAAACTTTTTAAGCTTTTAGAGAACATTTTTTAAGTGGCGGAAAACTTAGTAAATAATGACAACCTAGTCTCTTTGTGTTAGTTATATGTAATTTATGTTTCGCGAAAGAAAATTTAATGTTCGTTTGTAAATAGTTATAAACTTTTTTATTTCTTACGTAAAATCCTAGTACAAAGTAGGACCTTGGCGCACGTTTTGAAAATTGTCGCCAACACAAAAATGACTCGTTTACTACTCATCATAAACAACCCGTTTACTGCTCATCACCCTGTCGCCAAATCCCCTTTGTAACTTATACTAGGATTAAACCTTTTTTACTAGAGACTGGTAGCGTTTTGACTGAAAGTTTTGGAGAGAAATTAGAAATTATTTTCATCACGGATTTTTAACTGTGAAAAATGCTGTTCAGTTACAAATGTTTTCCCAAACAAAGCGATTATTTTTTGTACAAAAATTCGTAATTCAGTTAATTTTTTGTCAGGAGTATGAATAAAAGTAACTAAAATCTATATCTTCAAATCTTTGACCAAGATTTAAATTTTGCGACCATCAAATAAGCCTAAGAATTTTTTTTTTCTATTATTTTCTAACGTATTAGGATCGTTGTGTTATTATTCATATTTAAGTAATTTTAGTTACACTATCATTAGAATTATACGCAACGTTACCGTGGAGTAATTCTAAACACAAATCCAAATCATAACTTTGAATTACCCTTTAAAGGTTTCAAAACTAGTTCTACATTCAACGCAGGTTTATTATATTTCTAAAACATGAATTTTTTCTAGCCTTTTTTCCCCTCCAATGGCGGGCTCTAGTCTTTCATAGGCTTTGGCCGCAACTAGGCTCAGAAGTGATGGTCTCTTTATTATGGAGGCACCTAAGAAGTGGGCCACCTTTTCCTCCTATGAAAGTACGGGCAAATTCCATCCATGCCTTCTCCGGGATTCGAACCCGGGTCCTTCGATACGACAATCAGTGTCCCTAACCACTTTACCGACTGGGCGGATCCTAAGCACTTAAGTCGCTCTCCATAACAATGTGATGTCAAACGAACATTCTAAAAGCAAGTTTTTATTTTAAAGAAATTTTTAACGGAGCAAATGTTACTTAATATATATTAGAATTATTTGATTTTCTTAAAAATGGCATTCCAGATTGAAATGCCGGCTCTAGCGTAGAATTGGGTGCCCTTTCGATTAGCGGAAAATTTTGTTCAGTTTTGGCGATAAAACAGTATTTCTCTCCGCAAGGATAACGGAAACACGAATTCGGCACCGCCTGCTGGCAAATCTTCTAACTCTATCTCTCAACCTTTCCAGATTCTTACGAACATGGATACCTCTGCTCCACCTCCTGCATCTCCTTCTGCTTTAGAATTAACCAAAAAGCACCATCCAAATCTACGTTTTGAAAAATCGGCATACAGATCTCCTATTTAACATTCAAGACAACAAGGACTCCCAACAAGGACCTGATGCTCAAGCAACTTCAAGAAGAGGGTGAGAAAATTTTATTTTCCTTGCACACGCTTTGCACGAACCTTGGTGTAAACCTCTTCACCCTACCAGCCACTGAGGAAGAATTCCTCAAAGAGTGTAAAACCAAATCCACAAGTTTTAATCATTCGGCACCAATCAACCAAAATTCTCCCAAAACTACTAATTCTGATTCTCTAAACTCCTCTAAAGACTCAATTAAATCTGACACTAAGAAATGTACACGCCCTACTGACTCTGAAGGGTTTGCTATACCCCCCAAACACCTTATTGCCAAAAACCACACCCTAACCACACCACTAATGAAAACAATAATTTAACCACATCTAACTCGTTCAATAGTATTCAGAATATTTCTGAAAATACAGAAAATCCAACACAGCAGCCGGCTGTAGTTCGAAGTAGTTCGAAGCCTAAATTTACGCTCTTTCCGAAGAGAAATATGCATACTCCGTTATCCAAAAACGAGGTGAGAGTCATGGTTTTATGATATCTAAAGCGTCGATAGGTAATATCAACAAGAAAGGAAACAAAAGTCAAATTGGAGCTTCGAGTGGGACGAAAATTCCAAACAAGTATCCAAGGATAAAACGGACATCTTCGACTTTTGCAAAGGTACGTTGTTTAATGTTAAAAGAAAATCCTTCTAGTCAAAGGACAGTTGCAAAATCATTAAAATGCTCGGTGTCCACTGTAAACAAAATGATAAACGTCGATTTAAATCTTAAGAAAGCGAAAAAACGCAATGTGCATCGTCTTCTTCCGAAGCATATCGCTCCACGCAGGACACGCTGCAGAAATCTATATGAGAAACACTTATCCGAAGAAAAATGGAAAACAATTGTCACGATAGATAAAGCATGGGTGTATTTAAATGATTGTAACAAAAAAAGAGCCATTTATTATCATAAAAGGGGAGAAAAAAATTTAAGTACATGGTTCAAAGAATCGAAAGAAAGTTTTTGTAAGGGATTCATGATTGTTGCTGGTTTTTCTTATAATGGCAAGTTAAAAATAAAGAGAGTGCAAAACAATGTCATGATTAACTCCAAATACTATCAGGAACATATCTGATCGCCAATTTTTCTGAATGAAATACCATCGCTTTACCCATAGTGCCATCCATCTGTGAGACTCCATCGGGACAAAGCTAGCAGTCACACATCAAAATCCACTGTAAATTTCCTAAAAGAAATGGAACAAAAAACTGGTATCAAAGCCATACCCTTCACTAATATCCCTACTAAATCTCCCGATGTGTCACCTATGGATTTTTGTGCTTTCGGACTTTTAAAAACTGCATTATCCAAACGTTGTCCCAAAACCCTAACACGACTCTGGAAAGCTGTTCGGAAGAAATGGGATAGAATACCTCTTCTGACACTTCCAAAGGCATTATTATCCTGGAAATTGCGGTGTCGAAAGATAGTTCAGAATAAGGGAAGTCAAATTGAACATTTAAAACACAAGAATTTTATGTAATTTAGTTTTGTGAATACAATATACATCGTCTAAAAAATGTACGAACAACCTCTGTATGTTTTCTCCTCCATTCGAACCCAAGCCTTTCGGTACGACAGTGATCTCTGGTAACCACTATCCCGGTTGGGTGGCGAATTACGAGCTCAGAGCGGTCTTATCCGTTAGCCTGCTGAAGACAGGTTACGTCCCAAACCACAAAATATCATAATTTTCCTCTGAATCTATTCAGCGAAATTTATTTTTTTCTCCGATGAAACTACTGTTTTCTTACTTGATGCATAACAATATATATTTAACCTTTAGCAATACATCTTTCCCCTTTTGCAATGTTCATTCGAAAAGTATATGTTACTCTTAGTGTTAAAGCATACTGGGCTAATTATGGAAATTTGGAAGGCTAAATAAAGGAAATTAAATCTATCAAAAAATATGAAGCTAGTCTGCAAGAAAAGCTGAAAAGGAATTTATTGCAGAAATGTGTCTCACATCGAGAATATATTTAAAGTGACTAAAATTATTTACCAGGTACAAGTTGATGATTTTGCCAACACTTTCTTGAAAAGGTATCTAAAACTGTCAATAATTATCGTAAGTTTAGGAGCATTAGCATCAAACAAAAATTGTCAAAATTATCATTATCAAAAGAAAACACACTTTAACAATTTAAAATACAAATTTTAATTATTAAAAAGTATGAATTGAAACATTAATCATTGTTATATCGTACATTACTCTTGTGCTTCCCATGTACGCAGCGATCTGTTTTCACTTAAAAAATCATCTGAGAATTGCACAAACTTAGCAGTGATCAACTATAAATTATTAAACATTCATGAAATTGCATGAAATTTTACATAAAACGTATATTAATTGAAAATATATTAATTAACATACATATTAATTGAATTCTTATGCATTTTTTTTCAATTAATTGCTAAAAAGTATCGAGAAATAAATTAATAAATACCTACAATGGAAAATGTATGCTCACAATAAGCATTTATTACGCAAGGGCTGTTTGCCTAAGAGAGGGATGTTTTCACTCAAGATTTTTTAATGGTTTTCACGTTACGCATGGAGAAGATTGGAGTGGTTTATGTGATTATGTCAAAGCCTCCAGGGCTATCAGCCCGAGGAAAGGAATGCCTTCGTAGAGGACTTTCTAAGGGAAACTGACTCGTTTCCACGTTACATATGGGGAAAACAACGAAAACACCCATGCAATTAACTCGAATGCGATCTTTCTTTTTCGTGCACGTACAGTGATTGATATTCAAAGTGATACACATAAAGTAAAACAAAACAATTTACGTAAATAACAATTTTTAATTTACATAAAGTAAAACGAAACATAATTTAGGCAAAAAACAATTTTTTAATTTATATAAAGTAAAACAAAACAATTTACATAAATAACTTATTTACATAATGTGAAACAAAACATACCTATGTAAAGCACCTATATGTGAAAACACCCATGCAACTAACCCAAATGCGATCTTTCTTTTTCCTATGTACAGTGATTAATGTAAAAGATAAATGAAAGTTTATTCGAACCTCGGACCAAACTACCAGTGTTCAGCGACCTCGGCCGCTGGTGGGTTCTACACATGGAGAAAACTACGAGAATTCCCATACAGCAATTCATTCACCAGATTTAACCCTTTGAGTACGAATAAAAAAATTTATTTATCCCGTTTTCTACCCAAGTGAATAAAGTATGTCATAAATAAGGTAAATTTAGTATTTGGGATTTTTTTGACAAAGTCTTTTCAAGCCAAAAACTGGGACACATATGTCCCAACCGTAGTTAATGGTGGGATACATATGTCCCACACACGTAGAGATCGACTTACTATAAGCCCACCCATTATTCTAGAAATCTTTATTATATGAAATAGATTTTACATTGCAATAGTACAAAGTGAAGCATTCTTTGCATATCCCAACATTGCACATTGGGCAACTCGTATTTATTCTTTTCTTTATGTTCATTAGTGTACAACGAGCGCAAAGGCGTCTCGATTTTACAACTACTGGAAGATGACGCCCAGCATTCAGGAGAGCAACTACTTTTTAACCCACTAGTAATTTTTAAACTTTAGTGGGACATATAATGTCCCGTTAGAAGCCAAAGGGTTAAACATCGAAATCTAACTCATACAGTACACTTCTTCACTAATGAAATAATTTATAATTCGCGTTTTTAAACTTAAGATAGCCTTTTTGCGGATTCGTCAGAACCTTGGTGTTCCGCCAGAAATAGCTTTAAATTCCAACAGGAACTGATAATGGATAAGCTAATCGTATATGGTTTGGTTTGGTTTGGTTTGGTTTATTATAGCAATGAACACTACGGCTGTGGAGGACTTCCTGAGGACACCTGATTCGTATACATGTTGCGTATGGGGAAAGTAACAAAAACGTCTCTACAGCAAACCCGTTACCCTGGATTCGACTAATCGTATGTGAGCCGTTTTCTTTGAAGGCGGTGTAAATCCATTATGGAAATATTCAAGGATTTGTATTTGAATGGTTTGAAAAATATTGGTATATATTAAAACGCTCATTTTATGTTTTTTAAATATTAAATTGGTTTAAATTTATAATGTGATCGTTTTTAAAGTATTAGTTAAAAGAAATTTATACTTTTGATGACCTCAAATGGACTTAGACCACTTTCAAAGTCAAGAAAATTCAAGTCATACATTTATGAAATATTAAATGTGCGATTTCAATTGAATAAAATCAATTTTTGTATGAAATTTTTACTAAATATGTCAAAAAAATAAAAGAGGCTTCAATTCGATGTTTCTTCAGGTAGAGTCATTTAAATTTCTTCTTTACAATTACAACTTTATAACATGCGCCATTGTTAATTTTTATCATTTTTGCGGAAGTTTTTGAAAACAGTCTTGGCGTATTGGAGGAATACAAGGTCTCTATCGTGCAGTATAATTTTTGAATTTATGCAGTATAATTTTTGAATTTATGTAGTATAATTTTGAACTAAAAACAATGTCTTTGCGGAAAGTGTAATTATATTTGTAATTACATAAATTTATAACGCCAAAATGATGAAAATTAAAGGATTTTTGGCGGGAACTTTTTATTGATAGAACCCTCACAGCAGATTGCATTCACTGTTATCATCAAGGGGACGGTGGACTTTAAAATAGCTAAAAATCAACCAAAATATTGAATTTGTTTTTTTTATTATCGGAATACTCCATATTTTTCACTACATGGTATACAAATAACCGAGTTCAAATATTCTAATTTTTAAATAAGTTACAAGCATTTAAAATGTGTAAACCACGTAAACTTTGCCCTTTACATTTTGGAGAAAATGTAAAAAAATGCATTTAAACAGTTATTTACTGTGATGTTATAATTTATACATTTGACCAAAAAAATGTTTATTTCTAAAGCAAAATGGCTAGAAATGTCAGTATTGACAACTATGAATTTAACATTGGTTAAGTAAATGCTATACGCGTAGAACAGAAGGAAACAAACTCGTTTTCCCTACTCGTTGCAAAAAAGAGTGATCAACGTCGCTCGAACCAAAGCAAAAAGAGAAGTTTAGCAGTTTGGAAAAAAACAGAAATAGTAAAAATATTGTAAAGCATTAAAAGATAATGTAAATGTGACATATGAAGGTAAAACATACAGTGCGGGAGAAATTTAAATGTTTCATTGGCTATAATGCATAAATTTTTTCTACCTGTAACTTCGAATTACCTACCAATTTGCGATATCCTTATTTGGTTGGAATGCGCTTTAGCTCACTGCTTGGCGGCGATTGTTTTTTAATGAGCAATAAACGCGCCAACATGGGTAACTCCGTATAACATGTGTACGTTGCCTACATTGTGCAATTCGCTGAAGTTTTTTTTAAGTTTAAAAGGAACTCTGTGCTTGGCATTTTCTTGTAATTTATTTTCGTTATTTTAGCTTATTTTGTTCATTTGTGTACGTTGCCTACATTGTCCAATTCGCAGATTTTTGTTTAAGTTAAAACTGAACGGTGTGTGCATGGTATCGTTTGTAATTTTAATGCCCTTTTAAAAAAAATTCCTTCTTTCTTCGATGCCATTTTGCTTACGTTTTCGCGGAGCGTGTCGGGAAGGTTGAGTAACAGCATAAAATGTGTAAGTATTACAACATAAAATGTAAATAATTAATTTAAACCTAACTTACAAATATTTTAATGATCATAATGTTCGTTTTGCATATTATTTTATTATCTTCTTTGTGGCAACAGTTTCCATACTAATTTATGCTTTAGAATTCTATGTTTTGTTTACAATAGGTTTTCGCGGAGCGTGTCGGGAAGGTTGCAATTGCAAAGACGTTTGGCAGAAACGCGCCGAATTGGCGATTTTCAAAACATCGCCAAGCAGTGGGCTAAAGCGCATTTTCACCGTTTATTTTTGTCATATTTAATATTATGATATTAAAAAGAGTTAAATGATACGAAAATACTATCTAGTGTTTACAAATTCCTATTTAAAGTTAATTTGCTTTTTTTCATGATCATGTATTAAAGGTAAGTTTGAAGAAAACCTTTAAACCTGGTTTTCACAAAACAGATTTTTGGCAGTTCATATGTTTTGAAAATGCTCCATGCGTCTCATTTTTAGTTAAAAATGAATGATATTTGGAAGAACCTATCTTGTTATATGTTACAGTAGATCTGTGTATGCATTTTTGGATATGAGGTTATTAAGAAGTTTAAACTTGTGATAATGTTTAACAAAAAGTGACATTTTTCCGGAAACTGGGTATAAATTCACAAATTTTTTTTTTTTTTTTTTAATTTCTGCTCTATCATATTCAATAACGAAGACACAAAATCTTTCGCGAAGTCTTTATAACTAACTAAAGGAAAAAATTAGGGAAAAAATTTTGGCTCTCGTGTAGAATTGCGTGCCCTTTCGATTGGCGAAACATTTTGTTCAGTTTGGCCGAGGAAACCCCATTTCTGGTTACCATGAGAGTTTTAACTTGTTTTTAGCTTGATTTTTTTAAATGAAAATAAATCGATGCGCACATGGACAAAGCAGTGTGCAATGACAAAGTTTGTGCAATTCTCTGATGTTATTTTAAGTGAAAATAGGCCGATGTGTACATGGACACGGAGTTTGTGAAATTCTTCGACTTCTTATTTTGGTTTTGTGTAGCGGCCATCTTGAACTTGTGCTTTCTGGCGCCGATCTTGGCATAAAAAAAAAATCGCCAAAAAACAAGGAGCATCCAATTGTAAACTTTTACCAAAATATTGAAAATTAGAGTGCAAGGAGTATTTTAAATCTTTAATTAAAATAACTAATTATTTGTTTCAAAACTTTTTAACTTAAAATAAATTGAAATTTTGAACATATATTTTGTAAACTGATGTTATAATATGTATACGTCTAAATTTCTTGTTGAAAACACAAAAACTTAAAAAACTACTTTTTAAAGTCTATCGTCCTCTTAACTATTTATCAAAAATGTACTTCCAGCACTTTCAAAGAAAACAGCTCATATAATAACGGGCTTTATCATGTATAATATTTATGTACGATTTCCATTAAACATAGTTTATTACACCAAGGTTTCCTAAATGGTATTGTTTATGGATAGCCTTTCTGAAAGAATACCTTTGTGGAGGGGACAAAAATAGCTAGTATTTACATTAGATAGAAGGAAAACTACGAAGGCTCCCATGAACAATTCTTCAAAAAGGAAAAAAAACCTTCATAAAAATTCCCTGGTAAAACTAGTGCTCCGAAACTTATACAGATTAGTAACTAACTCGAAAAAAGCAAAGTTCATAAGATCCGTTTGCCGGGATTTGAGCTTGGGACGAAATACCAGGGTTCAGTGATTTTACCGCTTAGCTGCTCGTCTGGCTAGTTAGGAAGAAAATGCAATAATATGAAGAGGAAATTTTTTATGTCTTTATCTTTACGGGCTCAATTTCCAATTCGGGAACATATAAATACACAATCGTTGACTAATTAATTTCTAATTCAGATAAACAAATATAATCTCTTGAACAGCCTTCCTCAATTGGCATACCCTGAAACTCTAGTGTAAATCTCTAAAACTTCCGTTTGAAATAATACTGTATAATCTAATCATGTAAAGATATGCGGCTTGCATGTAATGCATTATTTTAAAGGTTCCCGCAAGGGTAGAAAGTTCGAGAAAAGCTGTTCTAGAATGCCTTTAGAAATAAAAAAAAAATTTCATTTAATAATTTTTAGTTTCAGAATTGTTAATTCCTACATGGCAAAGAATTTAAAAGAAATTGCTTTATCTAAAGAAAATGCATCTGCATAAAGTAACGAGATATTTTTAATGGAAACAAATTGTTTAAAAAATAATTTCTCCAGAAATACGAATTTATATAAAAAAACAAGTTATGTAAAATCCCAGAAGTAATAAAATATTTTTATGTGCACTTAGAATTAGGATATTTTGAGAAATAAACGCCTAAGAAAATAAAATTACTTTGAAGCAAATATAAACAAATACAACAGTAACTTTGTACAAAAATGAGGTTTTGGATTTTGAAATGGAAGGGCAGTATATTCGAGGATTTTATACACTTTCTTCTAAGTATACTCTTTATTGCAATGTTGAACACAATAGTGACTAAACTGAGCATTTTAGAATTCATTTAAGAAATCTAATATTAGCTTTAAGTTGAAGTAATGTAAAAACCAGAGATAAGTTTAATCGCCACTGCTAAAAAACAAGCTTTAAAATAAAATGATCAGAAATTACCCTTAAGCACTCACCTTGGGATGTTACAACATTCCTTCCTGGCAATAGACATTAACTTCTATACTGCTAAAAGAAGAAATACAAAAGGCAGGTTTCACCCTCCCGTTTTCGATTAAAACTTACTTCACTTCACTGCATTTCAAACAGATTTCAACAACATCCTGTTATATATTTTATTATAGTGTTTCTTATTATCTATATATATAAAGAAGAAAGTCTGTGTGTTTGGTTGTCCACTAATAAGTCAGTCACTACTATAGCTATTGTTACTAAACATTCTATAATTCTTTTCTGGGTATTCGAAAGGTCGACGTCCTTTTTTTTTTAAAAAAAAAAGTAGCTAAAATCAGAGATATTAATTAAAAACTGGGAGAAACGATAATTTTCGCCCTCATTTTTCCGAGTGGCAACAGTCTCGCAAGCTGGAGAAGAAAATATGTTTTACTTCGAAAGTTGTTGCCACTGCTCGCTTTCAAATCCCAGAGTTTGTTAATAAAGCATTTTCAAGATGAAATAAAAATAGCATTGCCAAATATTAAATACATTATTCCCGATTTCAAAAATTTCTTTGAAGTTATTCCCATCTTCGTACGAATTTAATCAGCCCATACATTAATTAAAAACTCTAAAGGCGCTCATTTTTGCACTCATTTTTCAGAATGGCAACAGTGACGCCCGTTGAAGATAAAAATGCTTTATTTCGAAAAGTGTTTCTATTGCTCGCTTTCAAATCGTAGCGTTTGTTAATCAAAAGATTTGTAAATTTTACAAAATCTACACATATAAAGAAGAATATCTGTCTGTGTGTTTGTTTGTATGTTTGCGTTATTGATTTCTGATCAATTATGAACCATTTTTTGCCACATTTAATCGACTAAAATGGAATATAATTGAAATATTGGATGGAACTTTAGCTTTTACGACCATTTGATTAGAAAGACGAAAACCATTAAAAACTGCATTCCATTATTGCTGATATAATGACAGAGAATTAGTTTATTTTTCTATCGAAATTTTTATGTGGGTTTCATATCGCATCCAACTGAAAAATGTATGACTATGAATCGTATTTTTTGCATCGTTATTAGAGAAGGATTACAGCGGTATCGTTCTCTCTGTTATTAGACGCATTTCTCTCAATCTAACTTAACTGGCATCGTGTATTTCTAGTAACATATAAAAGGATTAACACCTAACTTTCTGCCACTATTTGGATTCAAACTTTGGAATTATTTTGTCTCTTGATATAAATAAATAGAATGTTGCAACGGTGTTTTCTATAACTAGGATGCCTTTATTTTAAAATTGTTTTTGTATATATCATTTCGCAATTTTTTTATATTGGTATAGATGGCGTAGGTTCATAAAACCTTTGTGCTTTCCAGCGAATTTTTTCAATTTATTTTTACAACGCTGATCTCGTCGAGGTAATAATATTTAAAAAAAATTTGCAATACATCCTGAACTATACTTCGTTGCCCAAATCAAGTATTTACGTATTTATTTATATGCAGTATATGAGTGTTATTTATGCGGGAACAGCGTTTGTCCCTCCAAATGGTGGCAGAGGATGAGATAGTCCTTATGAAATCTTTAGAATCATTCTCACCGAGGACTAGAGTAAACGTAAAATTTGTGGAAGGTTTGTCTCTCAATCGATCCTTGGTTGTATGCTAATCTCCTTTTTCTATATTAGGTTAACTTTTTACCTTGGAATCTTGCCTAAAGTCGAACAGCGAACATCTGGTGTGCCCAGAGTGGGATCACTGAAACACTAGTACCAGACCAACAACTGTATCTTTGTTTCACTGTAGCTCTCCGGTAAGCTCATTCACAATAGAAAGGTGGGTCCACACCTGTGTTTCATTTCTTTTTCTTCTTCTTTTTAGTCCAAAGGGATTTAGTCCCGAAGGACTATTACTTTCGTTTGGGCGTTTTGCGTTGTTTCACAAGAATACTGCAAAAAACGGCGTATCACTTTTCAGTTTAGTCTTTATGTTTCTTTGTTGGTTATTGAAGTTGTATTGGGTTGTCTATTGGAATTTTTGGAATTGTATTATGTTGGTTATTGGGTCTCTACTGGATTGATTATTGGAATTGTATTGGGTTGGTGTTTGTGTTCGTATTGGGTTTAGTTTATTGTTTGTTTCGTTCGGCAAGTTATCATATCATTAAACAAAATCCCTTTGGACGTAATCTAAAATCTGAACCCTTTCAGATTTTTTTACGATTATGCTCGAAGACCGTATCGTATTATTATTTTTTTTTCCTCTGGAGGGTAGATTTGGTTATCAGCAAAGAAACTGTTGGTGTGATTTTCTGAAAGTCGGGGGGTGGGGGGTAATTTTATTAGCTAAGTGTTTGGTTTTTCACTAGAACAGTTATCTTTTTTTTTCGTTCAAAGAAGTTTTGTTAACGCTACCTTTTGATAGTTTTGAGTTGCAGACGTATATGTAATTTTATTTTATAGTTTATATTTCGCAATTCTAGATACAATATTAGTTTTTTATCTCATTTTTAATTATTTTGCAAATGAATTGGAGAGGGTTGACCATTTCTGCAGCACTGAAAGTGCTACATGAATTGCCTTCAGGCAGTGAATCTGATACGGATTCCGGTATATGTGCAAAACATACAGTTTTGGGTTGTGCTTTTATAAACGGGGTGTCACTTTCTTCGAAAAGTACCATTATGACAAAAGAATGGAGGAAAGTGTAAATATAAAATGTAAATAACGTAAATATCATATGCCCAAGTTACTTTTTTTTTCATTTATACGCATGTAATCATCATATAACGACCAAGAAGAGCTTTTTGGGAGAGGGTGTAGAATAGCAGGAATTCCCGTGGCACATCCTGGGTAATACTCAATCTGCTACGATATTCAGAATCTAATGTCTTTTAATTGTAAGCAAAATCTTTTACTCTATTATACGCTTCCCAGCAATGCTCGCTTCGGCACTCTTTTCGAAGCTCTATGCATTCAGAAAGCCGGCTTCAGGCACAACCACAGAATTATGTTTCTAGAAGTGCTATCTAATTTATCTAATGTTTCTAATCTATTTCATTTCTAATGTTTCTAGAAGTGTTATCTGTGCAAAATTTTACCTGTGTATTCCTCTAGGCCTGATTAGACTTTTTTTTTGGTCAAAATTACAACTTTTAAAGGTAGCGTGCTGAAAAGGGTTATGAAAGTCTTCCAGAGTCATACCTTCCTGAATGGAATGCCGCAACAGAGTGCATCAATAACATATGCGCGATCAATATAGGGCTCGATAGGATTAAACGATCATCCGCCTTCACAGAGTCCTATGCTACCATACTTTTCGAACGCTCCCAGCTTTTCAAATGTTCTCGAATTCGTCCCAAAGTCGCCCTTGCTGACGCCATTTGCACGGAGTGTGTGAAATTTAAATCATTGGCGTACTAATAATGAAGAACTTACGTTCAGCAG
>KL821813.1:0-18052 GCA_000611955.2 Stegodyphus mimosarum
AAACATGGAAAGAATATTAAAAGAAATAGATTAAATGCAAATAAATATAAAAGTACTTTTTTTTATCAGGAAGCATTTAGTACAAATTTTAAAAATCTTCCTAACATTTGTTTTTATGAGATCAGTATCACAAGCATTCTAAATGCAATTTAAATAATACAGTTGCTAATCAATTACAAAAAGCTTTTGTGTGCATGAATACATATAAAAACAATCTGCTATTATTGAACAGTGCTATTTTAGAGTATGGTATACCTTAGATTTGATTTGGGCAATGAACAAACCAGAACACGGCTCTCGCACATTGGCCACGAAGCAGTCCAGATTTTGCAAAGTGCGACTACTACTCATGCAGATACATAAAAAACCAAGACTTTATTCCTTCTCTACCTGCAAGCTTGGGAGAACTTAAATAATGCACCCCAACAGTCTTTTGAACTGTTGATGTAAATATTTTAAGATGTGCTTGGGAAGAACTTGTTTATCACATTCATACTTGTCCTGTTACATAATTATTTCACAAATTTAGAAATGTAGAATTAAGAACTTATAGTTCAACCGCATGCACCTCAGCTGGAAGTCTGTCAAAACCACACAAATTAGCTGGCATTCTGCCATTGTCCAGAAGGGGTATTAATTATGTGCCACAGGGATCACAAGACTTTGCTCTTCTTTGAAGGAGAAGAAAGAGGGAATTCAAAGGAGGGGAACGTCCCTGTGTTATGAGGTAATCCTGTCACCAGTTGCCTTTTGTGCCATTATATCATATTTGCAGAAATAAACACGAAGATTCGCATAGAAATGCAAAGCTGGAAACCAAAAATGCCAAAATTGTTTTTTTTCATAACATGCATTTTATGTGAATAGTGCATATTTCATTGTTTACTTTTAAAAATAAGATTCCTAATAATAATGAAACTGTATTTTTTAGTGGAAATAGTCTTTCTACAGTGAAGAGCTGTTTTTGTTCCTTCCTGCTTCAGCTATGTACAATAATGCATACAGATTTCAGCCCCAAAACCAAAAAGAAATATAGTTATTCTTTATTAGAATTAATTAAACAAATATAATAATTATTTATTATTGTATAATTAGTATGAATTTTTTTTACTTTGTTTAATGTTTAGTTAACATTTTAGTTCAAAGATAGAGATATACATTAATTATTTATCATCATAAAATTATTATAATCAAGTATAATTATTATATCAGAATTCACTGTAATGAAACAACAAAATATAAATATTTATAAAAACAATTATACAATGATAATTTATTATACTATATCATAAAATTATATATATGGCAAAATGTGGCTTTGAAAGCTTTCATATTTTTAACAATATATATATATAAATATATAAATTCAGAATTCATGTTCCATCCACCCTATTTTGCCGATGAATCGTTTTGAATGGTGCTTGTGTGTTTATACTCACAGTTGCAGCCGGCACGGTAAATTATACTCTTCTAACTGCATATGTATAATTCTTCGGCTTGCTATTAAAGCTCTTGCTTTTGTAAAACTCTGAGCATGTCCACTTCTTTGTGCTAATCTTGTATTATATAAGACAAAGCATCTTGAAATGTTAACAATAACCAATAGCTTTAAAAAAATACCATATGATGATATTATTAAACTTGAAGCCCTTTTATTACACACATATATATATATATATAAAATGCATACCAGTAAGAGCAACAAAGAGACGCAAAATGTCATTAGTTCCTTCAAAAATTCTGAAAATACGTATGTCTCTCAACACACGTTCCAACCCAGCAGAGCGCATATATCCCATGCCACCCATGACTTGTATAGCTTCATCAACAACAAACCAAGCAGCTTCAGATGCAAACACTTTGCTTATTGCTGCTTCCAACTGAAAGTCCACATAGCCTCGATCCATAGTTCCAGACACCATATAAGCCATTGACTAAAAGGAAAAATATAATTCTGAAGAAGAAACAATATAAATCTCCACAGATCATCAATGAATATTTTACATGGCATATACATAATTAGTTAGATTCAATGCATACTTCTGTTATGTACTGAGCCATACACATCCTAAAAATTTTTTCTTGAATTGTGCCGTATGTACATATTTTATTACCAAACTGTGTCCTATTTATAGCATGATCAGTGGCCTTTTCAATTGCTGCTCTCATGGTTCCTGAAAGGCAAGCAGCCATACCAAATCTTCCATTGTTCAATATATTCATTGCAATCTGGAAATAGCAATAAAATGGTAAAATTATATTCTGCATTTCAGCTGCTAACTAGTCATTTTCTTAAAAAATTAAATTATTAGTGTCTAGCTGTAGAACTAAATTTAGACATTTCAGAAACAAAAACTATATCAGATTTAATGATATAAATAAAAAAACAGTGAAATATATAAAAATGATGCTGCACTAGTTGAAGGCATAGCAAATAACATTAAGTGACGAAAGCCGATTGTTGAACTTGAAAAATTAAAAAACAGAACGAGTGAAATTAGAACCAGAGCTCGTGAAATTGTGAGCAGACTCAAAGAAAGTCTTATGAAATATGAAAAAAAGGGAAAGTATAGAATCTCTAAGCTCTCTTATTAAAAGTATACAGACACTAACAACTCAAATTCCAAATAGACCGGCAGGTTGGGATTGTTTCTTTTCATCTTTAGAAAGGGGTTTCATTTCTAAAAATGTTCCAGACATATTTAAATCAGAAATTCTTCTAAATTTGTTAGGAGAAAAACCTACAAATGTTATTACATGCATTAAAGATGACAAACTTCGAGATTATTCAAAGATTAAAGTGACAGTGATAAGAGAATTTGAGCCCTCCCCCCAAATTTGTTTAGAAAATTTTGGGAAAATGCAACAAATGAAACCTATGTGCCATTTGCATCTAGACTAACTATGACTGGGATAATTACTTGAAACTGAGAAATGTGACCGACCAAAACAGTTAGTGCTATCTGATAAAATATGTCATACACTTGATAAAGAGTTTGTGTTTTTAAATGCCCATAACACCTACAGACAAGAAAATTCTTGTACAATTGTAGAGCTAGCTAAGGAGACACATTAATATTATAAATTAAAGAGAAAACCCGTGACTGATATTTTTAAGTTGAGTAAGAAAATTTGTTATCCCAGAAATGTAACAAAGGTTTTTATAACTGATGTTAAAAAATCAAAATATATTTCATCATGTGATGAAATTCATCCTTTGATATTTATAAAAATATGGCAAAAAATGATACGAGTTAAGCAAGTAAAATCTAAACATCTGTGTTTCAACCGTTTAGAAAATCACAAAATGATTGATTTGTGTAATAAATTCATTGTGGTACTTGTAGGAAGAAGCATGACGTGACTCATTTCCTTTGTGAACAAAAAACAAAGAGATGATTTTGCGGGAAGTCAATCATGAAAATAAAAATATTCAATCGACTTTGGATGCATTAGCTCCACCATTTCAGCCTTTGCAAGCTAAAACTAATACCGATCAAAATTTATTTTCAACGGTGTGTAATCTTGCTAACAAATTAAAAGCTGTCTTACTCAGTACCTTTGATTGATTGATTAAAGACGTATCACATAATATTTTTAATGTTAGAGGTTTGTTAGATGTCGCAGACAATTCAAATTGTATGAGCAAAAGGTGGGCAGATTTGCTTCAATTAAAAGGGAAAAAAGATTAATATCTCTGTATCAAGAATAAGCAATTTGTCTCTGACTATAAAATCTAGAGTTAGTCCAACTATTATATTACAGACAAGAGTTTTGATTTAAGTTTAAATTATTTAGGGGTTCCTATGTAAAACATTTCTATATAAAACCCAGGTCAAATTTCAATTCAGGATTCAAATTTAAGATTACAAAATAGCGTTTTCAGCTTTATTCTAAATGGGACTCTTCCTGCTAAAGGGGAAAGTAAATTAAATTGTGGGCTTATTACAGATAATTTGCAGTTAGAAAGAGTAGTAAAGGAGTTTTGGGAAATTGAAAATGTAGAACAGGAGTCTGAAATTACGAAAACTAATGAAGAAATTCATGAAGAGCATTTTCCCAAAAACTATTCTAGACCTGAAACCAGAAAATATGTAGTAAATATGCCATTAAAGAATACTGACATGTCTAGGTGAATCTAAGAAAAATACTGCAAAATGTTTGAATTCTCCGTGGAATCTCCTAGGTAAAAGTCCTAAATTTTGTGGACTGTGTTAAGGCTTTTTTGAAAGAGTAGTTAAATATGGGTTACACGATAGAAGTAATAGATTTTGAAGAACCAGATGTAAAATACATTCCACATCACTGTGTGTTGCATCTTGAATCAAATGCTACACCCTTGAGAGTCATATTTAATGCAAGTGCATTAACTTCTATTGCTTGCAGTTTAATGAAGGTACAATTCAAGATGATTTCATAGGCATTATGCTGAGATTTAGGAAACATCAATTCGCCTTTGTAGCAGACATTAAAAAAATATATATATCGGATGATACTGATAGATCCTAACCAACCAGATTTATTGAGAATCTGTTTCAAAGCAGAAATGTACAATACAGTAAAGGTGTATAAATTATGCACTGCAACATATAGCACAACTAATGCACCTTTTTTTGATAACAAGATCAGAGCAGCAATTAGCCAAAGACTAGAGAAATGACTTTCCATTAGCATCTTTTGTGCTATTACATCTACATGGATGACGTCTTAACAGGAGCTAATAGTCTTAATTAAAATCAGGTCATTCAACAACAGCTTATATCTTTATTAGGTAGAGGAGGAGTGGAGCTTCACAAATAGCCAGTGAATAATCACTCCTTATGCATGATGAGACTGCAGAATCTGATTATTCATTCCCTAACAAGACTAAAACTTAAGAATTACTTTAGAAACCACTAGATTGTTTTGGGCTTAGTTTGATTATAGACCAAACTGAAGTTTGGTCTATAATCAAGCTGTGCTTTCTCAGCTTGAATATCTGATCCTTTCACATTTGATAGGTCCAAACTTCAAAAATTAAAAAAGATAAGTGTTTTTGCAAAAAATATGGTTGTTAAAATTAAATTGATGTGACACACTTCCCTTAAAGGAAAATGCTGCATGGAAAGGCTTCCTTAATTCCTTAAAAGCTGCACACCTTATTAATATCCCGAGATAGGTTCTGAAGGAACAGTGTGTGAGAATAGAGTTACATGGATTTACTGATGCTTTGGACGTGGCATATGTGTTGGTTTTGAAATAAGCATAAAAATTGTACTCTCTAAGAATTATCTAATTCTAATTTTAAAAAAAAAACACATTATCGTAATATACAAAAAGAAAACTTTATTAAATAAGATTAGCCACAACAAGTCTTACCACATTCTACGAAACCATAACATACCTGTTCAAGATGCCAGATCCTTTAAATCCTTTTTTACAAAAAAGAAAAAACTATCAAAGTTGCCAAATAATTTAAACTTAAAATTATATGTTTATAAACAAATACTATCAATATGGAGCGGTCATCTATGTGAAATCCATTAATTTGTATGGTGATGCTGAGGTTAAACTCCTCATTAGTGAATCCAGAGTAATGCTCTAATTTGTATCTCTATACCACATCTCAAATTCTGTGATGCTGTACTATTGGTAAGTTGATAAGAAGAGTCTTAAGTGCACTAAAACTAACGTTTCTAAAACCTTTTTCTGGATAGATAGCCCCACTGTACTGGCATGGTTAAGAGAGGAGTGTTAAAGACTTCAAAACTTTTGTTGCTAATCGAACACTGATCATTTAAAATTCATCTGTGATTGAAGACTGGCATCACATCCCTTCTAAACAGAATCTTGCAGATCTCATATCAAGAGATACTAATCCGGTCAAACTTCAACCACGCAAACTGAGGTTGTGTAGTCTCCCATTTCTACTACAGCCTGTGGTGATTGAATGCCAATAGGATATCCATGTGGAGACTGAGGAACCGGTTCTGCGTGAATTAACACCGCCAGTAGTAAGTGAAATATGTGCACTCATTTAAACTTTTGCGCCTTTAGGTGCCACCAATGAATGAATGTTCATCTTACAACAAACTCCTAAGAGTAGTGGAGTGGTGCAAGATATTTTTGTATAACACCAGACATCCACTGCACCCTACCAGCGGTGTTGACTACCAGTGAACTTTCTTAGGCTTATTGTGTATAGTGAACAACATTCAATGGACTTCGTTTCTGACAGAAATTCAGTGCTTAGAAAGGGGTGCTTCTACTTTTAATGGTAGAAAACTATTAAATTTGTGTTCATTTTTGGATCATGATGGAATACTCAGAGTGGGTGGCAGACTAAAAAACAGTGACTTATATGAAATGAGAAAACATCAAATGGTTCTGCCAAGCAAACATAATTTTACTGTAATTGTGACAAGTTATTTTCATGCAGATGCAAAAACAACACAATCACTTATAAGGAGTACATTTTGAATTGTTTCTGCACAGGAAATGTAATTAGAAAAATTGTATCCAATTGTATAATTTGTAAACAGGCAAATTCCAAGTCTGCACAGCAACAGATGACTGATATATCAACTGCGACAGTGACCATATCCAGAGTTAATGCTAGAACAGGACTTAATTTCTGCGATACCTTTGTGATAAAATTTGATAGGCAGAAGGAAACAGGTAAGAAATGCTTCACTGCAAATACCTGACATTTTGAGATTGTAAATGATGTAACAAGTGCAGGGTTATAGCATCACTTTAAAGTGAGGTGAGGCAAACCCTCATGTATTTTCAGTGACGATGACAAAAATTTTGTAGACGCTCATACAGAATTAACAGGAATTCTGATATATTTGATTAAGAGTAAGAATGTGGAAGTAATCAAAATTTATTTAGCTACTGAAGGCATAAATTGGCATTTTAATCCTCCCTTTGAAGGTTTATAGGAAGCTGCTGTAAAATCAATTAAATATCACTTGAAACATGTCCTGGGAAAAACAATTTGAACTTATGAAGAATTTTTGCCTCTAATTATTCAAATTGAATCTGTTTTTAACTCTTGCATTCTCTGCCCCATTTCAAGTGATCAAATTATGTTGATATATTGACACCTGCTCACTTTCTTATTGGCTCATCTTTAATTGCATTACCAAAATCCAATTTTACAGAGATCAAGTCAGTTAAGTAGATAGCAAGTGGTTCAGAAACTAATGGAAAATCTTCGGAAACAAATGATCGTTTGAACATCTAAACAAACTTTTACTAAACCTAAATGGCATAAAAGAAAGGCAGAAATAAAGGCAGGAGATTCAGTTAACTATGTCCCTTTAAAGTGGCATTTAGCACAAATTATTAGAACCTATCCAGATCAAGATAATATCATCCAAGTTGCGACAAAGATAAAGGTGGAACCTATAAAAGGCCATGAAAAAAGGTTGTACCTTTGCCTTTTGTTAATGAAAACTTTCAGCTAGTTAATTCTTTTATTCAGAGTTAATTACAAAGTTTTGAGTATTACTGCATTATTGTATAATCATCATCCTCATCATTGAGTGTTATGTTTGCAATTGATATAATTAAGTGTTACAGCATGGTATAGCTTGTGTTTGTAAATTTACTATTGAATATTTGCAACGTCCAAGGCATTGTGGTACTTTGACGCCAGAGGCGCCATCTGTGAAAAAAATGTGCAATATTTTGCATTCAAAAATGTGCTACGAGATGACACCAATGTTTGTTTTGAGATGGAAATGTCAGATAAGAAAAAGGAAGAACTGTTTGCAAATTGTGGCCAAAATTAAGCACCAGAAATCCCTAAAAAATAAATAAATAAACTAACGGCTTTTGAAGACGGTACTAACACTATTACCTATTTTAACAAGATTTAATGGTACATAAATCGACTAAGAATGTCTGACTTATTACGACAGTTTGCTTGTTGCCCATATGTCAAAGTTTAAACAAATTCGGGATCAGAATTAGCAATTTTCACCCAACATTGTATAAACATTTCACTCATTTGTACAGATGGAAAAAATTCAGATGGCTAGGCAATAATTTTCAAGAATAAATACTTAAAAAGGTGACTGCTTGTGAAATTGAATTCAAACAGTTTTGGAATCATTGATTTGACCTTCGACTCAATATGAAACAAAAGCACAACTGGTAAAAATACATGTAGCTTACACAATCTTCAAACCTTGCAACCAAACTGTTTCAGTAAAGATTTTCCAAATATGGAAATACATAGCTTTCATTCAATATATAATACATCTACACATCAGTCAGATGATCTGCTTTACTCAGCAAGCAGAAAGTTGGCCCAAAAAATTTCAGCTCTTACCCATTCCAAAAGGAACATAAAAATTTAGAAATACAAAAAAAGGAACAACTAGAATTGGACAAAAATTGATGAAGGAAATGAAGGATGATATTCACTTATGTACTCTGAGATGGTCAATCAATGCTGCTGGTTAAGGCTAAAAATCTTTGATAACTTTTTACAATACTAAGCTAAAGAGAGCAAAATACAATAAAAATAATTACTTGAATTAAGACATGCACCTTAAAAACGCATATTTAAGGTAATGTAAGAAAAGGAATGATTTGAAGGAACTCATTAAATTTTTCTCATCAATACAATGATAAAAATAATACCTTAAATCCATCACCAACTTCACCTAAAAGATTTTCTGCAGGCACTCTGCAATCATCAAAGAAAACATCAGCAGTATTTGAGGCTTTAATACCCATCTTTTTCTCAGGAGGGCCACTAGTTACACCTCCAAACCCTCTTTCCACAATAAAAGCAGCCATCTTTTCAACAGATCCAGATGGAGTTTCTACAGGAACCTATTTAAAATAAGCACCAACAAACAGAATGGATGTGACAACTATGACAAAATTTTAAAAGTTAATGATATAAGATCCTAAAAACAATTATAAATAGCGATTTCGAAAAAATATTTAACAAGTCTAATACATATATGCAGACATGAAAACACACTACACTCGAAAGTTAGGAAAAATTTTTCACTGGCAAAAATATTTTTTAGAAAGTCAAAAATATACAAAAAATTGTTTAAAAATAAACTATAAATACAATTAAATTAATATGTGCAATCTACAAGTTTTACACGCAATTAGTAAACAAAGTCATGATATTAAAAAATGTTTTTATTTGAAACACAGAAATATAAAATGTTTTTACACAATTATTGGCAGCAAATTTTGATTTCTTCAACAAAGAAGCATTATAATTTTACCCATAACATTTACAACACTGGCCAGTTTTTGCTAATAAAAGCTTTCAACTGTATCATTATTCATAATGGATCTAAATTCAGTTTGCATTCTAGTAACAATTCTGAAAATTCTCTCACAGTTGGCACTGTAACAGGAACTTGTCAAGATAGCGAACAGTGCTCCCTCTAGTTCAAAATTCCATCAGCACCTTTTCAATTTTCCAATCAGATCCACTGAGTATCAATTACTTTTGATCCTACAGATTTACACAAAAATTTTAACTGTAAATTGCAAAACTATGATTAGAGGTTACCTGTTCCATTATCAATGAATATCTCTACTTTTGAAAATCACGCAAAGTAAAACTGATAATCTAGTTAAAAAATTTATCAGAAAAAGATGCATTAACTAACATACGAGTATATTCAACCTTACCATGTATATCAAATTGCTGTTACTTGGAAAATTATGTAGTACAGAATCACATACTTGGCAGAAGTAATTTCTATGATGTAAATAAAATCTCTCTATTTTCATATGGCAGTTCTTTCACTATGCCATCAACTTTCAGTCCCCTTCAAATCATACACTCAAATGCCTACAACAGCATTTAAAAAAAGACTATATATGATAACCAACAGTTAAGAGGAAATTGCTGTTGTAATATTTTTATGTCCTACCCATAAAAACATTAACAATAACAGTTAACTAAAAAAATGCTGGCAACAGGTTGCTGACATAACTCCCCACACTGTTATCACCTGCCTATATCAGTCATATTTAATCTCCTATACCACATGACTTGTGACTGACGAGTCATATTGTTGTTGCAGTGCTATTCAATATGATACTAAATGGGAAGTGACCAACAAAAATATATTTGAGATTAAAACCTATATATATTATTGGTCACACTTGACTGATATGGTCCCAACAGCTCAGTGAAATGCAATCACATGTGCCTGACATGGCAGTACATGTGTTAAAACATCTAATAGAAAATGAAATAACAACAACAGAAAATGCTTATTTCAATTCTTAGGTTTGAATTATGCTGACACTGATCACAGTATGCTCAAAACGTCATGAAAAACTTTCTAAGGAAAACTGGCTCATATTCATGACACAAAAACAAACCATGCAGTCAACTCGTTCATCTTGATTGGTTGAACTACCAGTATTCAACAGTCTTTAACCACTCATAGGGCTGCAGCCACACAGCAGAGACTAACAGAATGTCACCTATGAAATCAGGTACTGTGGTTTGCAACAGCTCCAAGTATGTTTGTCTAATTAATGCTCAATCATATAGCAGAGTTCTTATCAGATGAGATTTTGTCATCCTGCACCAGACACTGAAAGATCACAGCACGAACCTCTCTTCTAGTCATGGCAGGTTTTCAAGAGTCCAATAATGCAAACTGTGTCATTTTAAACAGTCCACTGTGATCAAATTTTGCCTTCTCAGTCCACATGCTGTTAACCAAAAATCCAGTACATACAACTAATATTCATCCCAAAGCTGCAGCAACTGTACTTCTAAGATCTCTTGGCATCAGCCCCTGCATTAGTGTTGCATCGCAGAGGTGAGCATGGAATTCATAACCAATTATAAGACCGCTTGCTACAGAGGTGTTCTTCCTTCTGCAATGTCAGGATGTCCACTAACTGCATAGGTATTAGGAGCAAAGTAAAAAGCACTTATTTGGAAATTTAGATCACTTATTTAAGTTGCCTCTCATTAAATATGTCTGAAGTACAAAATTTCTCTCAAAATAGATTTGATCTTTGGCTGCTAAAATCTTGCTATAAATTTTACTATTACACTGATTACAAAACAAATGGGCAGATTTTAATCATTTTTGGCATAAGCATGATTATCAGTAAAGCTCTTATGACAAGGATGTCCAGAATCCTTCCTGTGATACCAAACAGAAAATGAGTCTAATATAGGGTATGATCCCTTCTCACAGCCAGACATATTATGCAGCATAATGACACACTATACAGGATGTAATTTTTAACAGGGCTAACAAGATGCAGCTGCATGTGTGAAAAAAGGTAGAAGTCCAAAGGAATGATGTCGAGGCTATATAGTGGGTATGGCAAAAGTTCCCACTTTAGTCTGTAGAGAGTCCAGCCGGAAAATGCAGATACGTGGTCTTGCATTATTTTGATGGAACATTACTTTTTTGTGCCAGAACTCAGTCTGGTGTTACTCCTTGATAGCAGTGTGAACACGGACTAACATCTCACTGTAAATCTTAACTGTCAAACGTTTTACCTTTTCCGAGATACTTTTTGTAGATAATACCATGGCAATCCCATCAGCTACAAAGCATGATCTTTTTGTTACTCAAATTAAGCTTTACAACACTGCTGATGGGCTCACCGGACACAGACCAAAACCCTTTTTGGCCTGGGTTGTTGAAGGAAATCCACTTTTCATGACAAGTGACGATCTGGTCCAGAATTTTGTCTTTGTGTTGATGTACGAGCAGATTAGTGCAGGCTGAACATGTCTGTCCTTATCTGCTTGAGGCAGCTCATGTGACACCCAGCCACTGAAACTGTATGCCAAGTTTATGCAATGCATAACACATCTAATGGACATGAAAGTAATGTCTCACTCCTCAGGAAGCTCTCGAATGGTTGCACATTGATCTTCTTCCACAAGTTCTCAAAGGGGTGGCCTCCATCCACATCAGTAGGCCGGTTAGAGCACTCGTGCTTCTTGAACGTCATAGTCCTTGTTTTTGAACTTTCAGTACCAAACTTTCACAGTGTCATATGAGACAACATTATTACCTAAAGCTGTACACATGATTTGGTGACATTCTAACTTTTTCAAACAGAACTGGAAATAAATAATGGTTGTAATCTGGTAGAACGATAGTTCCATTTCAGACACCTTGTACTTAATGCCAACGATATTTTTTTAAAAAAGTTTCACAACACTGCATTTTAAAGTCTCTTTCAAATGCCAAAAATCATTTGACAAAATATGATTAAACATGCCAATGCAGATGATATTTACGGAAATTATTGCACAGAAAATATTTCCGGTGGTGAGAAACTTTCGTTTAAACCAGATATATCATGACAGAAACATTTAAATGCCAGCCATGTTAGAAGCTATACATGAGGTGTCACAGCAGCCTATTATTAGCAATAGAGTAGGCCATTAAATTTGCCATATAATGGTGAATGACACACTACGGTATGGTGAGTTTTATGCACTTAATGTGCGCATCTAAACAATACGCACTGCACACAAGAGTTGCAACCCAGAGATCCTGCATGCAAGAGTACACCTGGAATTTCCATCATGAGTTCTTTATGGATGAAAAACATTTACACATAAGGCATTTTTAATGCACTTAATGTGATGCTTGGGCCAGATGCAATTCGTGTCCATATTTCCAATCTACGAGTTTTCACAGTGAAAGCATAGGAATTTATGTTTTATTTCATTGCACCATACCATTTACTGGTATATTTGGAAGGGACAAGTTACCTAATATTCCTCCAACAAATATTTCCAGAACTGTTATAGCATGTTCCAGCAGTCACCTACGAGAAAATATATTCCCACCATAAAGCAGCACAATGTATGCTTAACAGCATGCCACAGTTTCAGCCAAGAAGACCGGCCAAGGAACAAATGACTTCATTCCTTAGCTGCACACCATACTGCCAGGTCAGTGGACAAACACTTTTCCTCCCTGCTCATCCAAATTATTGCTTTGCAAATTTTTTTTTTTATGGGGACACTTGGAATACCTTATGTATGAGACTTCCATTGCAAGCGATGAAGATTTTGTTGTCAGGCTTTCAGTAGTTGCCACAGAAGTCAGCAATATGCCTACAGTTTTCCAGACCATGAGGAAAACCCTCATATCAATGATATGAGGCCTTCATAAAATGTAGCAGTTGCTATTTTGAATGCCTGATTCTACTACATTGCAGTAGCTATTGATGTCTGTTACATGTGATTTCACTTGCAGCTTTTATAGTTATGTTTTTCTGTAACTGATGCAATTCTGATCACATTAGTTCAAATATGAAACAGTCATTGATGCTTGGCTTTACTCAAGTTTTTAATATACTGTGCCTTCCACTGGACTCTGAATGTACGGAAAAGAACACACGTCCTAGCACATAATCACTTCGCCTACAGCAAAGGGTGTTATATTTTAAGGTAGGAGGAGTTTATTATTTTGTGTCCTATAGTCCCTTAACATAGCTGCATTACTTCAGAAACACCCTGTAACTAAATTATTTTCAATATATTTGACATTACATTAATTTACACAGTTTGATCACTTCACTACTAAAACATGCAGGTTGGAATTTTTTACTTTAATTAATTTTCTTTCTAGGTTTGCAATAATTTACGAGACAAGTCAAAAATTCATTAAACTTAAAAAATTCATAAAAAGGAAGAAATTATGAACAAGAAGTGTGGTTTGCAAGAAACGGCTCACAAAGAAGTCAGATTTTTTTAACTGCCAAAAAGTTTTTAGTTAAAAATATCACTGATAGAGGCAACTAACATGACAGAGATTCAAAAGAATTATGCAAATTAATCTTCCAATGAAAGACCATTATAGAAAACAATTTCTGGTTTGCTTTCAGAATGTTATTATTACAAGGGCACGTGTTGATGAAGTTGTTCTGTTTTGAACAAGAGTCCGCAACTGTTGCACTGTAAAAATTTTGCATGGTGAAAGGACTGGAGATGAAAAATAGCCCCATATTGTATTCTGGAATTTTGAATCAAATGGTTCAAAGAAACCCTTTGGGGGATCAGTCACTAAGTGGAAGACACTTGTTGGCAAAGGCCGAATTACTGCAGAGTTCCACTATGAATGAAAAAGCAGCAGAATTCTCCACATGGAGTAGCAGTGCTCACAAACCTGGAAAGTTATTGGATGTGCCTTACTCATCAATTCGATGTATCCTCCATGGGATATTGCATCTCTATCCCTACATATTGCAGTCACTGTACGGGTTACAACGAGGACACTCAAATATGAGGGAGTGATTTACTGAGTGGACTATGGTAAAAACTGAAAGCAACCCCTAGTAGCTGTTCAGAGTTTTCAGGAGGGATGATGCACACTTCACACTACATGTGGATGTCAACACCCAGAACACTCGTACATGGGTGACGTCAAACCCACACTAATACATGACAAAGTCACTGAATCCAGCCAAGTTGACAGTTTGGTGTGGCTTCACCTCATCTTTCATTTTTGGACCATTCTTCTTTAAAGAACTGTGTCCCATATCTGGCTGGAAATCACGCACAGTAACGGATCAAAATCAAAGAAGTGTCATCTATAATAAGCTTTATATAAGCTGGCAAACTGTCACAATATGGCAATCCAGTAAAATGATTCCTATTGAGTACCTCTGGTGAAGACAGAGTGATTAGTTGAGGTATGACCTCACTCCATTCAACTTCTGGTCATGAGGCTATCTGAAATCACTTGTATACCGATCATCCTCTTCAACACTGGCCAAACTCAAAATTTCCATCTGTCATCAGGTTTCTGCAATTCATTCCGACATGTTGCATTAAGCTGTAACGCGCATTGCGAGTCACCTTAATTGGGTCATACAATGTTATGGAGGTTATGTTGAATAACTGTTATTGCATGAATAAATGAACGGAGAGTACTGTTGTCCTGCTCCTTGTGTTTGAGGCTGTCAGCACCCTCTAGTGGTGACATTTTAACTAATTTTTTTTTGCTAAAATCCACCTTCCTCCTCAGCCCTTTCATGCAAACCAAGCTTTTTTATTATAATTTCTTCCTTTTTTATGAATTTTAAAATTTTTAATGAACTTTTGGCTCATCCTGCATTTATCTTGTGAATTTTACACTTATTATTACATTTGCTACTAGTAATTTGGATTTCTTTTTGAAAATATCTTGCTGTTCTGATTTAATGTCTACTGTACTCCTGTTTTAAACTCGTTTGCCAGTTTGCTTTCGGCTTTATAATTAACCCACTTTTTATATTATTGCCTGTATGGCAAATGTGGTAATGGTACAATCAGATCTGCAGCACATGTAGCCCAGTGATCAATTAGGACTTCTCTAAACTAACAGCATAATTTAATCCTGTACAAATCACTGGATGGGGAAACCATAGAGGGTTCAATTTTTATGGTTTTTTTCATTCAAAACAATAATTTAGCTGACAGATTAAGCATTACATTTTAAATACAAGTGAGAAACATCACTGGATGTAGTAAGGCTCTTCCATAACCAGATCAAAAAGAGTTCTTCAACCCTGAAAACCCTGAAAAAGCATTGGGAAGCCAACTCAAATTTTCCATGCTTAAAACCCTTTTCTGGTCACTCAGTTTCAATGTGAGAGTGACCCTGGGGCTTAGTGAGTGGAAGGTTTTCTCACGGAAAAGAAAACTGTTAATTATAAACATATCCTATAATATTACAATATTTTACTTCTTT
This sequence comes from Stegodyphus mimosarum, assembly GCA_000611955.2. Lineage (NCBI taxonomy): Eukaryota > Metazoa > Arthropoda > Arachnida > Araneae > Eresidae > Stegodyphus > Stegodyphus mimosarum. Next base: position 15,708 of record KL821813.1, read on the forward strand.
TGAATTATTTTTTTATTTATTCTTTCTCTTATGCTTTTTGGTGTATTAATTTTTGGCTGATACAAGAATGGTAAAAATTTTATAGTCGTCTTTATTATTATACACACATACATATTTATAAATTTATAAGGGGAATATTTTACCTTTGCAAACACAGTAAAAACTTCGGCTATACCTCCATTACTGATCCAAATTTTACTGCCGTTCAAAGTAAAAAATTTTCCATCTGCTGATGGTACAGCACGAGTTTTGATAGACTAGAAAATCAACGAAATGTAATTTAATTAGTAGTTAGAAAAGAATAAGTGCAATAAAGTTGAATTTCTATATGTATAATATATAACTACATGCTTTATAAAAATTTTCCAGTAATGCTGAATTCCTATAAATATGTCCAATATATAACAGTAAGATGACAAAAAATTTCTAATTCTAAATTATGAATAATTTACAATATTTATTGAAAATATTACGAGAAATGTATGAATTTCACATTTTCGAAAAATTCATGCATAAAAATAAAATGTATTTAACAAAAACAGAATATTTATTATCCTGACTTAAGGAACAGAACAAAAAATGAAAATCCATTTTTCATCAGTCAACTTTTCATGAAGAGATATTTAGTACTAATATGACAGGAAATTGTTTTGATTTAAAGAATTTCAAATCTTTTACTGTAACTGTATTAATGCTGCATGTCCCTCATGCTTCCTAGGAGTATACTGAAGGTTTTCCAGAATTAATACCATTACTTTCAAAGGACAGACACTAGGCTGAGTCATGAATATAAGGAATCCTTTACATCAGATGCCACAACGTTTTGTTATACAATTATGAATATTTTATATAATCTTAATTATTTATAAATATAATCTAACTGTTAACAATCATGAAATGCGTTTATTATTTTTCTATTATATTATCGCCTTGAAAAATTTTCCTTTTTCTTCTTTAATATTTTAGAGCAATTATATGCACATGTGATGCAGCAGTAAAAAATTTCACCGCAGTTTTACATAACAGAACACAAGTATGTTGCTTTTCACAGAAAAATATGGAAAAAGGAAAAAAAAACAAAGAAACAAAGCAATTAATATGTGACGAAGTATAATATTTGAAATGCAATTATGTGAATAAATGTTTAGGAAATATAACATCTGTTTATATGTTGAATATTAAATTTAGTACCTTTCCAATTACTGAAGAACATCTAAAAGATAGAGAAATAAAAGTGCTTATTTATATACTCACCGCAGCATCAGATCCACTGCTTGGCTCAGTTAGACAATAAGCAGCAATTTTTTTCCCACATGCTAAATCAGGCAGATATTTTTTCTTTTGCGATTCATTTCCAAATAACAGAATACCTTTAAACCCAATAGACTGAAATATTAAATTACATGAATTATTAATATCACTAAAAATAAAATGTACCTATTTTAAAAACTGCATTTGTTCCTTTTTCAAGCATCCTCTACCAAAAATGAAAACTCCTGCATGCACAAGTGAACAACTTATGATGTATAATAAGATCATGATAACATACTGATGATAATCACTATACACGCATAATATACAGCAGCCACAAATGAATAATGCTGAATGTACTCCACATATAATGAAAAATACCAAACATAAAAGCTTTATGTTTCAAAACTGGTTAATTTTTTTTAGAGTTTCATCTAATATGCACAGGGGTTGTTTCTTAAGACTTTACTCTGAAATATTTGCCCTTAACCTCTGCCTGTAATGACTTCAATGTTCTCTGCATCAAATATATTTCCCACACTTCAATTAAAATTAATAGTGCTTGTTTGACCAGCAGAGATTTTCTACTCATTAATTGCTTTTCCCACTGATAACAGCATCACAACAAATACATTATGAAAAACCGTAACAAAAATACTAGTTATCAGATGATGCAAAATTCTTAGAATCAATCTACATGACAAAAGTGACGCCAGCTTCAGTAAGAATGAAAATATAGAAGAGCAGTAATAATAACTTATACAATTTTTCTTTTTTTTTTACATCAATAACTAACATTATTGTAACTATTTATTATTGTATAATGCAACTATTTTAGACAGTGCTCTTTCAATAAGTATCCACTGAGAATAAAAATAAAACTATGTAGCTACATTTTTTATTTCATGTAATAAAATACTTTCATTTTGTGCCACTATATATGTATAAAATGATTCATCAACAAAGCATATTACCTGATGTGCACCTAAAATAATGCCAACTCCAAGATCATAATGTCCAACTTCTTCCTGCATTCTTGCATACTGTGTATTGTTTAAACCCAACCCCCCATATTCGACAGGAATTTGAAGTCC
>KK121162.1:0-32767 GCA_000611955.2 Stegodyphus mimosarum
CGGGATTCTGACCCTGTCGGGATTTTGACCCTGTCGGGATTTCGACCGTGTCGGGACTTTGGGCTGTCGGGGTTTCGGCCCTGTCGGGTTTTTGGACAGTCGGGATTCTGGCTTGTCGGGATTTCGGCTGTCGGGATTATGACCCAGAGCCGTTTGGATTATGTGATACACCAGCCACATTCGAACTTCCCATGGAGACTGTGCTGAGATGTCTTTCCCATAAAGTCTATTTGATATATATGGATGGCATTGTCCCAGTCGAGAAAAGTTTCGAAGAGCATTTAGAATATCTTAGAAAGTTGCTTCAGAAATTGAAGGAAACCAATCTAAAGTCCTGCTAAATGTAAATTGTTCAGACAGAAAGTCACTTACCTCGGACATGTCATCTCTGCCGAATGTGTGTGTAAGGATAAAAAATAAGAAGTGTCGGCAATTAAAGATTGGAGATGCTCCGAAAATGTTCAATAGCTGAGAAGTTTCCTGGAGCATTGTACTCATCGTAGGGGATTTGCGAAGGACGTTTCCTCCATTGCAAGATCCCTCCACAAACTGAGAGACAGCAAGCAAAAGTTTTTGTGGACGAAAAGAATGTGAGAATGCCTTTAGTGACATTTTAAACCAACTTTACGCAAGGAATAATTTTACTGATGGTAAGAAAGCTTTTGTTTCATCAGTAAAGTTTTAGATATTGAAATAAGTCTACGAAAATGTACTCATAAGAATTCTAATTTAGGTAATCACAGATTTCGTAACTCAAACCGTTGCAAATAAAAACGGTCTAACAGTTGTACTTCAAATTCTGCAGACTACCCTTCTGCCAAAATAAATAATTTGTTAAAAATATAATAATACTGTATTTCTAACATAATTTTTTGCTAGAAATGTGACAATATTGTGTTTGTAACGAATGCGATTTGTTTGCAATTTTTGTTACCTTAAGGTGTTTTTGTGCGACATAATATATAATGAATATAATTTCATATCGCATGACGTTAAAATTATGTTATAGTTTAGGGTTTCAGTTTATTATGCTTCATTAATTCATTAATCATTGGCCAAGCTCCATTGATAATTGTTAGTATTATCCAGTAAATGTGATTAATTTATATTATTTATTACATTAATTAAAATATATAGTAATTATTAATACTAACCAGATTATATATATATCTCGCATTGTACCGTATTAATAACACTCCTTTATAATCTAGTGTTATAAGTGAAAGATTTTAATATGTTTGAAATTTTTCTTTAGAATTTAAATTTCCCCGAAGCTGGTTTTAAGATTTACTTCAATAATGTTCAAATGTATTTTATTGTGCTGTGTGTCGTGAATTTTTATATCGTCCCCCGTTTATCTAGTAGCGCTTATTTCAAGAGATATCGACGAACGCTTAACTCGCAACAGTATAAATCTACCTGTCATAGATATTCGCATAATTAATTAATTAAGAGCTCCTTCAAAAAGTAGGCACCGTGCTGCATTATCTTTTTGTATTATTTAAATCCTGCCAAAAATTAAAAACGCATAAGTAAATTAGCAGTTTAATTTTCCTTGATCTAGAAAGAAGAACAAATGACCCTATTTTTCTTACCTACCGAATTTAGACAGCTTGAATTCCACTACATTTATTTACCCTTTGACGCAAATTTCAACTTTAAAGGTTGAAAGAGAAAAGCTATCCAGTTAATGATTATGCTTATGATGTTAAATGCCCCAAAAGTCTGAGCAACTGTTGCTCGTACTCAATGTGTTCATTTTAAAATAAGTACTGAAAATATTCATAATCCTATTTTAAAAATTATCTCTTAATTTTATCTGAGTCGGCAGTGTTCTATTATTATTAGTCTAGCACTGTCAACTACGACCCATTGCAGGTGTTGAAAATGATCGAAGAAAGATGATAGCAAATACTGTCCTTATAGCATTGCACCTGTAGAATAGGACTTCCTTTTAACGTCTGAAGAGATTAACCATGAATCATGGTTTGATTTTCGGGTAACATCGCATAATTAATAATATCTTTAATCTCTCTCCAAACACACAAGATTATCTTCTTGAGATAACGCCCTTTTTGGTATTATAGGTAGTATCCTGTTTTTACCATCTAGCTTTCTTTTACTTTTTATAAAAGACCGTTTTTCATCATCAGAGAATATTCATTGCTCTTCTTTTTTTTTAACCTATTGTCGTGAAAAATAGACATTTTTCCATTTATTATTTTAAATTTACATCGCAGAACCTTATTATTAAATTTAAAAACTTTCGCAGATTTTAAACGCGTATAAGTGGATGAATTGCCAACTGCTCAGATAGATCTTTTGTCATTATACCGAGATTTTACTGTATTAATATCAGTAAAGAAAAATTTTCCTTATTAAGAAGATCCCTCACCAAATTAAAATATGTTAAAAGCAATCATATAAATTTAAAACTACCTTTATCTGTCAAGACTGTTTAGAATGAATAATTGACGATCTGTCCAGTGGCGTAACTAAAATGGTGCTGTCTGCCCCGGGCGACATCTTTCAAGTGAAAAATTAGAAAAACTCCGAAGTGAGTTTTACTGGATTATATCGGTTCACTACAATTATATGTCTAAGGAACGGGATGTCTAAGGCAGCTATACCATTATTGGAATTTAATCCCAGTCGATTTACTAGTATTGGGCCATCTTATCCACTCGGTCATCGGTGAAGTGAATAATCACGAGATGACGAATTGTGATATGGAACTAAATTGAGACGGGAATTGTTTTTACACTGGACAAATAACTTATAAAGAAATTTCAATAGTTTAATTTTATTGTTACGTCTTATTCTATTCTAACAGAATTTTCGAAAGGAGAATGCGAATAACAGTTAAATTATATCTTACCGACATAAATGAAGACGAATTGAAATAAAGAATCAACTGAGAGAGATCTACTGCGGAGTTTTATTTCTGTTACTGCTCATATTGTTTGGGAAGACGAAACCGAGAAATGGAAGGACTATTGCTTTGAACTTTTACAATTCATTCTAGAATAGCTTCCAAAACAAAATTCCAGATTTTGCAATTCTACTTCGCATTTTCCTCCCCTCGAATATTTTCAAGTATTACTCATCGTGAAAGTAGTTTCTTTAGATTAAAAGTCTCCTAAGATCGAAAATTAAGCCTCTTGTATTCAAAAACGCTGCACTATTTAAGGAGCAACTGAGGTAATGAAACAAGGATTTTGCTAACAGAAAAAGAAGCAAAATAGCACTTTCAAAATGTTTAAATTAAAGTTTTATTTCAAAAATTAGCACACAGCTTTCATTTTTATTTCCCTCTATGACGTTTCAAGATGTTACAAATTCGATTTTTTGAATGGCAATGAAAGGTGGCAAAACATATAATTATGCTATGGAATTTGTTTTTGTCCAGCCAAACAAAGAAAGCTCAAAGCTAACAAGGCTAAAAAAATCTTTATAGCTTGGAATAACAATTTATATAACATTTATTAGCTCATGAAATATATCTTTTACCCCGTGTAAACTAGGCAGTATTTTATTACATTGAAATGTGTGAAAATGATCGGTATTTTCTGGAGTTTTTCCAGATGAGAATGATTAAGGGCAAAGGTGACGTCTTTTAACAGTTCAGAAGCTTCCTGTGCAGCCAAAATAAGAAAGTTATGGGGAAAATATTTTTCATGCTTTATACAGCAAATGAAAATGTGATAAATTATGTTTATTTTTCATGAGCTTGATTTGATTCATTAATTATGAGAAAGCTCTCAAGGATGTCGGTTTAAAGAAAGGAACATCTAATTTCTAAAGGAAATGGAGTCACATTTATAAAAACTTTGATAAAAACCACATGAATCTTTGGAAACCAAACTCAAAAGAAATTACAAGTGTCCTTTAAAATTAGTTCCTAGACAGCCATATATTAATGTATTTTTCAAAAATAATCAATAAAGATTTCTTTAATTTTAAACATGTTAATTACACATCATTGTTTCGCTTACATGAAAATGTCTTTCATATTTTTAACACAACATTTGCAGAAATGTAATGAGCAACAAACTATAAATAATTAACTAATATACTCTATACTAAAGTAATTAAAAGAAATTAAAACTTACTTCAGCTAATTGTTTCAAATGCAAGTACTTTAAAAGTACTATAGTAATCTCAAACATAAAGTATAAAAAAGAAATAAAAATTACCAATTTCAAATAGAATACACAAAATTTAAGCTATTAATGCATAATTATTAAAAGAAAGAATAAAATAAAAAAAATTTGAAAGCTTTTCAGATTTTATAAGAGCCCAGAGAGGTGTTTTTTTTTAATGTTTTGTGTGTTACCTTTATTTATTAAATATCATGTTCCACGCACTTAAACCATAACATTCAATCCAACAGCAATATCACAAAATATTTAAAAGAACATATCTTTAGAATTTCGGATACACAGCCTCGTGCGCTGGAGATAATTTTTTTTTCTCTTTCTGTACAGTGTTGCCATTGCTCGCTTTGAAATTCTCGAGTGTCTTAACCAAAAACTCATACATGCTTTACAAAATATGAAATAGGTAATAAAACAAATTCCAAATTTAGGCTTCCAGATGCCCATATTCGGCTGGAAATGTACAGTATTCAAAATTTGATTTTCTACGTAGCATTGTTTTATCACAATGCGAGAAACATACATACATTTATCCAAATTCTTCATTATTTAATTTCTTTAATACAGGACTCTTTTTTTTTTGTGGTAACGATTGAAAAAGTGATTCGCTGTTTATAGTGAATCAACACAAAATGTCAAAACGAAATTAAGAATCTTCTGGGCAAATTATAATTTTAAACTTTTAAAAATTATAGGAAAGTACATATGATGAAGACCAATAATCACAGAAAGAAGTAATCATCTCTTATGGAACTGCTTTTAGCTTAGTGGTATAATATTGGATTCCAGGCCACAGACCCAGATTTCAGTTCACATCCATGGTGGCGGTGTTGAGAACTTTCATGCCATGCACTAAGCTTTGAAAACAGTCTTTGTTTATATGAATTCAGAATAAACTCATGTATTTGAGGAGATTAATAGATAATAGTGTAACTTATTTACTTTATACACCTTGATTTTAATCAATATATTATCCATAATAAAAGTAAAACCTACATGCATTTATTTAATTTTCCAAATTTCATTTGATTAAACGCTGTAATAAAAGGAAAAAGTCACCATAGCCTAAAAATTTTTCCCATAGAGATAGAATATTCATGCATTTTCAAATACATGAATATAACAAATGTTATATTGACCATAACCTTAACAAATGACCTTAACAAATGTTCCATGACCTTAACAAATGTTGTGAGAAAGTTCATAACATCAAGCAGTGAAGAAACACAACACATAATAGTACAATATATAGCACCATTTCACACACAGTCAAACAGCAGGTGTGTTTGATCCTTTCATGTATTTATTCAGTTACTCCATGAGCATCTAGAATTATCCTAATTATCTATATAATTAGGATAATCTAATCTATTATATATTAATTTATAATTAGGATAATCTAATCTATTATATCCTAATTATTAATAGAGTATCTATTAATAATTATTATTATTATTAACAGCTCTAGCCAAGTCTAGAGCATCTAGAATTATCCAACGTATTTTTCTAACCTAAAAGGGAACATACAGTCCACTTATGGGCAGTTCTTTACAAGACACTAGTTTTCCCAAATATGGGTAGTATATCCTCCTATACATATCGATCACCATTTGTATTTGGACAATAAAAAAATTATGACCACATTTTATTCACTTACTGAAAAATTCTGGAGTTGAAATACTTTTCTCTTTCATTAACTCATCAAATATGTGTCATCTTACTAGACGTTAACCCCAGGTGAAATTATTATTCATGGTTGTTCCACATTTTGGAGCATCATGAACTTTTTTTTCTCCTGCAATTTTCTGTAAGATCAAGACTACACATGAAAATAAATGGCTATTCTTTATTTTCGTGGAAGAAATTGTTATTATTTGAACACACCATATATTTTTTCCATAACCATAAGTGCAGATGATCTCTGAAGACTAATTGGTGCAAAATGTACAGCAATTAGTAATTAATTATGATTCAGAGGGGGAAACTGGTAGGTGAAGGTTGCCTTCGTCGTCGCTCCCACAATCCGGTTTCGAGTACATCCGACGCAGAACTAGCTCGGTGTCTAACATGTGCTACCTCGTGCTTTACTAGACCTAACTGCTGACCACGTGCATCTCGGATATACTGATTGCTGTTATCACTGTCTGAATACTTTACCACCTAAACTGCCATATTTTTGCTTGCCATTAATTGCTTTTTAGGAATTAATTAATTTTAAGTTTATTATTTTATTTCCGTGCGCGAATAATTTGGATTTTGGTCGAATAGTTTACTTAGTTATTCCCAAGCTCTCACTGTCAGGGACATAGTAAACTTTCGCCTACTCATCTGTCTGCCGGGACACCATCGAGTGGGCCTGGTTCCAGGGCGCAGGACTCAGCTGATTATTTTGGGCGCTGAATTTTTATGGATTTGGATACGCGAAAATGGATATGATACTAGGAGGTGCGAGGTGCCAGATTAAAGACTTGGAAGTTATCCGACAACAAAATGGTCAATTTACTGACACTGAGGATAAGTTATATAACTTTCTCATAAGTATGTTAGATATGCTTGAAGCTGTTAATACTCAGATATTAAATTCACATGCTGATACTGACATCCAAGAAAAGGCTAAAACACAAAGTTCTAGTGTTTCCAACCCCGTCACGGAAAATACTGATATTCCTATTAAGTTACTGAAGTCCTATTAAGTTACAGAATCATACCCCAAATATCATGTCGCTAGAAATTCCTTTAGATCAATCCAACGGTTCTGAAGACGAACTGCCGAATAAGCTAAAAGGTGATCAGACTATTGGCAAAAGAAATCATAGAAGCAACTTTAAGAAAATTAGGTTAAGTAATCAAACCGAAATCTCTCACCCCCCGCCCCACGAAACCATATCACAATTCGGATGTAGTAATAATATGATATATAATATATAATCGGATGTAGTAATATCAATAATTCGGATGTAGTAAACTCAGAGCAAACTAACAATAATGTTATGGATACCAGCCCGCCAACTCAGGAAAATTCCAACCACATGAATGCGAGTGCTCAGATTCCTAATAAAACCCAAACCACCAATAAATCACAGCTTCCTCCCCAGTGGCGGCTCGTAGCTAAAATTAGTGGGGGTGCTTTTCAAAAAAATTTTAACCTTTGCTTTAAAATTGTGTAAAAAGAAACAAACATGTATAAAAAGAAAATTTATTTTGAAACTTCCATGAAATCTTACAAGAGAAAAATTAAACATTTAATTACTTTAACCTCAATTGTTACAGTTCAATCTTTATCTGCTCATTTAAAAATGAAATCTTTTCTTCTTGTTTTAATTTGCGCGAAAGGATCAATAATTTTCTCCTTGATCTCTGGATGACAACTGAGGAAATTTTTCTATATTGAAAGCACTACAAGCGCATTTAGTCTCCCCGAATTCATAGTGCTTCTTAGAGAAGTTTTTATTCTTTTCAATGTTAAAAAGCAGCGTTCTGCGTTGGATGTCGTCATGGGAACTGTCAAGAGAATTTTTATCAGTTTCGTAATTTCACTAAGAACATCATCTAGATTATTTTCTAAGATAAATTTCAGTAGCTTAATTAATTTGATATCAGATCAATATGATGAATATGAGATGAATATCAGATCTACAACAGAATACTTTTAGTTCAGTTTCAAGCTTTTCTTTGTCAGTCATTGGATATGCTTCAGTGATCAGTACTATTTATTCTGCAATATGTTCTTTCTTAAAACTAGCGAAGCATTTCTTGTTGAACAATTTAGCAGCTGCTAAGTGTTTAGTGGAAGAATATCTTTCCATTATATCAATACATTTAAAGTCACATATTTCCTTAGCTTCTGCCATCAGTGTCTTTGAAGAATTCTCACAGTACATTGAGTTTCTTAATTCTAAAATAGCAGTTTCGAAATTTGTTACATATTCATTAACTTTAAACACACTAATTTCTCTGGATTGCATTTGGTTATATATTATCTCAACATGAGGCATAATCTGATAAAAAGGCTCTAACCAAAACTTGAAATTATCATCATTTAGATATTTTGAAATTCCTGTTGCTTCTGCAATAGCTTAATCTGCATTTGCTGTTGACTGAATTTCAGGTATAGGCATTTAAGGCAATTTTTTAAAGGTTGCAAATTTTCATGAAATGCGTTTATGGTCCGTATGTTGAAGTTCCACCTTGTGGAGGACAGCCGTGGAATGCTAACGGCCATATGCTTCTTTAAAATGGACACGCGTTGCGGTGATCTTGAAAAGAATGTTGGAATAGCCAGAATGTTAGAAAAAATATTTTTTCGTTTCGTGAAATACTTGCTGCATTGCTCATTATTAAATTAAGTTGATGTGCATAACAGTGAATGAAATGTGCATTAGTATAAACTGCTTTTATTTTTTCTGGAACTCTAGCTTTTTGCCTTTCATGACATTTGCACCATCAAATGTCTGAGCTATCAATCTTTGTTCATTTCCCTGTAGGATTATGTCTAATTGTTCTAAAATGCATTTTGATATGCCATCTGCAGTTTGATTTTCTGAAATAAAGAATCCTCAGAAATGCTCAAATATTTTTCCATTCAATACATACCGTAGAACAAGGACCATCTAAATGTGTTCCAAAACATCTGTTGTGTCATCAGCCATTAAAGCTACAAGCTTTTCTAATTTCCGTCCTTATCTCCTCAGAGTATATTTTAAATAGGCAGTCAAGTATCTCGTTGTGAATGGTTTTAGAAACACCTCTGAAGACTGCACTACTTTTTAAGTGATTCTTCAAATCTGAATCTAATTTAGAAGCAAAATTTACTAATCCTCTAAATAACCCTGAATTTACCGAATCGTCGTTTTCATCATGTCCACGTAAGGGTTCAAAGTTTCAAAGAAAAAAAATGCAGTCTATTATTTTGCACAAAATTTCACGGTTCTTTTTAACCTTTACGTTATGCTCATTGACTGAAAATCTGTATCCCTAAGTTTCTCCTTAATACTAAGGTTCCTAAAAGTTACAGTGAAACTACATTATCAACATGCTTCTTTGACTTCTCATGCTTTTCAGTTTTTTCTTTCATTTTGTTTATATTTATGAAACCGTCTTTTATCCACGTTACATCACCTCTAAACAGCAAGTACGGGAAGCAAAACAGAGCATTTTTTACTTCACAACTGCAAAGCCAATTTTTCCGTTGATACCATTCACAATTAGAACTACGAATATATTTCTTCTTGTTGCTTATGCCTGGCTGACATATTAGAATATCAGGTGTTGAACGACCTCTTTTCTTAACTAATTTTCTCATGGAGAGACAGCTATGAAAACGAAAGTTCTTGATGTTCGCGTATAGTCACAGAATTCATTACTTGAGGACTTAATACCACATGCGCGGAGTAAAAAGTAATCACGTTTCCAGAATTTCGACGCTGCAAGATAAGGCTCCTATATACCTATATGTAGGAGCCTTACTGCAAGAGCGACAGTGCTCTTTTCGCTCCCTGGCTCGAGTGCTGCTTTCTGTGTGGACATGCGCAGAACAACCAAACACCACGCCGTTGGAACTGTGAAGCGCGCAGTTCCATGCAAAAACTTTCGTACCTTTTTCATAAACTGGAGGATGGCTACTGACATTAAATTTAAGGATTATATATTGTAGAAGTATAAAGATAGAATTAAAGAAGAAAGGGGTCCATTATATTAAATATTACAAATAATAATAAGTGGAAATAGGGGGTGTTGCAGTTCCGCAATGCTTATTACGAGCCGTCACTGTTCCTCCCGTTACTTTAAAAGAATCAAAAATACACTGGAACGTTATCAGTAAAATTTTCCATCAGCAGAAAATTAAATTTCACGGAGAACAGATACCTACTAGTATTAAGGTTAACGCTAATACCCCAGATGACTACAGAGCGATTGTTACAATATTAAAAGGTTGATATTGAACACCACTTGTGCATCCTGCTTGAGGATGAGCACCTCAGAGTTGTCATTCGAGGGCTTACCAGTAACACAGAAATTGATGATATCAGAATTGACTTGGAAAGTCTAAACTATGAGGTCAAAGACATGAAGCAAATGACAAAAAGACGTAACGGAGAAATCCCTAAACTACCATTAATTTTAGTTTCACTCCCTAAAACAGGAGAGTTCAAACATATATACAATGAAAGATTCTTAATGAATGAAAATTAAGATAAAAGAGTACCTATGTAGACAAGGGCCCCCTGCAATGATTTCGTTGCCAGGGGTTCAACCACACACAGACAGGGTGCAACTACGCCCCCAAATGCGTCAGATGAGGTCAGAAACACTATATAAAAGACTGCCCGACAAAAATAATAAGGAAAAACCACCTTTTTGTGTAAATTGCGGAGGTTCTCACACTTCCAGTTTTAAGGGGTGCGAGAAGTTCCCTAAACGTAGAACTGAAAAAGCCAACACTTTCATTAAAAGTAGTTGAAAACAAGTCCTATGCCCAGGCCCTATCAACAGGCATTTATTCGGAAACGTTGAGCGAAGCAAAGAAAGTCTTCGCGGATTTGGCGGAACTTGTTTCCGTGATCAAAAGCACTGGGTTTCAATTATCTCAGCAGGTCAAACAATTGAATCAAAACAGTCAGGAAGATAACCCCAAACAGACTAATAATGGGCTTAATTAGCCCTACCAGAACTCCTACCAAAATTATGACATGGAACGCTCGAGGCGTTCAGTACAAAATCCAGGAACTTACTGATTTTTAATCGCTCATGACATTGACGTAGTCATGATTACTGAGACATTTGCTACGCCGAGTACCCGACTGAACATACCCAACTACAAATGTTATTGTTGTGGTAGGTTGAGTCCCAGAGGTAGGGGGGTGGCCGTTTATGTCCGGAACGCCCTGCAGTCCTGCCATATCGCGGATAAGCGCGACAACGGCCAAGAGTTAATTACACTCACGTTTGTGAAAATTGCAACACCATGAAGGACTTACGCGAGTGAGCTGAAATTTTCAGGAAATGCAAAGTAGCGCATGATATGCAAATGATTAGAATTGCAAATCCGTAGCGCATGTGTATGCTGAGCAGCGCCCTCTGAACGGCTGATGGATCCGAATAAATAGACGGCTGTAGCGAGGCGTGGTGTATAGTTATCGGTGGTTATCTGCTAGTGGTAAACGTTAACTCAATCTGTACTTATGCCTCGTCGACGAAAGAGAGCGAGATTTGAACAACTTACAAAGTTTGAACGAGGGAGAATCATCGGCCTTCGTGAAGCTGGATTGTCGTATCGTGCAGTAGCCTCTCGTGTGCAGCGTAACAGCAGCACAGTGATGCGCGTTTGGAAGCAGTGGACGGACGAGTGTCGGACAACTCGGAAATCCGGGAGTGGACCCCGAAATGTGACGTCAGCTCGCGATGATAGACACCTGGTCCGCATGGCGCGGACGGACCGTACAGCTTCCTCTAGACAATTGGCAGCACTGTGGTCAATAGCTACAGGTGTTTCATTGTGTGCTTCATCAATTCGTAGACGTCTGCTGCAGTGTGGACTGCGCGCACGGACTCCTTTATACAGGATCCCCCTAACGCACGACCATCGCCGCCTGCGGCTACAATGGGCCAATCAGCATAGAGACTGGCGTGCTGATTGGCAGCATGTCGTGTTTTCTGACGAATCCCGCTTTAATTTGTGGTACCATGATGGCCGCATTCGTGTCAGACGCTATGCCGGTGAACGCCACCTTCCGGAGTGCATTATCGAACGCCACAGTGGACGAACACCCGGAGTTATGGTCTGGGGCGCCATAGCATATCATAGACGATCTCAATTGCTACGAATTGTGGGCAATCTGAACAGCAACCGGTATATCCGTGAAGTTCTACAGCCCGAAGCTGTTCCCTTCCTTCAAAGCTTGCCAGGCGCTGTATTTCAACAGGACAATGCCCGCCCTCATACTGCTCGGATTGTTAAATCCTTCTTTGCAGCGCAGCAGGTACAGCTTCTTCCTTGGCCTGCGTGTTCCCCGGATATGTCGCCAATTGAACATGTGTGGGATGTCATTGGTCGGCGTCTTGCTCGTGATCCTCGTCCTGTTGCGTCTGCAGACGAACTTTGGGTACGCGTACAAACGATATGGAATGCTCTTCCTCAGTCAGACATTCAAACTTTGTTTGACTCCATGCCACGTCGTGTAGCAGCACTTATTGCGGCGCGTGGTGGCCACACAAAATACTGATTCTGATCTCTTGTTCTTGTTTGTTTGCTTTGAACATTTAATCATTTATTTGTACCACTACCACTCAACTGTGTATTAAATTGCATTCAATTATGACGATTCCTTCTTGGTGTTGCAATTTTCACAAACGTGAGTGTAGTTTCTGTCCTTCTCCTCTTTTATGGTGCTGTGTACTTCAATTCATTATACAATCTCCCGCATAATCTTCTGGAAGCTAACGTTCTTGAGAGCATTTTTAACATGAATAACCACGTTATCTTAGTGGGTGACCTGAATGCCAAGAGTACTGAGTGGTACTGTAGGAGGACCAACACCAACGGTGAACAGCTGCTAGATTTTATCAACAATCACCCTTTATATTTCTAAGCCCTCAGCGAGTACACCTATCTGCCGCACAACCCACATAGGGGGGATATTTTGGATGTGTTTCTATCTACTACTGCCTTCCCATTCTACTAGAGGTCCTCTATGAAATGAGCTCTGTTCATTGCCCAGTCATCGCTACCTTAGGCATGACCTTGAACATTGAGCATGAATTCATTAATACTACGGACTGAAAACTCTTCTCTAATTTACTCGACGCAAGCCTCTTGGAGTCTATTTGCCTCAAGACGCCCCAGGACATTGATTTTGCAATCAATCAACTGACAAATAAAATTCACACCGCTTATAATGCCTCCAAAAAAATCTCAAAACTGTAGATCGCTGACCGTCTCCCACGGTATATTAAAGAACTTATAAAAGACAGGAATAAACTCCGGAAGAAGTTCCACATCACCTACAATCCCAATACAAAGAAGCAAATTAATAAGCTAAATAGAGATATCAAGAAGTTGATTGCTACACATCGCAAAGAACTTTGGAAGAATAAAATGACTAGCTTCAACGAGCATAACAACACCTTTTGGTCCTTCATTAAAAGACTGAAGAACATTCCTACTGTCAACAAACCAATCTACGCACCTAATAAAATCGCTCTGACAAATAAGGAAAAGGTAAGCCCCCTTGCAGAGTATTTTGAAAAGAAATTTCTCCCTAATAACATCCCATGCGATCACGAGTTCGCCTATGATGTACGGTACTGCGTCAATGACTGGATTAACACTCCCGTTACTCATGAGAATTTGGAGCTTACCTTGCCCGTGAGGTTTCGGAGATCATATGGAAACTGAGAAATCGAAAGGCGCCCGGATTCGACAATATTACAAAAGTTGCGCTCAAATGTCTCCCTCCAGGAATCATTGCAAGATTCACAGGCATTTTAAATGCGTGTCTTCATAACATTCTTTGCCCATACAATGAAAAATGGCCAAAATGATTGTCATTCCTAAGCCTGGAAAAGACCAGACAAAGCCTGAAGGATATTTTATTACCTAATATGGGCAAAATTCTAGAAAGGATTATTTTGCGTAGGATTCACCCCATTTAGACAAACTTCCTGTGGTACAGTTCGGTTTCCGAAAGGCCCTGTCGACTACCAAGCAAATCATGCGCCTCAACGAATTCATTAGTAGCCTTGCTTATGCTAGACGTGGCGAAGGCATTCGACCGCTTCTGCCATAAGGGGCTGATCTTTAAGCTCATAGGGTTTATTTTGGCCGGAAGCTCATCCTTCTCATTCCTCAAGGGAAAAAAGTTTTTTTATCCAGATTGGCAATGACACCTCGGATAACAAGCGCATTAATGCAGGCGTCCTGAAGGGTTCCATTATCGGTCCCGTATTATATCTCTTTTACGTGATCTGGCCACCATGAACATGGACTTCAACTGTTACATATGCTGTTACGCCGACGAAACGGCTATCGCCGTCAAGTCCTTTTGTACAAATCAGACCATCGCCAAACTTCAGAAACTTATGCCGCAACTTGAACATTGGTGCTCCAAATGGAGAATTGCGATTAACGCGGACAAGTTTAATCTCCTTGTTATAGGGAAAAAGGACACCCGGACTCCGATCACTACTCAGTTCAAGCTATTTGACACGACGGTCGCTATTGTGGCAACAGTTATGTCCTCGAGATTAAGTACATCAAGGACTTTAAATGGATAGAACATATTAATTATGTCAGAGAAAGGGTAATCAGAGCGATACAAAGTCTCACGCCATTACTGGCTTCAAATTCGAAATTGGACCTTCGGAGGAAGCGCCATATTTACTTGGCCATCATCAGACCTCTCTTTGCATATGCGGCACCGGCCTGGGCTTCGGCCCGCACTAAGGACCTACGCAAGCTTCAGATAACGCAAAATAAGCTGTTAAGGCAGATTACCAGTGCTCACTATTATGTCTCAAGCGACACACTGCACAAGGATCTTCAAATTGAAGCCACGGTTAAGTTTTTCCATCGGATGAACACCAAGTTCTTCAAGAAAGCATTAGACTGCCCTCACTTGCACCAATTAAACGTGTTTAATTACGAGATTCTTGATATGGATTCAGATATCAGACCCCTCGCATCCCATTTCACCTGCGACTCAAACGTTCCCACCTAAGTTCAGTCCTGACCTAATATCTTGTCCTTCGACTCACTACATCACCAGGTCCCTCTACTTCAATCACTTATGGTCATAACCCTCCTAGTTAATTTATTTAAACTGCCATGTATTCAGTTAAGTTGCTTGATATTAGGATATTACCTGTCATGACTGCCCTGTCCCTTTGTTAGCACACAATCACAGCTTACCTTCACTGCTCCGTTTGGTATTGTATCCCTTCTAGTTGATGACTCATTGGCATTGTGATTCCTGGTCACCCCCTTCTTTCCAACTTAGACCTCCACTTCTCTACATCCGACATTTAAAGTCATGTGCCCACTGGACTTTGGATCATAGAGCCGGAGACGTTGCGCCTTGCGCGATATATTTCGGCCATATCTGTGCGGATGCGGATTCGTAATTAACTGCAAAACCTCTAAAAATGCTAGATGAACTCGTCCTCTGAGAATGGGTTTTCTGCTCAGTTTATTTTGAAACTCTGTCCAGACTATACAACTCTCATCATGGCGCAAAGCCCTGAGACTTTAGTGAGACCTGGTCGCATTCTAAACGAATATACTGTTTTCCAACGTTTTTCATCCATTTTTCACAGTACTGCATCAGTTTCAACAATGAAACTTATTACACTAAATAAGAATACACATTATCCCTACATTCTCTAATCATTTGAATATTTTTTAAAGGAAAACTTGAAGTACACAATGCTAAGTAACTTTTATTTAATTTAAATTTGTAGCTGACATACATTCAATTTACAATGGTAACAGGAATTTATTTAATTTAGATTATACATGCATTATGATCAAGAGAAACGACTTATGATTAACACTGTGAAAAATTAATCAAATATATTTCTAGTTTTTATACATCAAAACATCTCAGATAAAATATGATTATACCCACTATATCATCAAAATACAGCACTCATAAAATTCTGGATACATGTAAAACAACATGCATAACATGAGAGTTACATAAACACTTAGCACATATAAAACAAATTTTAAACAATGACATAGAACTTTATTAAGTACATCATTCGAAACGTTAATATTTAATGTTGTAAACAAAGAACATTTAAAAAAATTTGCCATATGAAAATAATCTACAATGACATAAGAACATGTTTTTAATATAATAGGTAAGATTTTTTATGTTGGAGATATTTACCAAGATAATTACTTCAAGTTAATTATTACACAATTAGTATTTCAAGATTACTTGTATAACATATTCTTTGACTTAACAATAATATAAACCTAAAACAAGCAAAAAAAAAAAAAAAAAACAGATTCTACACTTTACTATTTGATAGATCAATTCTTCATATTTCAAGTGATTATATAACATTTCAACATATTCAGTGATACTAATGAGCCATTTAATGATTTATAGCCTTTAATGATTATGAAAAAATGTCATGTAATGACACTAAAAAAATTTGTACAGTTACATGAATTGGTTTAATCAGAAATTTTATTAGCAAGTGAAGGTAAATTAAGCTGCAGCCCATTTTACAATTACAAAAACATTTTATAAAGTATATAAATGTGAAGTTTAACCAGTTAAGAAACATTATTTCTTTAAAACTACAAAAGGAAACATATAAACAAACTATGTGCTCTTACACATTCATTGAAATTACAAAAAAAAAAAAAAAAAAAAAAAAAAAAAAAAAAAAAAAAAAAAAAAAAAGAAAAAAAAAAAAAAAAAAAAAGACAAATAAACGAAATGAGAACGACAAATTTTAATAACAACAAAATTATAAAAAATGCTGGGTTTCTGGGTTTCTGTTCAGATTGCTTTCGTAAAAACTTTAGTTTTAAATTAATACTTATTACATATGAAGAGATAAAATGCTTTGTATTGCATATGTATAGCAATAAAAAATATAAATTAATAAATTTCACAAGGAAATAACCAAAATTGTATTTGTCGCAGTAAAATGAAATGAAATAAACAGAGATTGTATTTTATTAAAAAAATAATTATTATGCTATTTTAGACAACCATATCCAAAAAGGCTGTAAAATTTCAGTAGAGGAGCCCTCTCCTGGCTCCAAAGCACTGCATTCACAGAATTCTACTCTTACAGTTTTCAAATCTGAAAACTGAAAGTCCTTCCCTTTATGACCTAAGAATATCTTATCTTCAAAAGCCGATACTGATGCCAAACGGCCACTCTGAGTAATTCGCAAGGCATTCCTAGAAGTAGTAAAATAGACATTATGTTAAAAATTTAAAAAAAAAATATCATATAAATATTAAATATCATTTTTATCACTTTATTTCTTCTACTATGCATACTGAAGAACCAAAACATCATGACCACCTACTCAATAACATGTTGACCTGCAGTTATGTTCAGCTCATGATATGCAGTTATGTATAGTCTGCAGTTTTCATGGTCTGTTTTACCACAAATAAGGGTCCCAGAGCCACTCATCAGAACATTCCCAAAAGCATAATACTGCCCCCACCAGCCTGTGTATGACCTGCTATACAGGGAAGGGGGACCAACTGTTCACCTGTAAGACAGTGTACCCTCACACGACCATTGATGTGATGAATAAGAAACAATGATTCATCTGACCAGGCAACTGTCTTCCACTCAGCCTCGATGTTCCTGGGTCCATTGTAGGTGTAACTGACAATGACACTTGGTCAACAAAGGTACATGAGTAGGACGTCTGCTGCACATTCCCATATCCAACAGTGTCTCCGAACTGTTTTCCAAAACACTTAGACTTATATTGTATTGGGTTATCAGCTGAGGCACTGGCTGGTGCCTATTTTGCTGTTCCAAGCGACCCATGAGACATTTCCAACATCCTTTTTCTTTGATGATGCGGAGAAGTTTAACAACTTGGTGTCTACTGCTGGCCACTTTGCATAAATACTAACAACAGCAGATCATGAGCAACCTACCAGTCACACAGTTTTGAAGATACTCATTCCTAGTCTTCAGCCATTACAATCTGCCTTCTATCAAAATGCTTAGATCAGTAGCTTTTCAAATCACTCGCAAAAGTAAGTCCAAGAATGATTCCTTACCTCCTGCAGTAGCAGTCAAATACTATTCCAACTTAATCACGTTCCATCCACATCATCCAGACAAGTTTATTGAAAACTGTGGGGATGGTTATAATGCTTTGGCTTGTCAATGTATGCATGTGCAGGTGCATATATCTATAACACATGCAGCCTATTTAAGATACAAAATTTTGATGAAAATTTTATACACTTGATTAACCCCAAACCAAATAAGCATGAAATGTAAATGCAATGACCACTTGCTATCTGTGTATCGTATAGGCTATAAAATCAGTATTAAAAAATTTCCATCAGTTTGACTATATGACTATTCATTTATCACTTGAAAATCTAAAAGTGCACTTTAAAAGCCCTTTTGGTCAATCTAATGAAATTAATCGAAAGATATTTTGAACAATTTATCAATAAACTTCATTATAAATATGTAGCATATAGTAAGCTTCATGTATGTTATTCTAGCAACAAAAAAGTGATTTATACTTTCTACAAAATAAAAATCCTTCATTCTTTCAGATTAGGTTAGTACTGGCATTATTATGTAACTATATACATACAACTATATTGTACAGAAAACAAATATATGGTGCATATTTGTTTTCACTCGAGTCCTCGACATGTATTAATAGATGTAATATTTTGATGTTAGCAACATACTTAATGGCGTCTTTCTAAAATTCTTGGAGTATTATGCTGAGTTATTCTTTAGTATCATAGATTTTTATTCATACCTTGGCAAATGTTACCAAAGAATGAAACACTGCACTACCACACACCACCAAAAGTGCTAGTGACTAGTGGACTTGACGATTTTCATTACCATTCAATTTAATTTTATTTCATTATAGTTTAACTACATTTGCTGCATTGCTACAAACAAATGACCCATAGATTGACCACCAATGGTTGCCAGTTCCTAGATGATGAGTGGAAGCATACTGGTGTCCTTTAGATTTAATTGTACTTTAATAGCCTGTCTATGTTCACCATGCTGTTAACAACTGTGAGTGATCTATGATCTGACAGTCAGTAACTATAGCCCACAGGTCTCAGTACTTTTTATTTTACTATTTTTATATTTTTAATATTTTTTAGTTTAAATATATTTCAAAAATCTATTTAAATTTACTTCACTGTTCCACACAAGTGGCATAGAAGTTGACTGCCAGAACTTATCAATCCATATATTCCTGGCAATATGTAGCTATAGACATGAATGTCCTTAATTCTAATTGTTATATAATATAACTAAAATTTGCTGGAAAATAAGGATTTATCGTCACATTTAATAGCAGCACTCTGGAAACTGGCTATCTGTCATGTTATGTGAGAGGTAAATTAAAACCCTTATAAGTATCGTACAGTGGTTGCACTTGCAAAGCAAAGATGATAAACATAAGTGATTAAGTGATATGACATGCCACATCACAAAAATAGTCCAAAATATATGGAAAGTTTCTAATAAAACCACTTGCATCAATCAACTTTTTTTTTTCTTTGACTAGATTAAATACTTATTTTAAAGAGAAATTGAAATCTTTCTCAACTTCATTTTAGAATTCACTTTTTAAGCAATCTCAAGTGTCACATAGTATCAAGGTTTGATTGTATTTACACAAGAAATTCAAAAAAATATTTTCACAGTTATGAAACAGAAACTACATTAACAACACAAAAAACTCAATTTAATATTTTATAATAATGCAAAGAAAAACACAAATTTAGTATTTCCCTTTCAGACACCTTTCTGAAACTAAATGTATTTAAAAAATCTACTTACATTTCTTTTTCTAACTGAGATTGGATTACTTTAGCACTTTTAGCAACTGCGTGATCTGTAAGATATTTATAGTATAATGAATGAAGGAAGAAACTGCAGTTGTAACATTTAAAATATATGACAAAACATAAATTATTATGCATTTTAATACAAGAAATTAAAGCATTAAACAGTTAGAAATAAAAATTTATTCTTCTAAATTATTTTAATATTAATAGGCAGAATGGTGTGTGATTCAAACACAGTGCCACTAAAATTTTAAACAAATAGCAAAATGAAAAAGCATAAGCATCACATTCTACTTTTAAATCAATGTCAATTATGACCTGTGTTTTAAAATGGGGAAAACAATAAAAATAGATGGTTAGCAAAAAATGCAGCCCCTATGACCAAGTTATGGCTGACAACCTGCAATGTTTCAAATTACAACAGATTTAGAACTTATGAATTGTTTGCTTTCAAAATAGAAGGGAAAATCAGATAATGTTTTTAATGTGATCTATTTAATTATGCTAAAAGAAACTTACATATACATATATATGGATTTAACAGAAAAAAATAAAAATTAGAGAGAAGAGGAGTCATAGATTTATTTAATTTTTAAGTTACAATTTTCTAAATAAGACTAAAAATTTCTTGAATATGGCATTGATGAAGCAATATAATAACAATTATATAATAAATATTATGCAATAACAAATATATAGAGTTTTTATGAAATAAGGTTACTATCTGATTAACCACTCAACCCTCACAAAAATCAACATGAAAAAGCACTACGTTCCCAAAGCAGGCAACCCAAAATTTTAGGAAAAATGATTTATCTGGCAATGTACTAACGGTTGCACATGCAGCAAGTGATGAACATGGTTAAGGTTTTGAAATTCAAGGGTCATCTTTGTGATTTGTGCTTGCTGCTGAATTTTTTTCCCCCTTGTAATGAATCATAATGCTACTGTAGAATTTGCTGAATGAAAGTGTTGCATTCCCCCCTCCCCCCTTTTTTTCAGAAATATGATATTTTGTTTAGTAGCAAAAAGTGTAAAAAAGCACATTCCACCAAGTAAATTTCTGCAATTCTCTAATGTTTTTCATAGTTAAAACACGTTGATGTGAGCATGGAAAGCAGTGCCTATTTGCTCTGAACTGCTGATAATTCTGCAATTCCGTTATAGGTTTTTAAATTAAAACAGATTGCTGTGCAAATGGATCAGGAAAAAAAGAAAGCTAAGTATTTTATTATGGATGTTTGTTGTGCTTTTAATTTAGTTTTATATAATAATTTTGAGTGTTTCATTATGGATGTTTATTTTACATAATTTTTAGAGATTCATTATAGATGTTTTTTGAATTTTTAATTTCATTATTCATTGCTGTTTTATGTTATTTTCACTCCACTGTTTTTAACATGTTAGGTTGGTGAAAAATTAGTAACCAATGTTTGGTGACTTAATTGAAGGATTTGGGCATTTGCATGAGTAGCAAAAAATCTGTTAGAATATTTTGATCAATTTTAGATAATAAAATGTAGAGAACTGAGTTGGAAATTTCATTATCATTACAGCATACTTATGTGTTACTAATATCAAATATATAATAAAAGTCATATTTCAAATTAAATACATCTTACTATCTTTAATAAACTTCAAATATACTATAAACACACACTGTAAATACACTCTTAATAGCTTTAATAAACTTCAAATGATTGTTTAATGTAGTTTTAATTTTTAAATTTAACTAGTAATGTTTTAATTATATTTATGGTTAAAATATTAGAAATAAAGAGCAAATTTCACTCTTATAAATGACTTTTTACTAATTTGGGAACTCAAAATTCAGTATGATTATAGGATATTCTTAGAGAGTGAGGAAAAAATGCTTTTTAGAGAGAACCGGGAAGAAATACAAAAAATTTAAAATTAATTCTAATTTAAAACTAATATACAAACTTAACAAATTTACCACTTAATGAAACTTATCTAAACTTTAATAATTACACATTTATGAAACAATATTTTTACATGTTTAAAAATAACTTTTAATTTTCAGTAACTTTATAATTTATTTAAGTTAATAAATAATTTAATTATTATTAAAAATTACAAGAATTTTCAATTAAAATTAAAATTTAAAAATTGCATTTTTTCAAGCAATATTTTGAAAATTTTTCAGTTTGTGTATTCTAAATATTTTATAAATATGGTGGACACTTAAAAGCACATACAACACTGACTAGTGTACATTAAAGCATTCAAATAAAGTTACCTCCTTATTAAAAATAGACAAATATAACTGTAATTGTGGTTGAATAATTAAATATCTATGAAAAACAAAAGAGTGGATTAAGAGTATTTGAGCAGAGATATATGAATGCATAATTTTATGCCTTATTTAAATAACAATTTCCTGCTTTTTCAATAAGAAAATAAAAAGGATCAACACATTTTCCAGAAGCTGCAAGACAGATTTATATCATAGCTGACACATTTAAATTTTATTACAACTGCTGAGTTTGAAACATGAAAGATCAGAACGTTTTTATGCTGCACAGTGAAACCATTTAAAAAAACTCCAAACTCCAAATGTAAATACACTTTATAATGCATGTTTCAAGTTACTGAGCTATTTATAATGCAATTCTAATGTAAAATATATTAAATTAAATAGTCTAACTTTTAAATAAATTAAAAATAGGGATATTTGGTGATCTAGCATATAAATATGCATACAAGAGCAAGAAGGAGACCAGGAGAGATAGCAACCATGCTTTATTTGTAGCTGTCATATGCGAAATATATGAGCAGAAAATTACATTGCAGCATACATTAACAGCTCTATGACATATTGAATCTTGTAATTTTCATTACACATGTGAAAATTATAATCTGTGATAATGGTTAAATGTTTTAGACATTATAATTTCAAGAACAGCAAGAAAAGTAACACAGTGGAATTTGGAATCACAAACAATTCAGACCATGGACAAATTATGTGAACAATAAAATGTCTTGTGTGATTAGTGATATCTCGAACTATGTACATTTAAGTCAGTAACAAATAACTTTCAAAGAGTTTTGAGGTAACCTATGCCACAAAATTAACAATCAGGAACTACCAGAAACATCATTTTTAACATACTCCATTGCTTAGCTTTCATTATGAAAGCCTGGCAGCAAGTGATGCACAAGATAATTAATTATGTCCAGAGGAAATTATGGCAGAGACTTTGAAGGCTTTTCTACTTAGGGCTATTTTGTTACCTATGATACTGTCTCTCTAGACTAAGTCATATGCCTGAAAGTTTACTAGAAGGTGTAGGAGGAGTTACAAGAGGACCATAAAAAGATAACAAGAATGAACTGCAAATTTCAGACTAAATAAGAAAGAAATACAGTACATACAAAAGCAGCAATAAAAGATAAATGTGAAGGCGATTATCTTCAGAGGAAAAGGTTAGGATGAAGAAATGATCCTAGTTTTGTTTTTACTTGCAAAACTGGATAAGATGTAGTAAAGTTTCAAATAAAGATATCACCCTGCTAAAGAGGTAGCAAGCTACAGAATATGTATTCTAAGATGGTAATGCCACGATTTGCTCTAGAGGCATTTAAAAACACTACCCATCTCTGCAGTCAGCTGCCGAAAACAGTTACTATAAAACATATATAAAGATTTTAGTGAATCCAGCTAGCAATTAATAATAAGAGATGAAGAATTTATTGCTTTTATTTATGCTTTTAGATCACTTAGTATGTTAATCAACAACAGATTGAATTTGAAAGAAAAATTAAATATCTTATGATTTGCCAAGTGGCAACACATTGATGTGCAGAATAGAAAAATACTTTACTTCAGGTTGTAGCCACACATTTCTTTTAATTTGCTAGGTCTGTTGATTAAATTCAAAAGACTAATCCATCATTTTATTAAAGTGCTTTGCTTAGTGGCAATACATTCCTTTTAAATCGTGGGGTTTTCTAATTAAATTTGAAAAACATACATCTTTGTTGAATGACAACAGATTTCTTCCAATTTATAGAGATTTGGATTAAATTTGAAACATAAATATCTTATATTTTGAACAGTGGCAACATACTGCTTTTAAATTATTGAGTTTGTTAATCAAGAATTAATTAAATTTGCACAACATATGAAATAAAAAAAAAATTCAAAATTCTGGTTTTGAGATGCAGATTCTCAGATGAAGGACAAAATCTGCTCAATTTGGTGACTCTACATGCAGCCATTTACACACATTGCATGAAACATGCACACAGTTCATCATAATTTAATAACAGAGATAGACATTATCAAATCATACTGGACAAACTTTAAGTGGAACAGAAGTCCACTGAGTCGCAAGCAGAATCCAAGTGGAGTAAACTTTATGTTTCTGGGAAGGAGACGACTCATCCAAAGAATATCATTACTTACCTTTCTCTTTCTTCCCCATGACATTCCACTTATACTTACTGACTATCCATTGTACAGGTATGGTCAAAAAAATTTTTTTAGTTCAAAGGGGCAATTTGCTCTGAAGGTCTATTGATTTCGTTTTGGCATTTTGCATTAAAACTATAAATGGCAAATGATTTTTCAAATTGTTGTCACCAAATATTATCACTCTGTATTATATTTAAAGAAATTAAATACTGAAAATCTGCATGAATGTATGTATGTTTCTCGCATTGTGATAAAACAACGGTACCTAAAGCCATCGAAATTTGAATAACGTAATCTTCTATAGAATATGGGCATGTGGAAGCTCTAATTTGAATTTGAAATTTGTTTTATTATCAATTTTATATTTTGTAACATTCATCGAATTTTTTATTAAAAAACTTAACGATTTCAAAGCGAGCAATGGCAACACTGTACGAAAAAAAAATTTTTTTATCTACAGCGCACAAGATGCTGTATTGGAAATTCTAAAGGTATGCTCATTTTAAAATTATTTTGCGATATTGCAGTTGAACTGAATTTTACGGTTTGAGTATGTAGAACATGGTATTTAATAAATAAAGGTAACACACAAAATGCTAAAAAAACACCTTTTTGGACGTAATTTAAGATCTGAAACCTTTCAGATTTTTTTTTATCTGTTTAATATTGCATTTATAACTTAGAATTAATTATTCCCATTGTTTTTGTGCCATGAGCTTATGCACAAAGAACTGTTTAAATAAGTAATCATCTCTGATAGGGGTTCCCAACAGAATTTGTACAGATTCCCTGGAGGTCAACAAAATTTTAATTGATCAGTATAGTCAAGCTCACTTATTACAGCATTTTATAGACATAACTATTTGCAACATTTTATAGACATTTTTAGTACCAAGCTAGAATTTTTCCTTGAAGTTGACAATCCTACGGCAAAATAATAAAATTTTAAAAAAATGTCCTATTTGGTTGATATGCAATCTCAGAAAGAAAAATAATAATAATGCACCAAGAAGGAATTATCCAAATGGGATGAAAATCAGTACATGTAAAGAAAAACATGATTAAAATTTCATATTCAAGAGAAAGAGCTTCACAAAGTGAGCAGGTCAATAACAGGTTGGTCCACCTCTGGTCCTTATGCAAGCAGTTATTTGGCTTCGCACTGATTGACAAAGATTGCATATGTCCTCCTGTGGGATATAGTGCCAAATTCTGTCCAACTGGCATGTTAAATTGGCAAAATCCTGAACTGGTTGGAGGGCACTGCCCATAATGCTCCAAACTTTCTCAAAGCAGGAGAGATCCTGTGCCCTTGTTGGCCATGGTTGTGTTGGCAAGAATTAAGACAAGCAGAAAAACCATCGTTGTGTGCAAGCGGGCAGAAAGGTAAGCCCAGGATTGGATGATATGAAGGCATAGGTACACAATGGAGCATAGAATACCATCAACATACCACTGTGCTGTAAGGGTGCCATGGATAACAACCAAAGAAGTCCTGTTATTAAATGAAGTGAAGACCTAGACCATCATTTCCGGCTGTCTGGTCACATGGTGGGCGACAATCAGGTTGGTATCTCACTGCTGTCAGGGCATCTTCAGAAATCTCTTTGCTGATTATCAGGGCTCAGTTCAAAGCAGGATTCATCACTGAAGAAGACAATTCTATTCCAATCAGTGATACTCTAGGTCAGATGTGCCTGACACCACTGCATAGAGGCTTGTCAGTGTGCAGAGGTCTATGGTATTTGGCACAAGGGATGCCATGAGCTCAACCCTTTTCTCTGAACCACCTATTAATGGTCCTTGCCAGTTGCATGTAAAATCGGTGATAATTATGAATATGAGACTCTGACAACTGATAAGTTCTCATGTTTCGTTGTCTCTCTAGACCAACAGCTTCCTTCTTGACACTGCGTTTGACCATGGTTCACTCATTCTTGCCAACATCATCTAATTGTGGCATCGCTGCTACCCAAATGTCAAGTGATTCGCCAGATAGATCAACTGGCTTCTTTAAGTCCAACTACATGTCTTCTCTCAAATGCTGACATCTGTGCATACTGTTTGTGCACCTGTATGAGAGGCATAGTTATCGTCTATCTGAGTACACAGAATGAAATACCCAAAGATTTTTTTTTCCTACGTCAGTATGTAGTGATAACCAACATGAGACTTCTGACAGCCCAATAAAATTTAGCCTTGGTAAAGTTGTCAGAATTAAAAGGTCATAAAAAAGCAAGTAAAAAAGAGAGGTAGTGTTACTTGCATTTGTAGCAAACTTTAAGCTACATGTACCTCCTGGGTAGTGCTAAATGAGTAACAGTGTTTGTCAGTGCAGCTGCAAAGACATTATGATTCGGAATCAAAATTTCTCTCTTTAATATCCTACCATCTCTTTAATATCCTACCATTTGCATAGTTAAGATGTGCTGCAGTGTCTATGTTCATTCAATGGCCTACAAACTTTAAAATCTTGCATTTTCTGCCAAAACCTGTATGCATATCAATTTGTGTCCAATTTGCATTAATTACTCCTTCTTGGTGCTTCTTTTATGTCTTAGAGTATATACTCATTCTTCAGTGTCACAAAAAATAAACTGCATGGAAAAGCCATCAGGTTTATTGACTCTAAAATGATTAACTTCTGTTTTCATGAACGGTTATCTTCAGTTGACCTGTTTATATCAACAATGAATTGAACAAAGTTACAAACTCTCAAGTTGGCAACAAATGATTTTCAAAGATATTTTAAAGTACTCCATGTTACAGACTTAATACTCAGGTAACAGGGTTCGTACATATTTCTGCACGTGAAAATTAAGTACTATTAAGGACTTTTAAGGACCATTAAAGAAAAAAATTAAGGACCTATCAGCAAATCGGAATTGAATAAATTCAATTAAACTCTATGCATAAACTTCACTTTCGTTATACCAACCTAATAAAAAATAGATCCGTACGTAGGATGCACTATTATTAAGCATAATTAAAAAATAAATTCAGGAATAAAATCATTTTTGTAAAATTTGTCAAATAAGTATAAAACATTTTACACTTATAATAGTTGCACATATTTTCAACAAGATTAGTGACATTTTATTTACGTTTTACTAGTGGTTAGCTTTATGCTGATTTTTTCTTTCATGTCTCATTTCATTAAGTACTTGCTCAGTCTAGAGATTTTGTAAATAGCAGGCCGATTTTATATCAAACGGCATAGGTTAAAATGAGAAGTAAAATTCATAACAGAAGACTGGCTGTTGCTCGCCTAGAGAGAGACTTGCCGATCAGAACAGATCTGAATGCCTGATGTCCGCAGGGTTTTTGAAAGTTATGCTCTGTTTGTCTGACACAATTAGCATCCTAGCTTCGAGCAGAGTTCCTGGAATTGTAATACAGTTAACATACTTTAGGGTTCCAACAAGCTACTAAAGCATCAGACGTGATAAGTTGTTTTGTATTATTTTAAGTCTTACTAGCTGTAAGGAATATGTTTTATAGTAATTTTTACGTTGCATCTTGTGACCATGGTAAGGATAAATGAAAGGCTCGATCAGGGTTCGTACACATTTCTGCACATGGAAATTAAGTACTTTTAAGGACCATTAAGGAAAACAATTAAGGACCTATGAGCTAATGGGAACTGAATAAATTCGATTAAAAATATTATCTATGCCTGAACTTCATTTTTGTAATACAATCCTAACAAGAAAATAGATCCGTAAGTAGATGAATTATTATTAAACATGAATTAATTAACAAAATTATTAATAAGTTTGAGATTAAAATCACCTTTATAAATGTATCAAGCAGCATTAAATATTTTACATTTATAATAGTTGGACATATCTGAAAGAAGATAAGTGACATTTTATTTATGTTTTGCTAACAGTTAGCTTTATTTTTTTTTAATATTTCATTTTTTCACATACTTGCTCAGTCTAGAGGTTTAGTAAATAGCAAGTAGATTTTATGTCAAGAGGCACAGATTAAAATGAGCAGTAAGATCATAATCAGCATGATTCATAACAAAAGATCCCCCTGTACCCACTGCTCCTTACCTAGAAAGAGATCTGCTGATTAGAACAAACATAAAAGGCCTGATGTGGGCACGGTTGGGCATATTGTTTTAAGTCTCAATAGATGCAATAAGAATGAGTAGAATGCAGAAGAATAAGTTTTACATGAATTTTTGTGTTTTATCTTGTGACCAAGGTAAGGATTAATAAAAGACAGTAACTCACTTTAATATGCAGAGATAATTTTTAAGGTAAGCAGTTAGTTATAAATAATTAAATTAGGTAGTTAGATAACATTAGTTATTATGGATTTATAGGCCAATATAAAATTTTATTTATTTTTTAAACAATAGTTGTTAAAAAAGGCCCTATTAAAATCACAATCTAATAAAATTTCACAGTTTACAATACATGTAATTTATGGCATTGATTCTTAAACGATATTAGGATAATTACACATTAAAAGCCACAAAACATTTATGTTTTGTAACAAAACTCAACCAAATATTTTCGCGTCTTTTTAATTTGAAGCCTTCCCAGACATTTTGGCTAATTTGGATTTCCTTCCCTTTAAGCATCTTTTCTAACAATCAGAAAATTGTCTCAATATGCAAACCAGTGTTCTCACTACTTTCTGTGTGCTTTATCTTCTAAATTGTCAACCTCTCTACTATATAACTATGAGGGTTTACTTGATCTGGTAAAAGTTAAATAGTCTAAAACCTCCCGACAGACGTGAAGCAAATTATCGCTATGTCTGAAAGTAACTGTAATGTCAGACAAAGGTTGAAATAAGCCTCTTATTTTAAGAGAACTTAGAATATAAAGGCATGTTCTAATGTTAACAAAATCAATTACAGTTTGTGGTGATGTAATTAAACAAGAACAATCAAATTCAAACTAAAAATGTGGACTAGTGGTCAGACTATACAATTTAATTTTAATTTAAGCTGACTCAGTAACTCTATCATATGAGGAAATGGGAAACTATAATAAAGGCTGAAATCATGAACAACTGGGCAATTTATATAATAATAACTATACATATCTTTGAAGAATTTTTTTTTTTACACATTCAATTTTCTTCAACACATTTCCTTTTCAATTTAGAATTTTTGGATTTAATTAAGGATTTCTATTATTGTAAAAAAACTAAATGCATAGAAAAGGCTGCTAATATTATTTCTTTAGCAATATCAAAATTCAGAAGAAATGTAAAATATATATGGTAAGGGCTGGTTATAGAGCTGATGTGGCAGAATTTTTAGAATTTAGTTACAAACTGAGCAAAAAAATCTACTAATGTCATAACTTTTAGAATTCTGTAATAGCAAAAAACTAGAAATATTTTGAAAAAAAAAAAAGGAAAACTGTAAAATTAATTTTATAGAGAAACCTGATGCATATTCCGAGAATTCTAAATATTGAGACAATTACATGGGAAAAACTCTTACTATCAAAAACTTAAGACATCTTTAATTAATTACATAGCAAATCCCGCTTTTCCTAAGAACTGTTCCGTAAATTGTGTTTTATAGCATTATACCTTATTTCTCAGATTCAAAATATTGCATAATAAGTTATCAAAATGGAACTTTATAATATGACAGCAAAAAATAAAAATATTTTATTTTAATGTTATTTTTAAATATAATTTCAATATTTTACCATTACTTTAATGAAATTTATTAATGTTACAATGTAATAAAAAAAATCGTCGAAAAATTCCCAGATCTCAGAATTAAAAATTTTCTAAAAAAACTGATCTTAAAATTGCCAAAATGTTGATAGGTTGCCTAATTTAGAACCACTAAATAAAAAACTTCACATCACCAAAAGTGAAAAGTTGTTTAAGAGCTCTTCATTAGAAAAAATGAATTTCGAAATGCTTATGTTTCACTTCTTGCTTAGAAACTCGAGTATCCCACTATTTATATTAGAAATAAAAAATAAATTATAATACATGAACCCATTTAAAAGATAACCATATACATTAGTGAATCGCCAAAAATATTCCTCCAAAATGCTAATTCACACTCAAAATGGCAGTCGTAAAAACAGACAGAAATATCAGATGATTAAAATTAAGGACCTTCTGTCGATTTTGGCCGAACTTAAGGACTTTTAAGGACCAAAAATCAATTCCAAAAAACCTAAGGACTTTTAAGGACTCTTAAGGACCGTACGAACCCTGGGTAACTTTCTGAAACATTATTTTAATATTTTCCACTACTTAATTTTCATTAGCAAGCCTGGCAGTGACATTAGTTTCATTAGTATGTGACTTGCAAAATTATGACTTTGGCCTGAAAAAAGAAAAACGGATTTGGTTGCAGATAAAGACTTAAGAGATTCACACACTTAGGACCAGTGGCGGCTCGTAGCTAAAATTAGTGGGGGGTGCTGTTCCAAAAAAATTTAAACTTTGTTTTAAACCTGTGTAAAGGGAAACAAACATGTATAAAAAGAAAATTTATTTTGAAACTTCCATGAAATTTTACAAAAGAAAAATTAACATTTCTTAATTACTTTAACTTAAATTGTTACAGTTCAAGCTTTACCTATTCATTTAAAGATGAAATCCATTCTTCTTGTTTTAATTTGCACGAAGAGATCAATAATTATCTCCTTGATCTCTGGATGACAACTGAGGAAATTTTTCTATATTGAAAGCATTGCAAGCGCATGAAAACGAAAGCTCTTGGAGTTCACTTACAGTCACAGTGCTCTCTCCCTCTCAGCCTCATACACTGCTTCCTAAGAATGCATGCGCAGAACAGCCAAATACCACACGCGCGGAGTAAGAAATAATCATGTTTCCAGAATTTCGGCACTGCAAGAGCGACAGTGCTGCTTTCTGTGCGCGCTTGCGCAGAACAGCCTTGTGAAGCGCAGTTGCATACAAAAACTTTTGTACCTTTTTCATAAACTGGAGGATGGCTACTAACATTAAGTTTAAGGATTATATATTGTAGAAGTATAAAAAAAGAATTAAAGAAAAAAGGGCTCATTATATTAAATATTAAAAATAATAATAAGTGGAAACAGGGGGTGCTGCAGTTCCACAGTGCTTATTACGAGCCGCCACTGCTTAGGACATTTTTTGTTATCTATGACACAGCTTAAGAACGGTGTATCTAGGCTTGGGCTTGGAAATTAACAATGGCATGCAGAAGTTATAAAGGTCCATAAAAATGAACACAAGAAGAAAGAACTACAACAACTTCAGAAGCAGGAACAAAAGATGATTGTGATGGTCATGTCTTCAGAGGAAGGAAGTTCCTAGTTCTTAAAACTGAAATTTTCCAGAAAGCGGCAAGATGCAGAGTTTTCATTTAATGATATTACCATGTAAAGTAATAATAAACTACAGCAAAGAATTTTCAATGATAATGTCATGTCTCATTTTAGAGACATTTTAAGACATAGATGATGAATCATATGGAACAAGTTTTTACTGAACGGAGACCCAATGACTCCAATGTAGAGTCAAGAGATGCTAAAAGAAAAAGAAAAGATGAAAGAAACTGGTTCAAGAAGACAGTTACCTGATGTTGAATGACCTTTAGAAATGAAATTAATTCATAAACCAGGTTTTACCCTACTAATTAATCTAACAAATCATAATAAATAAACATACCTTGCTTGTTACAAGCTATTAAAAATGGAATTCTGTAATGATGCACAAATGGTTCCTGAAGAAGTGTAAATAAGAACCTGAAATAAAATAAAAAAAAAGGAAAAAATTAAATCATTATACAACAGATAATTATATAATATATGACCAATGATTTCTTTTACTACTATTTATAACAACGCTTGCGTAAATTACAAGAATAAATACTACTCATTAATTCTGCTATTTTCATCTATTCACTCTATGTAAAACTAATGTTCATGCAAAATTTTATAAATGTCTCTTAAAATATGTCATTAAAAATATTTGCAATATGCTCACACGTGATCAGATTTTTTTTTAATAATTAAATTCACATGCATCTAATATGCATAAAAAAAGTATAGATATATATTAATGTAAACATGAAATTTTTCATTGCTTTCCTAAACTTACCCAGCAACATCTCTAATTTCCTTTTGAAAGGTCAAACTATCTATCACAAATATAATACCCCTAGAATAAGAATATATTACATTAAATACAAAATGCATACAGTGAACACATATTGAGAAAAATATTCTTTGATTTCCAATAAATGCACAATAATAAAAAGTTTCAAAAATATCTTTCTTGTAAATTCTGAATAAAAATTTGTTTTTTATAAAAACAGACAAATGGCAGAAGCAAATGATATATACAATTAATTTAATTTGACGTCCATTAGAAATATCTAAACAAATTGAGCTATCCAATCAAAATATCTGAATACTTACTCTCTATTTCCCTTTCTTTCAAAAACATCAAATGGAATTCACATTTCTGCATTTCGGGTTGAATTCATTTGTCAATGAAAAACTTAACTAGTAACAAAACTATGATTTTATTATAACCAAAATGACTGGAATAAATTACAGTCTTGAAGAGGCAGTACAAGCTTAACTATTCTCAAAGATGTAGCAAGTACTATATTTACTTTA
>KK121162.1:42575-113188 GCA_000611955.2 Stegodyphus mimosarum
AATCTGCAGAGGCAGATAAAAGGTCACTAATTTAACTTTTTGGCTAAATAGTTCTCAAAATCTAGTAAGAATTATGGCAAGACAGATTAGTACTTAGTTTCTTCATTATTTCTAAAGATAGAATTTCTTGATACTTAAAAAGTAATTCAACATGAATTTCTTATGAAAGTAAATGAAAAAAGGATCCACAACAAAGCACTTGATTTTGTATGAAAGTTTACAGAGGATGTGTCATCAACATTTCCATCCTAGTTATCTTTAGTTAAGCATCACTTAAAGAGAAGCTTCAAAAAATTAATAATATCAAATAATTGATAATAAATAACAGTTAACTTTCACTGAGTTTTCCTGATGAATGCACACCATGTTCATGTTTTTAATGCTTCCCATGACTGTTGCTAAGGCTGAAAAATCATTAAAAACTGAAGTTAATAGAAAAAAACTACTTATGAAGTAGAGTGGAACAGAAAAGGCTCACCAATTTTATCTTAGTCTGAACTGAGAATAATCAATCTCCAAAAAATTAAACTTGATAAAATAATGAGTCTGCTTCCTTAACAGTTATAAAAGAAAGATTTTTGTAATTCAAGTGTAAAAATACAAGTATAGAGAATAATATGCTAGTAAACATTTCATCTTAATATATTTCATAATATATTCTGCATATGTTTCATAATATATCCTGTATGATACCAAAATAGCTTTGGATATATTCTTTTTGACTTCAGAGGATCAAGAAAGAATAAAAAATAACATATAATAATCACAAATCAATGAGACATACATACAAAAATTTTTCATTTAATTTAAAGTTACTTTAATTTAAGAAAATTATCAACAATAATTAGAAAAAAAAATTGTTGCCTCTGGGCTCCCAGATCTTTAGTTATAGCTCTGGATAACAAAATAAAGATTTGGTTTTGAAGGTAGTGGAATGTTATTCAAGTAGAATGCAACATTATATATGGCATATATATATATATATATATATCGGCACATTTAAAAAATTCTTTTTTCTATGAAACATTGAATAAATGAGGCTAAATTATGCAAATTTGCTCAAAATTTCTTGTCCTTTAGAAATTAATTTTATGGCTAAATGCTATAACGCAATTTTTAAAAATTTATTACTAAATATTCCATGATAATTGTCTAGTTATATTGTTTTAAAATAATGGTATTTTCTGATTATCCACCCCCTGCAAAATATTCACAAAGCAATACCCTATGTCCCTCAGGTAAGCAAGTCATGATGTTGCTAATATATAATTATATGAAAAACCAGGTATGTGCAAACACGAAGCAGGTGAGTGCTGATATTTACCAAATGCCACATTTTTACCTTCAAATTCAATGGTCATTAGTGCTTGTTAGTGATGATATTAGCATTTTTGTTACATTGGGTACATTTTTAAAATTTTTTTACTTGTAAGAAATTGAATTGTGATTATAGAGTTTGCTGACCGATGAAAAAGAAAACACTGGTACTTACATACCTGGTACCTTTACTTAGTACAGTATCAGTTTTTTTATAGATGAAAAGGTACAAGTTACTTAGCATGAA
Source organism: Stegodyphus mimosarum (assembly GCA_000611955.2). Classification (NCBI taxonomy): domain Eukaryota; kingdom Metazoa; phylum Arthropoda; class Arachnida; order Araneae; family Eresidae; genus Stegodyphus; species Stegodyphus mimosarum. Next base: position 44,140 of record KK121162.1, read on the forward strand.
AAATCTGGTGATTTTCCTGAACTTATTGAAAAAATTCCCAAATTATCACCATTTATCTTAAGTTACCAAACATTACAAAGCCCACTTAAATGCTATACACTGGTGTGCAAAAATTAAGGACGAAGTCGAAATATTAGCATATCAGCTGAACGAAGAGGCAGAGCGGACAGAAAGACCAATCAGGAGATGCACGGTAGCACATGCGCAGATATGCAGGTGACGTAATGGGGGAGTGTCTGAGTAGTACAAATCATGTTGTCGGTGTAAGATCAGTATTTCTGGCAAAGAGATTGCAAGCCGTATAGCAGTTAAAATCACACCGAGTTGCTGCCTCAGCTCAATGGCGAATAATCAATCTGTTAGACGACATCTGGATGCTTTTACCCGAGGTCGAATCATTGGGAAGTTGGAGGAAGGCCGCAGTGTGACAAGCGTGGCTGCAGAGTTCGGAATTGCTCACAGCATCGTTTCACGACTTTGGAGACAATTTCAAACTACAGGAACAGCTATATGGGGGTTTAGTAGTGGTCGTCCATGAGGAACCACACCCGCAGATGACCGGTGTATTGCCTTACAGGCCAGAAGAAACAGGCGGCAGACAGCGGGAGAAATCGCTAGACACACGACACAGGCGACTGGACGACCGATATCGCGTTTTACCGTGGCCAGAAGACTGCACGGTGGTGGTCTATTTGCACGACGCCCTGTACGGTGTGTACCTCTAACGTCTGCCCATTGGAGAAGGCGTTCTCTGTGGTGCCGGGAACATCAGAATTGGAAAGACAATGAATGGGGATGAGTACTCTTTACAGATGAGAGCAGATTTAGTCTGAGTTGCGATTCTAGACACATACACATCTGAACAGAGTGGGGAACATGCAATAACCCCTTCAACATTATCAAAAGGGACTGCTTTGGAGGTCGTGGAGTTCTCGTTCGAGCAGACATAATGCTTGGTAGCCGGACCGACTTTCATATCTCCCAAGGAGGTTCGTCACCTGGGACTGCTATTGTAACGAGGTTCTTCTTCCTTACATGCGTCTTTTCACAAGGGCTATGGGTCCTCAGTTCCTCTTCATGGACAAAAACGCTCCACCTCATCGCACAGTTACTGTCGAAGAGCTATTGGAGAGTGAAGATAATGAACACATGGATTGGTCGGCAAGGTCTCTGGATCTAAATCCCATCAAGCATGTATGGAACTTACTAGGGAGACCTGTGGCAGCACGTAACTTATCGCCAGTAACAATTCCGAAACTGTGATTGGTGCTACAAGAGGAACGAGCAGCAGTGTCTCAACAGCTAATTAACAACCACATATCCAGCATGCACAAATGATGTGAAACCTGCCTAGCAGTCAGGGGAGATCATATCCCCTATTAAAGACCGGATGTTTCTTGCTGGACACCCATCACAAGGATGTTTTGACACAAGGATGTTTGGCCTTCAGTCGCATTGCGCTCCATGCTACTTTTTCAATAAAACTTCTTTTTATCCCTCTGATTTCTCTTTTAGTAAGTGTTGCTTACATTACTCATGTCTTTACGTATTGGGGATCTTATGGTATTAAATGTGTTGATTTGGAAAGCTTTTGTACAAAGTTATATTGAAAAAACGTCTCATCCTTAATTTTTGCACACCAGTGTAAACTGTAACCTTAAATCCTAACGATTTTCATGACGCCAAGAGGTTACCAGATTTGGCATGATTTCGCTTCATTTGGCGACTGGCCCATAATGTGCAGTCTAACCAAATTTAATAATACACAATTATTATGCATATACAGTATAACGAAAGGAATACACGATTAAATTTGCAGGTGGTTAAGGGAACACAGCAGGCAAAACTCAACATACAGAGCTGCCACCTCTTCTACAATTCAGCTTGAAATCTAGTTGAACTGAGCTTAGATGATGGATATGGGGCCTTCATTTCATGTAGTGCCATCCAGATGGTACAGTGGTTAGAGGAGCCTACTGCTGTGGTATCAGAGTGCCCAGGTTCGAATTCCAGAGAAAGCATGGATGTTTGTAACTGTATGGTGCCTTAGTGGCATGGGATACTCTAATGTGGTAAGCCAAAAGTCCTCTTGTGTGGATTGGTGTTAGGGGAGAGGGTTAAGAGACCCTTGGACCACCCCCCTGGTACTCTCCATCAAAACTGGGGTAGAAATAGAAGTCCATCCTCCTTGAAGCTTTAGCAATTATTCTTCCATAAAAATCATAGACAAGGAAATGACATTTCATATAGAGTCAATTTTAAGTCAGAGTTTATCAATAGTAATAGCTGATATGTTAATCTCGTGGCAACCCATGACTAGACAGATGTTCTCAATGGGTGAGAGATCTGGAGATGTGACGGCCTGAGGCAACAGAAAAACACTCTATACTGAGAAAGGTCTGGACAGCATGGGCAACATGCAGTTGTGTATAACCTTGTTGAAAGATGGCATCACACAGACCCCAAAGACAGGATACAGCCACAGCCTTAACATATCAGAAATGTAACGAGAGCTGCCCACATCATTCGCTATGTGAACAAGAGGTGACTTGAATATGTACCCAATGACACTCCCCACCACCATGTCAGGTACTAAGTTTATATGACAATTATGAATGTAAACTGGAAATTTTCATTCTCCTTAGTGGCTCCACACATGAAAACATAGTCTGGATGTTATATGTATTATCAGTAGTCATCTGAAAAGACCAAGTGGTGCCAACCCTGCGTCCAATGTCATTATTTGTTATACCAGTGTAGATGCACTTGTTTCTGCTGCAGTATCAAAGAAAGCCGCAATAATGATTGTTGTGCTGACAGTCTGTGGTGTTCAGACATTTGCTGTCTTGCACGTAAGCCCAGTTTCTGACTCAGGTATATGATGTGGCTGTAAAATTCTGCAAGACTGAGAGGAAAATATGTCTGTCCTCTCAAGCAATAAAGGCCTGTGGCTGCTGAAATCCTGCATGATGTTCAATATGGTCCTTCTAAACCCACCAATTTCCTATTAGATAACCATGGAATCCCAATCAGCACAAACAGCAATGTTACAAAGAAAAAAAAACAAAAAAAGCAGTTCTAATAGGCTACAATCTGCCACAGTAAAATTCTAACACGTGCTGGCAGGAGTTTCTCCTTCATACATGAGACATAAAACAACTTTTACACAAACAACCAACTTCCAAATATGATTTCTAACTGAGAAATCTACATTACAGTTTTTCCATTTATGCACAGTGTACACTCATACCTGCTTTGTGCATATTCACTAGAATGCTAATCATTTGCACATCAAAACATATAGTACCTTTAATGGAAATCTGACATTTGTTGCACACCATCTTCATGAAGCAATCTGAAACACCAGCTTATATAAGAAAGAGCAAATTTTATTCAACACAGGCCTTTTTATTACTGTAGCAAGTTAAAATATAATGTGAATGTTCGTAGATGTAATTTTATAATGTTAATACCTTACTCCTAATTCTTAAGATGAGAAAGGAGAACAAACTACAAGATAACATATACATTTTAACTGTACTAAAAATTTGGATGAAACAAATTGGCGAGTTGCAGATTCAATAAATCTCTATAATTTTTCTATAAATACTTCTTATTCAGTCTTTTGTTACTGAAACACTTTTCAAAAATATATAAGTAAATACTGTTATGATAAAAGATGATGTACCAATATAACAAATTGGGTTGGAATGCGCTTTAGCCCACTGCTTGGCGGCGATTGTTTTTGAATGAGCAATAAACGCACCAACATGGGTAACTCCGTATAACATGTGTACGTTGCCTACATTGTGCAATTCGCTGAATTTTTTTTTAAGTTTAAAAGGAACGCTGTGCACATGGCATTTTCTTGTAATTTATTTTCGTTATTTTGTTCATTTGTGCACGTTGCCTACATTGTGCAATTCGCTGAAGTTTTTTTTAAGTTTAAAAAGAACACTGTGCACATGGCATTTTCTTGTAATTTATTTTCGTTATTTTAGCTTATTTTGTTCATTTGTGTACGTTGCCTACATTGTGTAATTCGCAGATTTTTTTTTAAGTTAAAATGGAATGGTGTGTACATGGTATCGTTTGTAATTTTAATGCCCTTTTAAAAAAAATTCCTTCTTTCTTTGATGCCATTTCGGTTACGTTTTCACGGAGCGTGTCGGGAAGGTTATGTAACGGCATAAAATGTGTAAGTATTACAACATAAAATGTAAATAATTAATTTAAACCTAACTGACAAATATTTTAATGATCATAATGTTCGTTTTGCATATTATCTTTTTGTGGCAACAGTTTCCATACTAATTTATGCTTTAGAATTCTATGTTTTGTTTACAATAGATTTTCGCGGAGCATGTCGGGAAGGTTGCAATTGCAAAGATGTTTCGCAGAAACGCGCCGAATTGGCGATTTTCAAAACATCGCCAAGCAGTGGGCTAAAGCGCATTTTCACCACAAATTGTATACTTAATTACACTGGTATTAGTTTTGAAATTTTTTAGAATTGAATAGAAAAAAAAAAAGAGAACATCTTGACTAATCTAAAAAAAACCCCATTATCTTTAATAACCAAAAGATAGAATGATCTATCTGAACAGAAAAATTTTACAAAAGTTAAAATTCACTTAAATATTTCATAATAAAAATAACATAGATAATTTTGATATTTAATATATTTAAATAAGAAACCATACTTACTCTAGAAAATAGCAATGTTTTTCCAGATTCAGAAAGACCAGTAATTAGAACACTTCTCCGATACACACGTTTTTTCCGAAAGGCAAAGAAAATTACTGAAAATTATACATAATATATAAACAGTAAAACAAAATGAACTATGCAGTGGAATCTGAAATATTAAAAAATTTGGGAAATTACCGTAAATTACACATTTTTTTTAACTTTTAACACTGGTATTTTTCGTTTATTGCAACAACTGCAAAGGATTCACAATAACAGAACTACAGTAAAAAAAATAACTTCTTTGGATAAAACCCATAGAATGAGAGAAAGAAGTCTGTTTATGATTATATAAGAATAAACAGATATTTTGGAAGGGGAGGAAAGAAATGGGTTGAAGACTAACAGTTTAAGAAATAACTAGGGGTTACTTTCTTCAGAATTCCACAGGAACATAGGCAGGATCTCAGCCAAATTTCATGTTTGTTGGGGTAACACATAACTACTGAATTAATTTTGAAATGACCAAACAAGAGAGAATTATTACTATTTTTAAGACAAAGAAAAATTAATCAAAGTGAAAATGAGAATTAAGGGGCTATTGCAAATTAAAATTATATTGTCTTCTTAAATTTTGCATATTTACATATCATTACAGCAGTACATTAAAACAATTACTGAGTTTTACTCACAATTTTATTCTAATCAACAGAATTCCATAAAGACATTTCTGCTGACTTTCTTAACATATTATATTATTTTAGGTTCCCCCCCTTTTTGAATGTTTGAGCATAGACATATGCAATACCTACTTTTTAATCTTTTTTCCATGGAGGAAACTATTTAAACTCTTCTGTTATCAAGACTGGTTTCAGAAATGTATGTACGTCTACATGGATATATATCTTTATGTATGCATGTATATATATATAACTACATATGCACACACACATATATGCACACATTTATATACACAAGTGCACATATTTCTGAACCTGGTCCCGATAACAGAATACCAACTATTTTTACTTTATTCGTTACTAATAACAATTATTAACATACTGTAGACCAGAAGACAGAGGCTCCATTACCTGGCTGACTAATATGCCTGCCTTACACAGATTAAAGCCTCTGCTTCCAGAAGCCATCTGCTACCAGGTCCCCCACAATCAGGGTGGGTGGCAGACCAGATGGCATTTATTCAAGTTTTAAGAGAATTATACCTGGGCAAACTGTGCCAGTGTTCATACATCATATACATAGGACGATGCAGACATAGTCTTGTTTACATTCTGACATTGGATGCATACTTTTTAAGGTAATTATTTCAGAGAATACATAGTACTTTTACTAAACTGAAACTAAGACAGCTAGTCATAGTTCATTGCACAGAGCAGTAATTACATATAGTGTCCTTTCCCATGTGTTACATTTTAGATTCTTAGTAGTACAAGTAAATGGGAAAACTAAAAACAGGGTAGCTTGTAACATAGTTTTTACACTGACCTAGAGTACACAAACAATAAGCTGAGGTAATGGTTACATAAAGACAATTAAACAAGTTAAGTGTTGCATAAGGAGTTAGCAGTTACATAAGGACAATTGACGTTGTATTAAGACTTACAAAACTGTACATAAAATTTAAGTTTATAACATCACATTATCTTGGTTAAATAAAATAATTAAACAGAAAAAATGGAAACCCATACATAACATGGTACAGTTAAGCAATAACCATTACAAATAATTGCATTTATAATCTGCCATTATTTAGAAATTGGGGAAGTTATTTACTAGCAAGTGAATTATAATTCTGCCACACTGAAAAGATTTACACTTGCTATGTATTTAGTTACAAATGTTACGTCCTAAGCGCTTAAATAGGCACAGACAGTTGAACACTGAAAGTACACATGTGCATAAAATACAAACATGTAGACTTGTAGCCAAATTCAAACATGTGGTTGAAGTATGGACAGCTCAAACAAAATAATATGCGAGGAGATATTAAGTAATAATGCATTAGCCACATATAAGATATTATGTTGAGATTGATACACATTGACAAAAGCCATAATTAAGATCATAAATAAGAATATATACACTGTAAACACAGTAAAAGAATACAGTAGTTTGCCATTTTACAGTCCTAAAAAATATAATTACAAGAGTTACATCCTAAATACTTAAATATGCATAGATAGTTGAACACTGATAGGTACACATGTGTATAAAATACAAGCATGCAGATTTGTAGCCATGTTCAAACATGTGATTGAAATATGGACAACTCAAACAAAATAATATGCCAGGAGATATTTTGAAATAGATACGTAATAATGCATTAGCCATACATAAGATAATATGTTGAGATATATACACATTAACAAAAGCCATAATTAAGATAAAGAATAAGAACACACACTGTAAACACAGTAAAAGAATACAGTAGTTTATCATTTTACAGTCCTAAAAACATAAAATAATAAATAAAAAGCGAAGAAAAGCACATATGTTGCAGAACAGGAAGAGAGATGCATCCTCTTGAATGCAAAAAAAAAAAGAATACAGTATTAAACATTACCATAACAAGTGTGTAACAATATATACTTGAATTTATACCATAAAAACTACCCTCATAAGGGGTGCTGGTAAGGAACATATACAAAAGTGCGGCTGTGCATATTAAGAAGAATAAATTTAAATAAATTTGAAATATTTCTCTGGGCTGCATTGCCCTATAAACCGCTGCTCTCACCTCTGTTAGAGCCTACTGCAGCAAAAGTTATTGCACAGTATTTCATCACTTTGATCAATTGAGTCTTCGCTGTGCAGTTTTTGAAAAATACGTCTGCCCAGTTCGGCCAGTACGTTGGGAGTGGCCTTCGATAGTGAAGCCTCTGTGTATTATTAACATACTAACAAGATCATCTCAAATTCATGCAAATCATTTAAATAATCATAAATTAATTTAATAAATCAATATTTATAACAATCATCAAAAAGTACCCCAGCACTTTTTAAAAGCTCTAATTCTTCCCCCCCCAAGGTTTATTTACAACTGAACCACTGATGTACAAAAAAATTTAACAGCAAGTTATACTTAAATTAATAAATAATGGGGAAAGTACATAATCATCACTGCTTGGCACATTTTTAAGATAGATATCCATGTACACATCGATTTATTTTCACTTAAAAAAAATTCCAGAATTGCACAAATCCGGCACTGCACACACCCTTGACTTTGTCCATGTACACATAGATGTATTTTCACTTAAAAAGTCAAAAGAAATTGAAAAAAATCTAATTCTTCTTACTCTTGCTAAAAGCACCAAAGAAGTGGGCAATTGTGCACTTTATCGTAAATAATTTCAAGGAATGATTTTCAGAAGAGCATATAATAACGTAAATTTGGTAAAAGTTTACAACTGTGTGCCCCTTATTTTTTCGGTAATTCTTTTTTGATACCAAGATCGGCGCCAGGAAGGCACAGTTTCATGATGGCTGCTACACAAAACCAAAATAAGAAATTAAAGAATTGCACAAACTCTGTGTCCATGTACACATCAATCTATTTTCACTTAAAAAAAAACAGAGAATTGCACAAACTAGGCTTTGCGCACTACCTTAACTTTGTCCATGTACACATTGATATATTTTTACTTAAAAAAATAAGGAAGCTAAAACAAAGATAAAACTATCATGGTGACCAGAAATGGGGTTTCATCGCCAAAACTGAACAAAATTTGTTGCTAATCGAAGGGGCACCCAATTCCACACTAGAGCAATAAATTTTATTAATACAAAAAGAAAAAAAAAAGTAACTGAATGGAATGATTGTATTTCAAATGTAACTTAAGACAATATAAAAATTTCTACAGAAAATCAGGAGACAATATAAAAATTTCTACGGAAAATCAGTCTCATGAGCATAAAATTAGTTATTTATTGCACATTATTTATTACAAATAGATGATACTTTAAAATAATCTGGTAAAAAGTGCTGAAGATAAAAATTCCTACAGTGTAAAAGTCTCTGCTTACTTCTTAAAGATTAACACCATTTGTAATTTTTTCCCTTTCTTTTGAAAAGAAGTCCCAAAAAATTATGTCTATATTACTGGTCATGGTACAGTTTGAATTCAGACGGTTATAAATGTTCATAACTATATATAAGTGAAAGGACAAAAGTATTAAATATTAATGCAGTTACAGGAAAATATTTTAAATGTCCTGTTAAAAAAAAAGCCCTTCTCTAATCCATTTACTATTCAAGTACTTACATGTATAATGGTCTAATTAAATTATACACAATTTATAATGAAAGATGAACAAATAAATTCAGAACTTTGACACCTTTTAAGCAGTTTACTAAAATATGGACTAAATTTAAAATTCTGCTTATGCAAGAGTACAAAACTAATCGTTACCAATTGTCACTAAGAGAGCTAAAATAGCCGATATGATAGCATAAAAATTAACATCATATTCTATTTGGCCGATATATTCTTTCAACGGCTCCATATGTCTTCAGAAAATATACAGTACAGTAGAACGTCTGCTATATTGTTCACGTAAGAATGACACAAAACTGAACCGGTTGCTAAGTTTACTTCAGTTCACTTCAAATGACTTCTAAATGGCTGGACTTCTATTCACTTCAAATGGCTTCTAAGTGGCTGGACCTGGAGCTCTCCCGAAAAATAAACTATAAATATTCATAGTTTCCTGAGTCTGTTTTAACTATAAATATTTACAGTTTTATTTATATATAAAAACTATAAATATTATTTTTTGTGAAAGCATAAAATAAAAATTTATAGCTTTTACATGAAAGAAAAAGCGGAAAAAATACACATATTGATGTGTTCTTCTGACATATATGTAAATTATATTTAACATGGTATAATTATGTAGCTTATTTGCCTGGTTTTTGTAAGGACGTATCAAATATTGAATATTTTGATTTGCTTAAACATAATAACTGTAACTGCGAAATTTTATGATCGACCTTATTACTGCTTTTGACTTTCATGTTTTGTTGACAAATTTTTATTCACCATGTGGTATGAAATATTGCCTACGCTTGGTGTATTTAGTACATTTTTAATTCTTCCATGTTTCACTCCATGGGTAGTTCATGTCCTATATCGTGGGGTTGTAAGTATACTACATATTTTTTCGTATAAGCAAAACGGTGTGAGCATAATGCCTCATAGCCTTTAGCTTAACAGAAGATAACACTTTATGAATTTTTGGGATAGACGAATATGTTAAATCCGTAAATCACTAAATGCCCAGTGTAACTTCTAAAATGTCCAGCAGACAATAAATAGTCTTGACTGTCCGTAAGATAAATTCAGATTTACTTGACAGTGAAGAAAATGATGAGCTGTCAAGCTAGTAGACAGGGGAGGTTGGCTCAAAGTATTATAAAAAAAAGTATGCAAGAAAGAGGATCAGATATTGTTACGCATCATACTAACCATGCCCCAGGGGAATTAAACATTAAGTGGGTTATTTAAATCACAATCCCAAGAACAGATCCAATCATTATTAATTAACAACTGATTAACGACTAATAAAACATTTTGAGCTGAATGCTGTTAAGTTCCTTATGGATATGATTGTTTTTTACACAATACAGTGCATTACAAATTTGCCATAATACATAGTTTGACTAAATGTGATGATTTGCAAATTGATATAGTAAACTTAAAACAGCACTGATGCATAGAGATAATAGCAGTTGTTGAGTAGGACTGAACATATTTTCTTTCAGGATAAATAATCCTTGGGAAGTACATTCTTAACTCTTGAATTGTACTGCATGCCTGTTCTTGATAAGTGTTTTTTACATCATTATGTACCATTGATGAAAAAAAAAAAAATAAGCAGCAACATTTGATAGGAAGGCAAGCAAGACAGAGACTACAGCATGACTAAGATGAAAATTTGTTCAAAATAATTTAGGGAAGCACTTCCGCAAAGCGCTCGTTGGCGCTTCGGCAAAGAACCCATTGGCGCCGTTGCAGTTATACTCCACCAAGTTCACCAACGTTTGATCGACATCGACGATGAGCGACGTACAGTTATTAAACACATGGAAGTAAGCCGAGTAAATGTGATATTTAGTGCATATAATCAAAATAAGTTAAATAATAAATGACATAAATTCAGGTTAGCAGAGAAAACAATACATAAAAGCATATGGATGTAAAATTAAACGTGATATACGAAAATAAATTTGTATTAAAGTAAAATAAGCACAGAAAACAATATATTAAGCTTAACGAAGTGCAATAATAATCTAATAATGAGATCTTTGTAATAATGAACTCCTTTCTTGACAAAGTTATCTATTTAATGGAAAAAATTAGTAAAATTCGGATCTGTCTGAATACTTTCAATATTATAAAATTCCAAAATATTCCTGTTTTTAACAGTGCAGTTTCTAAGGAAATTGTAAAAGCATAAAATCAAAAAGTACTTTTATAGTTCATATCTTCATTGTGTAATTTCAAAGTACTTCCAAAACTATGAAAATCTATTATCAAGACATAAATGAAATCAGCAAATATTCTCATTTCAAATAGAAACTGAATTGCTATCTGATTACATGAAAGTTTTTTTAGTAATAAATTATATTCTTCTCATACTTATTTTTTTTATTTTATAAATGTATTGAGCAAAAAAATAAAAATATTCGTGTTTCTGATTATCATTCACCCCCTTTCACCATTATTTTCTTCCGCGAACAAGCATCTGTCTCCGAAAACTTCACTAATTATATGAAAATATTTCTGTCTATTCATTGTTAAAAATTCATAAAACTAATGTGAAAATCCGAAAAAATAGTAAGAAATATTTGAGGAAAAGTTTAAATCTGTAAATTCGAACAGCGAGGTGGTAATTTAACAAAAACCAGCTTAAGAGCAATGGTTACAACCTTTTAAAAAACAAATCTGACGGGTTTACCAGGTTTGAACTATTATCGCCAATGTTAGCGGTGTTTACATTTACCGGGCGCTGTGCGGAAGAAAACCCTAATTTAGTTTTATTCCAAATTTGATTATTGGCTAATCTCATTATCAGCTGAAGCATCATGTGAGCATCTGCATAATGAGCATTATGCAACAATCATGAGATGATTTAATATTGATATTATGCTATTTAGAGAAATTTATTTTAAACAGTTACTATTTTTAGGAAAAAAAGGGAAAATAACCAAATTAAAATGAAGAGCTAAGGTATTAATTTGAATTTTGATTTTTTACATATATATTTATATATATATTTTTTGGTACTTCCTTAGTATACCTGGCCTCAAAATTTAATCACTTATCAACTGAGATGTAACATGTAGTGAGGTATAAGAACATCTGGTGAGATATCTCAGTTGATTAGTGATTCAATCTTGGGAGCCGCTATAATAAGGAAATACCCATTTTTTATCTTACATATTATAGTAGGCACTTCTTATCTTGCACAGTTTTATAAATGCAAATGTGAAATTCTATGCAGAGTTTCTTTGTGTACATGCAAGTTTTTTATTAATTTTTTTGTTATACAACTAAAAGAAGAAAATATAATCGAATCTTTAATTATGCAGCCTCATAGGCGTACAGCTCAGGAGCCAGAAGACAGAAGGCTCACAGTGAGAGATGAGCGATTAAGTGGCTATTATCTGAAAATGCAGGTATGTTATTTACCTCCTGTTATTATTTATGTAGTAGTAATTTTTTTAACTTTTTTATATATATATATATATATATATTCCTTACAAAGTAATTTTTACTAAGGAACATCAAAAAAGATTATCATTTTCAAATAAACTTGAACATTGATTTTATAAATATAAATAAAATTTATCATGTGTAATTTTCCTTGCAATTTTAAATTATAAAAGTACACTCAATAAAAAATATCTGCAACACTTCCATTTGCTGAATTTTTAATAATTTTTAACAAAAAAAATTAGCTAACAAAAGTTTTGACAGATTTAAAGTATTAAAAAATTTTTAGCAAGTATGTATTTTATAAAAAATGTACAGTCATATTGTGCATACATGCAGTGCTAAAAAATATAGTTATGTATACATAATTTTAGAAGTGTTTTCATTATGGGCTCTTGAAGCTTGTTGCCCCCCTCCCTTCGCAAAAAATGCATTGCTACATTAATTTTGAGCACTTGAAAATGCATTAGAAGACCAGAAATCTGCAATACTTAAGAACAGGTGTTGTGCGGATTTTAGTGTTTTCCAGGTTTCAGGACAGAAAAGATAAATCATATAAGGGACGTTAATAAAGTGTAAAATATTTCATTTTTATTTATTTTTCTGATGATAATTTTTAAAACATTAAAGTGCTTCAAAGTAAGTTTTTTTGTAAATTGTATAAAATCATAATCTTTTCTGACACAACTCAGTTGTAAAAATTTTAGGCATTTTTCACCATGCTCCAAACTTTCATTAAAAAGTATTTTCTCACTCCTATCAAATTCACTATGTGAGTCAATATCGGAATCATTTTCTTGCCAAGTCGAGTTCAAAACAGAGACAATAATTTTGTCATCAGTCGTCTGATTTGCCATTTTTAACTCATTTGGACACATCATCCATTCAATGATTTCATCTTGCATAGCTTCCTCATTTGTTCTTTCTTTCAAATACAGAAACAATTCTCTTGCTTTAACCATTGATGCACTGATCCTAAAATCAGAAAATTCACTGCCATAGCTCTCAGTTTCAATAACCAGAGAAGATGGCCATACATTATGCCAGGTGTTACTGATGTTGTTTGGGAAATAGAATTCCATGATACTGCTAACAAATAGATACAGTCTTTCATGGTGAAATTTTTTTAATAATCACAAAGTGAAATAGAATGATCTCTTGAAAGGATTTTTTTTCAGAAACTGATGTGTAATGGCATTTAATACTGTGTATTATGACTTGGTCCATTGGTTTGATCAATGATAGAGTATTTGGGAGCAGAAATGGGCCACAACACTGGGTGTGCAGGGCAGTTATCTAATAGTAAAATCTTGCAATTTGATGGTAACCCCATACAGTTACTTTTATTACAGTGCTAATGATTTGATAAGTACTTTCATTATGACATCATTATTTGCTGAGTATTTCTCTTTTCTTCGGTATTTCATTCTCAATATTGCAGTTTCCTAATCCTATACACTGACAGTTTACATTTTGAGAGGTTGCACAGATTTCAGGTTGATGGATTTTTGGTATTTGACCTTACTATTTTTTAAAAATTATTATATATCATAAGGTGTTCATGAGTTGATGTCTGATGCTTGCTTCTTTTCTTTTCATTCTCAGTATATGTATGCATCATGTTGCATTTGAAGCATTAAGTATAGTTTAATAAAAATTTTTTTACAAACTTATATTTAAAGGATCACTTTTTTTCCTGCCATAGCACAGTTATAAATAATTATCCATTAAAATGTGTAGTGTTGGAGTATTTTATACCTGATAGTCCCTAATCATTTAAGTGTTAATATGAATATATGGTACTTACACACTTTCTTATCATTCATGAAAGTTGCCAGAACTCATGCCATTCATTTGACAGAAGTTTGAAGGAACAGATTACTTTTTATTTAGTTAATTAACAGATACATTTAAGGTTATAGCATATAAAAACTGAAAAAAAAAATAAGAGCTCAAATTAGTGTCAGACATTGTGGCAGAAGTTCAGAAGGAACAAGTTATTCTTTAGTTATTTAAATCAACAGAAAAAAGAAGAAATTTTATCTTATTTCAGGAAAGATTATTTTATGTCATATATATTTGCTAAAAGTTGTGGAAGCATAGTTTTTTAATTTTTCAGAATTCACTGGTTGACAAAAGTATTAAAAACACTGTATAATTAATTACCTGAATAGAAAGCAAGATACAGAAATGAAATTTTTTTGAATAACATGTCATAATAAACATTACTTAAAATTGTGGAATAATTGATGACTTTGGAGATAAATGCTTACTTGCATATCTTTAAATCTATTTCAACAATGCATCTAGTGCCACTTTTTTTTATCATCATCTTTTTTCTTGCCAGATATGCATTCTTCTTAGCTCCTCCCCTCTATTCTCTCCATTTGCACAGCGATTTGTTTTCACTAATAAAACATTAGACAATTGTACAAATTCGACATTGTGCACATCCTTGGCACCAAGAAACGCATAATGCCTTTAAGTGAGATGCATTATGCTATATGAGTGCAAAAAGCTTAGCCAAGATTTCATTGAAGACAATGATAAATGCAGTTTGTAATCCACAGCTGTACTAAAACACTGAAAATCTCATTGGAGGTATCAATACATGCAGTCATATTGGTGCAAATTTCGAGAGAAGTGAAAAGCAGTTTGTGTAGATGCTATGTTGTGAGCTGAGTTGCTGCAAAAATACTTCTAGGTAACATCATGGGTTGTCATATAAATACTTTTTGCCAACATAGTGCTTAGTCTTAACACTTTTTTATGGCTTTTCGATAAGAGTGCAAGGAATCAGAAAGTATGCAAAAAAACTTTATTCCTACATGATTGCATATCATACACGACAGTTTGACATTTGTTTGCTAATGAAAAAAACACCAACTATACTAAAACAAACTTTATTGCTACGTGATTTATACCTTGCACTACAGTTTGGCAGAGTTTCCATTATTAGTTCAGCATTAGTCAGTAAAAGACCCTAGGTTTTGTTTGCATTCATCACAGAGTGATACTGATCCATCAGCAGCCAAGTAGTAAATTCATTGAACACTAGTAGCTCCGACCTGGGTCTGATTCCAGGTGAATGGACTGCATGGCACTTTTGTAGTTTCCCCCATGTGTAACACGTACAAGCCAGTTGTCCTTAGAAAGTCCTCCATAAAGCATCTCTCCCCTTAGGCAGATAGCTCTTGTGTGCTTTGCCGTAATTATACAAACGAAACCAAACCAAACCATAGAGTGATCCTGTCTGTGATGACAGCCATGTTGTTATAATGTATTTAATGTCAAATTTTCATCAAGCTCAAAAAAGCTAATGTCAAAAAGTTTTTTTTTTTTCTTTTTTCAAGTACAGTAACAGATGAGACAGGAAAAGTTCTACCTATAAGGAGGGTTAGGAAATAATTCTCAATCAGAGTTCATAAAGAGTTCTCGCATAACACTTGTTGCAATGGATTAAGCGTTATCATAAATGAACAAAATGCCACAGCCTGACATGTTATTTGCTTATTTTGAAATGCATTATGCAATTTCTGCTGCATTTCACAATAGGTGTTGGTATTGGTGATGTCACTGTGCAAGAAAAAGTCCATAAGCATAACGTGATGTCTATATCAGACGCTGCTAAGAGTTTCCAAGTTGTCATCAATCTGTTTTTCATTGTGATGACATGTGTCTACACTCCATGGACTTTCATTTTGTGTAAGGGTTCTTTTGCAACATTCGTATGACACCCCCAGTCACAATACAAAATATCATCTTTCTTGTGGTAATATGTCAAAAACCCCAACATAGTGCCTTGGTGTCTGAGTTGATCATTTGTTATAAATACATGCAATACTAGCAGAGATACAATTTATGGAATTGCAGTCTGTCAAACGTAATCTAATGTGGCAGTGACCAGGAAATACGTAGCAAAAATGAACTGTAGTCTCCAATAGGGTAAATTAATTTTTCTTTTATTTTCAGTTCCTTTGAATGGCCTTTCAGAAGCTGACATGTAAGATTACTAGGATCTCAAGTCTGAGTTTGAATCCTGACAGACAGGTTAATAGCATGAACATTATGATTTTCCTCATGTGTTATGTAAACAAGCCACTCTTTCTATGAAATTTCTTTATGAAGGCATCCCTTCTTTTTGGCAGATAACTGTAGTGTTTTATAGTATTATCTAATAAGTGAAATCCAGTTCACTTCATGGACTCGTCTTCGAGCAATGCAGATGATTGTCTACTTTTCTTCATCATGCACTTTGTCCCTTTCTTCGTTAAACTCCATAGCCCATTGAGGCACTTGTGATCTGTTCCATCTGTTCTTTACAAATCTGACAGTGAATTTTAGTTGCTGATATGATGCATACCATGCATTAAAAAAAAAAAAATGGAACACTGACTACATTTTGCCTGCAGCAGATGAATCAGTTTTCTTGAACATTTTTCACAGCTGCTGTAACCATCAAGGACTAATAGTTAATGGAAGCTGACTGCTAGCCTGAATCCAATGATATGGGTTTGACTCTTGTGTAAGATTTGGCTATATATATGTCTATTCCACCCACCATCTTGCAAGTGTAATATTGGTTTGTTCCCCGTGATGCACTTTGGGCAACATTTTCAGTGATATGCTGCTAAATGACAAGTGGGTTTAGTCATCGGACAAATTACCTTCAAGAAAGAATTTCATTGGGAGAAAATGACAACCTATTACAAACCATTTACATTACCATCTCCAACTGGCATTTCTGCTTTGTTAGTGAAGCATTAAATTTAATATGCATGCACATCCTTATGACTGTAATATTGCTGTGACAGAATTTGGAACTTTCTAGATGTACTTAATACATATTTGTGCAAGTTAAATGCATGTATGATAAGTATTCATATAGCACAGCCTAAAATAATTATAATTGGATCATTCTTAAGTATATTTTTTATTGAATTAAAAGTTTTAATAAAGCAAGAATTAAGAAATTTTAGAGAGTTTTAGAGCATTTTCTATAAAAATGTTTGTACTTTATCTGCACCCTCCTCCCTATTAAGTTTTTTAATATTCAATTTAAATTCTATAGGACAGGAAATGAAATGACTATACTTTGTCAAATTTGATTGCATAGCTTCCTTTCCTAAATAAAAATTTGATTTGGTAAATTTTAGCTCTCTCATAACAAAGTAAATTTGATGTATTATATCCGAATAAATTGTCATTTTATATCCTGTTTTCCTTTTTTGTTGTTCCTAATTATTTAAAATAGAGTAGGTCCATGGCAAAAATGTCATTAGTCAAACTGAGTGTCTTATTTGAAAATGTTTGGAAAATTCTCTCTTAACATAAAAGTCTAGAGCAAAGAACTTTTATGCTTTCTTTTAGCATAAAAGTTCAAAACAATGCATTATTTTAAAACAGTGTACATATATTTTTCATTAGAAAATTAAATGTTGGCTTCACCTGCAGAAGAGGTTTAAAAAAATTAAATATTGCATTGCATGAACAAGACTTTTGTTTTCTTCAAAGCTTCTTTATATTAACTATTCCAGTCAGAAAATTAACAATTTTTTATGCTATGAAATTTTGCATGAAATGCCGTGAAGCTTTTTCATAGTTATTCCCACTAATTTGTTTCACTAGAATTTTATAACAGCTGTTGCATTAATGTACCCTTAGATAATATGAAGGAGAAATTTTCAGTGTGAAATTTTATTTGCAGAATGATTTTGTTGCATTGATGTTTTTTCCTTTGTATTTCCAGGGCCTTGATTTCATTCCTGACCCAAAATAAAGTATGCATCGACTTTGATTTTTTTATGTAGAAAATGTAATAAAGCTGAAAATTTATGTTTTAATATGCTACAAAGAAAAAACTGAATAAATTTAGAAAGTATACTAGTGTGATTTTTTAATTAGTTTCATTTAATTATTTTAAAACAAACGTTCATGATATCTAGAAGATGTAAAAGTCTATTAGCACAAAAAGTACATCATTATGTCAGGGCAGAAATGGCTAAGATTTTTTGGGGGGGGGGGGAAAAATCCACTTTGAAACGATATTTCCTTCCCATGTATGACCAAAGATTTTTCTCATATTCTCCACTAGGATGGCCAGGCATGTGCAATGCTTATCCAGTTGATCTGGTTAATTTCAGTTTAATCTTTACAATAGTAAATCTGTAAATTTCAAACTCTAGTGAAACTGAACCCTCCAATGTAAAATCAGTGATTAATGTCATGGGTTTAATGAAGAATAGACAAACAAATATTTCTTTGGTAATACTAAGAATAAAGTAGTATATTTATTGTGTCATGAAACGCCATCTGTATTTAAGGAGAAAAATCTGAAACGAGACTACCACACAAAGCAGTGAATTTGACATCAAACTTTCCAAAGAATAATGTAAAATGAAAGCTGCTGAATGTGTGAAAAGGTTGAAAAAACAATAAATGTTATTTACAGAGCACTTCAAAATAGCACTACACTTTTGACACTTCAAAATAGCACTATAGAAGCAAATTTCATGATAGCGTACAACCTTGCTAAACACAACAAGCTTCTTTCCAATGGTGAGTTTATTAAGCAGTGTGTGCAAGCGTATTGTGTCCTGATGTGGGAAACAAATTTGAAAGCACTGCATTATCAAGAAGGACATAGTGAGATGCATTGAGTCTATTAGACCAGCTGAAGACTGGAAGCAAAGATTTTGTTTTGTTTTCTTTGGCACCACATGAAAACACAAATAAGGAAGACAGTGCAGAATTACTCTTTCTTTATTCATGAAATCAATGAAAATTTTGTCATTCCAGAGGAATGACCTGGGATCAGTGAAAGACAGAACCACTGGTCAGGACGTGCTTGATGAGTGTCCCGTGTATAATGTGAATAGAAGCAAGTTTCCCGAGGAAGTCTTCTATACTTAATTAGCTATCCTTAAATACTTAGCCTTAATCAAGCAATATATCCAGGGACAAATTGAGAACATTCTTATAAGTGTTGAAAGAAGCTACACACCATGATTTTCACATATCAGCAATTTTGTGAGGATCAATCCATGATAAAATTAAATTACAACGTTACTAATGTTATATTTCTTTTGCACTGAGAAGAATTCTTGAAAATAACTAAAATTGCAATGGCTGTTGCTTCATTTACATGTTCTGAATCCAAAAATGTCGTAGCTTGAAAGAATGATTGAAACCAGGCAAACTCTGTTCACAGAGCGATGATCAAGCATTTAACAAATGATTTAATGTAAAGAGTTTAACAAATGATTTAATGTAAAGAGTTTTAATGTAATGATTTAATGTAATAGGTTGCAGCCAAGTTTTGTAAAAATCGCAGCAGTAGTTTTAAGTATGTGCAACCTATACCTACTAGTGCCGAATCTCTGAACACTGATAATTTGACCCACTTTCAAATTATAGCGAAGTGGCTCGCTGTATGAGAGTTTTCGTGGTATTGATCATGTATAACATGGATACAAGGCAGTTTCTCTTCAAAATCCCCCCTGAAAGCATCTCCTTGTTGTTTGATACCCTTGTTTGCATAGAAAAAAATAAAATGAAATAAATATTATCAGTATTATGAATCTTGTCATATTGTACGTGTAAAATATTGAATGTGTTCTTTATACCAGCCAAATTTTGATTTTAGCAATGGATCATGGATGCATTTCTAATCGATGCGATTTTACTCAGAGTGATAGTATATTTTTAATATCGTGTAAATTGTTGATGATCAGCTAACCTAGATCATATTTCAGTGTTATTCAGGATATAGTGTTTTCTTTTTATGCGTTATGTATGTAATATTGTATAACTGTATTCTATGTAATAATACTGTATATTCCTTGTAGTGTAGGACATGTTTTGGTGCCTTTTACTTTTGTAAAAGTTCAGATGTAAATTTGAAAATGATATGCAAAACAACTAGGACTTGTTGTCCTTGTAATTTTTTTAAAATGATTCAATAACTATATTTGAACTGCCAACTCAGCTCTTGGCTTCGAAGAAATCCACTGATGGCACCTTTCTGGTTCACTTTATAGAGCCACCTTCGATGTGAACATGATGTTACATTGTAAGTAGTGTTTTATAATACTGGTTATTCAGCAAGTCTGACAATTCACAGCAGTATTCAAAATATTATTCTGTACATTATCAGGTAATTCAAAATTCCTCTTTCTTATCTGCATAACAGGAAGGAAATTACAAACATCTACAAATAAATGATAATCAAGTAAAAAATCTGAAATGGAAAGGAAGGCTTACTATGTAATAGAGAACAATAGAATAAGAGGATTAGATTATCATATTGGTGCATTTAGCAAGCAAAAAAAAAAAAAAAAAAAAAAAAAAAAGCTGGGAAACTCTACAGTTACTTAAAGCCAAAACTGAAACAAATGAAATAACTTCTACAAACCCTTTTAAATTAGAAAAAGAGTCATATGGGACACTGAGTACAGTAAGTTAGAACAATTATTTGACTACTTTTCCTCTTCATTACATTGTCTTTCTAAAGATATAATCTGAAATATCAATATTCAATAAAATTATTTTAAGCTGCAAACATGCAAAATATTGTATGATAGTGATAAATCTCTGAAACACTTCTGTTATTAATTTTTGCATAACATCTCTTAGAATATATATATGTGTGTGTGTGATATTTGCAGTCGATGGGCATTGGAAAATGATGAAGCTTAGCAATCAGGGTTGGGGTGTGGTCGTTGCAAATAGAAAGCAACCAAATGGATGGCACAAAAGAATTTCACTTTAAAAACTCCACATCTTTATTCAATTAAAATGTCAGATCATTTTCCTTCAGATGAAGATCACATTCCAAGAATGATTTAAATAGAAAAAATATTAAATTTAGAATCTTAATGTCATAAATATTTTTAACAAAGGGAAGATGAAGAGACGGAGCTAAGCGCTCGTATAGCAGGCGATGGCAGGAAGCAGTCTGATGAAAAATGATGTGTAGAGCTGTTTATAGTAGCGGTTACATAACAGGCTAAAGAGTTCTCGGAAGTATTGATCTAGGGGGAAGCTCAGCAGTTTGGCTCTTCAGGAAGCCAACAAAGCTTACCTAGTAGGATTGTTTGAAGATACCAACTTATGCGCTATTCACACCAAGAGAGTCACCATCATGCCCAAAGACATTCAGCTGGGCTGTCGTATTCGAGGAGAACGAACTTCAAATCGTATTTTCTTTAAAAAAAAGCCCTTTTTGGGGCCATACAAATAATTTAATAAGATTCAATATAATTGCTATCATTTATGCCCTTTATTTTTTCACATTAGAACTTTTTCCTTCTAGATCCTGAAATTGCGGAAAGTTAATTAGAGGTTGCCTGTTCGCGTAGAGCAAATCCATCGTATTTTTTATATCTTAGATATATATAATAAAAATAATTGCACGAATAGCTATATTAATGATGTATTATACATAATGTAGTATGATAAATAATTGACTGAAACATATAAAAATGGCATTTTCAATAATGTGCACTTTTATGTTCTGAGAAGTAATTAAAATATCTAAATACAACTTGTAGCTGATACATGTATTCAAACATCCTTGTAGAGAAGAAACATAAATCCATTCAATAAAATTACAAATGTAATTTGACTTTATTACATATTATTCCATACTAAGTTATTTTCATAGTGTATGTTTTCAGTTTCACTTTTGTCCCTCCACCGTTCATATTTAAATATGCATAATTGAATACATAGAAGTTTTCCAAAATTAATTACACCATTGCTAATTAAATCAGATCAGTATAGACTGTAGAGTTCTATACCCATGAAATTGTAGGCTTTGCTGATTATTTTTAATTTCGCTTACATACCAACCATAATGCTATAATAAATTTAATAATATTTGTTACAGGAAAAAAAAATAATTTTCCCAGACAGGTAAAAAATTATATTTTGCTTAAATCAATGGAGAAGTTTATGCTATTCTCAGGAAAGAGAACTTCAATGACGTCACAGCCAACAGAGAGCGAGAATGTATTTTTATTTGTTTCCTTAAGTGAGCTAACCAGTTCTTCTACAGACCTTGGAAAGGATAACTTCATCACAATAACAATCTCCAGTAAGTAAACCTTTACTGAAAATATGGAGTTCCATCTGCCAAGATAAAAAAAAGGGGAAGTTTCTTTCCCGAACAATTCTGTTTCTAGACTGTTTGGAAAAGAAACTTGTCCAAAGGGAAAGATAGTCTCTTTTCCTTATGTTAGTAGGATGAAAGCTTGACCCTACCTTTCTTCATATCAACATATATATATATATATATATATTCTCCATGCCAATCGGAGAATCTTTTGCCAGACTGAAATGACTCTTGTTAGTAAAGAGGACATGATTCCATAAATATAAAGGTGAGAAAAAAACCTCATAAATGAGGTGTCCGATCTTTGTTTCTCTACACCATTGTAAATGGTAACACTGATAGGCTTCTATCATCGGGACTTTCACCATCCACCAAACTCGAGCATAAGCTTGCCAAAATTGTGCTCTACTTTCATAGGGGATAATGTATCAAGTGTGCATTCTATGAGTGAATTTCATGTACAAATTCCAAAAGTAAATGATCCCAATGTTATGTTTTCCAGTCAGTGTCAAATCCTTGCTTCTTTCCATCCTTGTAATCAAGTCTCAAATGATTTTGGGAAAAAAACTAAAAATCACATCCAAATTTATTTCCAACATCTACAAAACCTTTCATTTCACCCATAACTTTAGTGTGTGAACAGCCAACAGACAAGTTCATAAAGACCAAGGTCTCTGAGGGAGAATCAATGCCACCTACCTCAGTTGCAATTTATACGCAACATGTGGAAAATTTAGTCTTCTTTGTGCAACACCCAACCCCTCCCCAATTTCTAGAAGAGGCATGTTGATATTTTTGTCCCATGAAAATATTCAGAAGCTGAACTTGAAACTGTGTTTTCATTTATTTCAGAAAACCTCCCGAACCTACAATTCATAATTAATTAATAACATCCAATTTCTTGATCTGTTAATTTTTTAGAAACAGTTATATTCTTCAGACTACATGCTATCACAAACCAACTGGCAACCCAACAATAATCCTATATGACTCTGTATTATTTTATCTGCATCAAATAGCTGCATTTTATTTTTAAGATATGCTAAAGATTTCTGTCTTACACTTAAATTATATGAAAATGAATACAAATACATATTACAAATCGCAGAAAATGATAGATACCTTTCCAATTTTGTGAAAATTTGGCCAAGAAAATCAAAAGATTAGCTTTTGCAGTTATTTCTCAAAAAGTAAAGTTGTTATTGATGCAAGAATCAAATGAAAGTAAATTTATTGAAACATTCTTTTACTATTTGATCATCCAAGCATCAATTCTGTTTTCAAAAGATTTGATTGTAAACTTTCCATTACCCTACAAACATAGAAACTTGGTACACCAATTCAACATCTAGAAAACTATCGGTAAGAATAGCCAAGCATAAAAAAAGTTATCTATAAATTCTTTGCCAACTTCTCCATTATGGAAAATATCAAATTAGTTACTTTGGAGCATCCACATTCAATAACTGAATTGGAAAGTTATCAGTAAACCCCAGGATAAAAACACACTTAAAATTACAGAAATGCTTGAAATTGCCAGAAAACCACTATGTTGTAACAGAGACCTTACGTTCAACCTTCCACATGTTATGATGTTGATTGAGTACAACAGTCCTGCAGAAAGCAATAAAAGAAGAGAAACTAGACCAACTCATTCATTCTAGCTCCAGCTGAAAAGTGGATCATTTGTGAAAGCTCCTATTTTTAGATGTGCTTAAATGTGGTTTCAGCCTGTAAGCCTAAAATATTTTATATTGTTTTAACTTCATTTAACTATACATGCTAATTTACTCTTCAACATGGCAGACTGACCATTTTCTTTAATGTTAAAGACTGATTATTAGTGCAGATTTTTCAGATGCAGTTTAGACTGTTTGTGTTTCTTTGCATCAAATAAGCAACAAAAATTTAAACATAGAAACTAGTTCTTTTATTTTTGTATCAAAGTTCCATACCTATGTACATTCTCTAATTACAATAAAGGACTTTATTACAATTTTAAATATGAAATAATTTTACAGTACAGGAAAGCGTAGCAAAAATCAACTGTATTATTGCACACTATGATAGAAAAGATTAAGTATTCAATTTTAAAACTGACTTGTGCAATTTTATTTAGAGAGCTCAAGCATAGTGCTTAGTATGACCTCTTTATATAAAAAAGCTTTATAATTATCTTTTTATTTTTTCAATGTTTATCAGATGGCACATTTTAATAGCAATATTAATAGGTAATACATTCCTTTGGTTATTGAAAACGAAATTTAATCAAAATCTTGCTTAACTACTGCTTATAGCATAAGGATCAAGCTCATTTTATGTGCATTTTAATTATTTCATAAGGCAACAATATTCTTTTTTACATTTATGTACAAGACTGTATTAAAAAAGAGTAATACTTTTTCATACTAAAATAAGTACTTGAACAAATCATGTAATACATTTCTTAGATACAGAACTTAAAATATATAAAAAAGATTTGAATACAAATAGAAGGATGTTCAGATGAATGATATCCAGAATAATGAAGTTACATTGTAGACAATGTTTATCATATATATTTCTTATTTATGCCATGACAGAATTTTTTTTTCCAATGTACCAACTGGTACTTACTTATATGAATTAATCAATTGGAAGTCATGGTTGTATACAAGCTAAAGAACAATGTTAACAATTCGGTTTGAGGTACCATGCAGCTTATATCTATAACTGATATTAAAATGGAATCTCTGACACACAAAACTATTTCTAGGATTTAAATATGAAGAGTACTGGAAATCAGTGACACCAAGTCTTCCAAAAAGCTGTAAAAGAAACAATGACAAAGAATCTCTTTGATCATCAGAATGTCTACCATTGGATATTTCTTGAGAGGTTATATGGAAAATACTGCCAATTAAATCAATGACTTTCAGCATCTAAAAGCCAATTTAATAAGCATTATGGTTAAAACTACACCAAAAAACGTTGAAAGATTGAGATTAGCCATTGTCTCTACATCTGGTGTGTCACTAAATGATGCCTGCATTGAAATTTATTTAAAGTGGGGGAAAATTTTGATAACTTTTCTTTTACTATGGGGTACACCAGAAATGTCTATATGAAATAATTTTTAAAATATAATTTCATTATTCTGGGTTTATTTCATTTGATCACTCTGTACAAATATATTCATATGCTTTATGTTTATTTTGAGAACACATATCTAAGTACAAAATACGAGCAATAAAGATTAAAAATTCTTAATAAGAAGGAAACATTTTTAAGGTTCATATCCACTCTGCCAAATGATAAAAACTGTTAAATATACCAAACACTAGCAATTTATTATACTTCTGGCACTTTTGTTATAACTTCTAAATATGAAAATAAATATGGTAGACAAGTTCCGTCTTAAGCCTAAAATATTTTAAGTAAAAAAAAGGAAATTACATTCACAGTTAAATATATATACATATATATATATATTTTTTTTCATAGCATCATCATTTTTTTTCTTTTGGGGAGGGGCCAAATTTGTAAAAATAATAAATATAAAACAGCACTAGAATATTGAAAATTACACAATCAAAATTTAAACAAAAAATTTCCTTTGTAAAATTACAACATATTTTAATATTTTCCACTGCAAAATTCAAGTACTCATACAGTAAATCTCATTAGTTTACAACCAGATAATTTAAGCAGTTTATACAAGCAAAAATATATTTTATAAAAACTATAATTTCATAATTTAATGTACATATATGTATACATGATGCCTATTCACCATTGCAAAAGAAGTAAAACTTAAAGCACGAAGACTGCACAATATACCCAGAAAGAACAATTTTGAAGCTATTCCATTTAAAAACTGTCTTTCAAATTACAGTTAGAAAACAAATATATTTATATGCTTTAGTTAAATAAAACAATTAATTGCTAAGGTATGTGCATAAAATTCTAAAAATATATTTAGTATTTCAAACATTTGCTCTCTCCTTTACCGCTAGAATATTACATGTGAATTTTATTACAATTTATTAGAAGGTTGGTATTTGCTGTTTCAGAATAAAATCAGCTCTCGGCATGTATTTTTGTTTACTTGTTCTATAGTTACTGCTGTTGACAACTGAAAAAAAGAAATGGAACAACATTGCATATATTTATTCTAAAAGTTATAATTTAATATTAGTCATTAAAACATTGTCTTATGTCACTTTTCTTGATTACAATTTAATACCAATGTCTTGAAAGATAAAACAACTGTTTCGTATAAATTTGCTAAAACTCAAATAAACATTATTATACCTTAATAACAGAGCTCTATGTTAATCAGGAATACTTCATCAAGATTAATTTCCTACCAATTTAAACATCTATTTTAACAGTTTTTTAATTATATATTTGAACTTCAAGAAAAGACATGCTATACCATTGTTAATTAATATGCATTTTAAAATTTTATAAGAATATACTGAAAATCTTCACAAGTAAATTTTTTTCAATTGTGTTCATTAAAAAGATGTCACATACATTTTCATTTCTAAGTGCTTTTTCTAAAATTATTCAATAGTTCAGGTTTTACATAACTTACATGCTTTATATATAATTTGTTATTATTATTATTATTTGTGTGTGTGCATGCTCCATTCCTTCTTGCCAAATGTCAATGTCATAACCCCCCCCACAAAAAATATTTTATTTAAATAACTCATTTCAAATAATGTCATCAAAACTGAAAATAGTTTATTTTAGCATATTATAAAGATAACTATAAATTTAAGGTTTATTATATTTGATAAATACATATTTACATATTTATACAATATTATTAAAATTAATAAATATAACTACAAAAAATATTTTAGATATTTTTCATGAGCCCTTAGTTATAGTGTGGGCATATTAATCTAAGATAATCTCTACTGAAATTATTAAGGGGGCTATTTCACTCAACTGAAAACCTCTGATATGTAACATTTTAAGCAACCAAGCATGCAGTTAAATAATAATCATTGTTTTAGTTAATATAAGTATTAAAATAAGTCTGATGTTATATAAAAAGACAAATGAAATAGTAAGGAGCATGACGTTTTTAATAGCTTTACCTATAATTTAGTTTTGAGATGCATAAACTTTTCAATTATCAAAGAAAAATTGATTCAAATCTGCATACAATTTCATTGAAGACAAATGAGATTTCAGTAGCATTTATCATGAAAGTATCCACATATAAACATCGCAGTTTTAACAGCATTCTCAAGTCATCTCAGAGATCAGCAGAAATTCGGTCACTCTAATTTAAATTACAGTTGTCATTTAATCTGACTAACGCATGAGCAAAAATATATTATGTACTAACAATTTCTCACTCCAAAGAAACACTTCAAGGGATTATTGATATGTTTAATAAACATCACATGATGGATTTCTTTTTTTTCTTTTTACAAACTAAATTACATTTAAACTCACTTAAAACACTTCTCAAAAGGCTTTCTTTTAAAAAAAAAGTAATTTAGTAGATCATAAAATGTACGGTATAAAAGGGATGTTTCAAGCAGGGGTATTTATAATAAGTACATAGTACACTTTCATTTTCCAAAAAAGACACAAAAATATTAAATATTGCTAAAAATCATTTCCAAATAACATTTTGAGAAATTCAGGATATAAAAAATAAAAATTCAAAAAAAAAAAAAAAAAAAAAAAAAAAAAACCCTACTAAACTAATACATGGACAAACATAAACTTTTTTTTTGCATAATGTTTTTTATGCACAAGAATGTTTCACTACATTTTTTAATATAAATCACCTCGGAAAAATTTATTTAAATTTTAAATACACATAAAATATATTTATAAGGATGTCTAAAATATACAGTTAACCCCTTAACTGTCAAGTTATTTTGATGATTTGCATACATAAATTGTCAATTTTTTTATTGCAAAAATCAAATGTTTGCCGCGCAATAAAAAAATTTTTAAAAAAAAATGCCGCGCACTTTGAAACCTTCAGTAAAGTGCTGCCATCTATTGAAATGAAGCCGAAATAATCTTCTCACGATATATATTCAGGTTTAACAATACGTTGCACTCAAAAAAAAAAAAAAAATTTACCCCGAGAAATACTCGAGTGGGACATTTGGAACACCAGTAATCTCGAGCATGACAATTAAAAGGCTAAAAACAATCCAATAATGTTATCTATTTATCTCAAACCAATAAGAATAAATTCTGCATTTACATTGATATTCAGTTATTTAAAATCATATGAAATTCATTTATATGATTTAGTATGTTTCCTTTTGCAAAGTTTGGCACATCTATGCTTAAAAAAAAAAGAGAGAGAGAGAGAAGAAGGAGAAAGAATAATTTACAAATTTACAAAGTTTCCTTTTTATACATATAAAAGAAGTTACTGTAAAATTCCAAGACTAGAAATAAATATTAATGGAAAGTTTTCCTCTTTTCTTTTCAATCTAGTCAATATCATGCACGTTTTCCTCCAAATATTATATATACGTAGAGATTTTGTAACACAAAATTTACTGTTGGATTCAGATAGAGGATCTAATAGCAATTATACCTTTCAATCAAACCAAGAAAAAGCTTCATACTTGCATTCAACAGTTTTAACATTCAGAGAAATTTTTTTTTAAGGTTTGAGTTGAAGATGATTCTTCATTGCTTTGAAGCCATTTTGAGAATTCTCAATATTAGTACAGTGCTAGAAGACTACACAGAGGACAATCTACTATGAAAGAAAAGAATTTCTGTTGTGCTAATTTTTGCTTATGAAAACAGTTCCAAATATACGAGATTTCTGTTTTGAATGTCCTAAGGTTAGAAAACTATCTGATTAACAATTCATAATATTGCTGGTCATATATGAAATTGTCAAGGACAGCCCCAGCTTTCTGAGTAACTATTATTAAAAACTTGAAGATGACCTACTACTCAGGCAAAGGATTACAAGAAAAAGAATTCAAATCTTCAGATGCTGCAAGTTTGTATGTTTGCCCCTTTCAGATCTATATCCAGGGATGCATGATTAAAGTGGTGTCATCAGTAGGTGACTTGGATAAAAGCATAGTTATGTGAGATTCTCTTTATTGATAAATAAAGATTTGCCTTAGAATTGGACGATAAAGATGTTATGGTCTACACAAACAGAAAGCATGCAACCAATCCAATAGTGTTACTCAGCACACATTGTTTGGTGTTTGTATGAGCTGACTTCACTCTTTAGACTTCACATATTCACAAAACTATGAATGGAAAATACATCAGAAATAAGTTTTAGACTATATATGAAAATTTATGTTGTACCGATTGGTTCATATTTTCCTCAGATAAATGATAATGCCTATCCACATTTGCAAAGTACTGCTCGTTTATGAAAAGTGCCATAGTATGGTGACTGCAAAACTAGCTGCCATATCAGTAGGCTTGATTGAGTCCAGAAAAAGAATAAATGTTTGTGAATGTCAAATATCATTGTGGCACTTAACATCTGTTGAGCCAAAAGTACCCTTGAGAGAATAGGAATAATGAAGGAAGGGTTACAAGATCATTAGATTTTATTTGTTACCTAGGGCTATTTTATCAAAACTAGAAGGATACTGAGCACAATTACATCCACAGGTATAGATTCAAAAGTCAATAGCAGAAGCTTTTAAACCCACCTACTATTATTCATGAGTTCATTCTGGAAACTGTATGTCTGGGTATAGGTATAAATATACCAAGCACAAAGCATTAAAGGAACAGCTTAAATAGATGCAATTGCTAGTATATTCTTTTGATCTCAATAAAAAAGGAAAATTTTAGGGATGACCTTGGAAGAAAAGTTCCATCCATTTATTCCCTAATATCTAGTAAACAACAAAACATTTTGAAAACTGCTACTACTGCACTTGATCATTTGACTGAAGAGGTGATCTATCAAAGTTAGATGGAATTATATTTCACTTTAACGTTAAATTGCTCTCCTTTTTTTTTCATGCACTGAAAGTTAAATACATATTTAGAAAAACAATCCAGATTTAGATATGTATTTCTATTTTATCACAGCACTTAATGAATAATTATATCAATTAAATATTTTCTTGTAAATTTTTCAATCCAGTAACAACTTTATGAATTCAATCCAATTTATTTTTCCATGCTTAACTTTAAAAAACCACCATATTTTAAATTGTTTTATTATTTATATTAGCATTACTGTTTCTGGAAAAAGTTCAGTCATTCTAAATGTTTCAAATAAAAAATAATGGGATTATAATATAGTATAACCTAATTATCCGGGATAAACTTAATCAGTATTAACCCGGGAGCACATACACTGGGTCCAATGGATCTGCACGACTTAACAAAACTTTCACAAAAAACGTCTATTTCACACAAGTTTTTGGGTCCAGTGTAGTCGTGTCTGAGGTTGACCTCTTTATGATACCAAAGTTTTTGGGGGCTTTAATTCAAAGTCTTGATTTTGATCGGATATTTTAGACACAGTGTGCCTATTCGTATTACTATTACATAGCTAATATGTGATAGTATAGAAAGTGGCAAACATGCCACGTATTTTATCTTACATGAAGAAATGTTGCAAAAGTTATTAGATGTATCAACTGGCAAAGAATGTATTGAGAAAATGAGGAAGGAAGTGATCATGAATTAGTTCACAATGATACTGATTCAGAAACTGATATAGATTCTAAAAATGACAGTAAGAATGACATAAACTGCTTTATTGGGAAAAAAATATCAGAAATGAGGGGGGGAGGAAGATGCAGTGCTTATCCAGTGAAAAAGCACAAAAAAACGAGAACACGCTGTGTGAAATATGAAAAATATTTGTATTTGGAATACACAACAACACTTTGTTTTACGTGCTGCTAATATTTGTTGTTACATTTTTTCTCTATATCTATATCGCTAATAAAGAATCGATACAGAGAAATGATATACTATTTTTCTTTTTCTATGCTAATATATAATACGATTTTTTTATTCCTTTAAGAAATATTATTTCATGAAAGCATTTGGAGAAATTAAAAATTTTTAATGTGCATATTTTCAAAGTTTGATCATAAAATTTATTATTGGCATAGATGTAACATTTTTCTGAAGTTTTTTCTTCAAAAAACATGAACTGGGTCTTTTGGACTCAGTGGTGGTTCTAAGGGGTGCAACTCATATGAGCGAGCATGCTCCCGGGTTAAGAAAAAATTAGGATAAATGTAATTAAATGATATAAAACAATATTTGACATATATTAAAACTTTTTGCATGAAAAATATTTAATACTTTTCAAAGATATACATAATAAAAATATATAGTAAAAAATTTGAATGAAGTATGTTTAACAATAATCACACATCACTTTATCAATAAAATTTGAAAACATATACATATTTTATTACAAAAAGAAAAATTCAGCGGTTTTTCTTTTTACGTGTTTTTGTAGCTTCCGTTGAAGTTCCAGAAGCCTCTCCTATCACAATTTGTCCTTCTTGAATTTCTTGAGATGATACATTAGGCACATCTTGGAGTTTATCTTTTGCATCAAAATAAAACATCAGATCTCGTACTTGTTCTTGTAATTCAAGAATTTCCTGAAAAATAAGAAAAGTATATGGATTAAACATGCACAATTTTTACAAAGAATTTAAAGCTATCTAAAAGCTACTTTAAATAAAAGAAAGCTTTACTTCTTTTTCCGCAAATTATCTGATATAAAATTCTGAATATGTATATAAAATATTCAATAAAATTATTGTGAAATATTTGATACTCAATTATGCAGAGATACACAAATTCTTAAATATAAAAAAAAGCACATTATAACAAGTTTCACAAAGCTTATATTCATCATTTTATAATAAAATGCATTGGCCAGTACTTTCTGCCATAAGAAAGCTTTAGAATTCATCATTTAGATGACTACAGTAATAATCAAAAATCATGTAGTAATTAATTCCCAGACCAACAATGTAAGTCAAGACAACTATTTCTGAAGCTATAACAGGGCTTCTTTAGAGGAGAGGTCAGCTTCATTACATGAAGAATACTCACAAATGCATGAAATTTACTTCTTAATCATGAAATAAATGAGCTTATTAAAATGACTGGATTTTTGAAAAATATTCTGGATTGGACTGACACAAGTCTGTATTGATAGACCTCATTTTTTCCTTAGAACCACCACTTAAATAGCAGGCATTTTA
The DNA here is from genome assembly GCA_000611955.2 of Stegodyphus mimosarum. Lineage (NCBI taxonomy): Eukaryota > Metazoa > Arthropoda > Arachnida > Araneae > Eresidae > Stegodyphus > Stegodyphus mimosarum. Next base: position 76,896 of record KK121162.1, read on the forward strand.
AAGTTTTCTTTTGTGGTTATATTGAATGCTTTTACTCTTTTTTCTGGTTGTTGCTATTTGCTCCTCATCAGATTCATATTTTCAAAGATGTTCATACTAATTTTGATAATATTTAATTAATTTTATTAATATAATTTTAATAATAGTATTTAAAATTAATATTAAAAATAATATTTAATATGTATAATTCTAATATTGTCACAGTTCTCTCTTTTTTGCTGCATAATTAGAGTCCACTTCCTCTATTTCTTCATTAATACTTTGATTCTACAATTGCAGATCACTGAAAGTATGTTCCAACTGTTTTTCTGTATCTACATTAAAAATTCCCTCTAATCATCCCTAAACTTCTTAAAAATCTCTTTTCATATGTGCAACATAAAACCAACGAATTTCTGAACTTTTAACATTATAAAACAGAATTTAGTGAACTAAAAATTACTGAAACTTAGCTCAGACCAATATGCAAAGAACTTGGATTTAAAATTATCTCCTTGGTAATTATTTTCAATATTACATAGGTATTCTGTTTGACTTGATTTTATGCAAAAGTGACCAAATGAAACATGAGGTAATTTTTGGCAGAATTTCCACCTAATTTGTTATATTGCAACAGATGGCATTACTCATTCCGAAAACGGAGCATCTTTTGGTCACATGATGCGAGATTCACAAAGATATAAACATTCCTTCTTTTTACAGGTCATGTGACACAACGAACTTCTAGAGCTTAGGACTTGGAAAGCTCAGCACAAGCTACGTAACTTAAAACTCTCTCACCTTTTTATTTCTTTTGTGTGTTAATTCATTAATAAATTAGTGTTCGTCGTACTTAATGGTCTTCATTATTAGCCCCAAGATTCTTTAATAATGGATAAGAGAAATATATGTGTAATGTGTTAAATAATTCTGGCAGTCCAACTTAAGGGCCGAAAATCATTATACGGATACTTCAAAACCCAAAGTGATGATAACAGACAGTCCATGGATGTATTAAAGATAAGTAAACTTTAATGTTTGATTATTTCTAATTAATTAAATTCGGAACTAAAGGAAAAGTCAAAAATTGAGGTCACCTTGACCTAATTTCGTTTTTACTGATCGTCAGGATGAAGGAAATATAAGAAGAATTCTGGTCACAGTGACCTAATTTCGTTTTCGCTGATTATCCAAATCAGTTAAATGTTCTGTTGGGCTTGAATTCTTTTAGATGAAATGTGATCGCCCTGATCATATTGTATGAGTTCTGTTGTACATCAGTTCCTTTAGTACCGAAAGATTTTGAAGTATTGCTGAAAATTGAAGTAATTGAAGTTTTAAGTAATTTTGAAGTATTGCTGAAAAATTGAAGTATTTGAAGTTTAAGTAATTTTGAAGTATTGCTGAAATTTAAATGAAGAATTTAGTGGTAGCACCCGCTACTTTGACATATTTTTTAAAAATAATATCTGAATGAATATTTCCTATAAAGTTCAAGTATTTTGTTCTATGCAAGTTTTGATGTGAAGCACTGACAATAAATGTCAAATATAGTAAATTCAAAGTAAAGGATTCTTAGTTTTGTTTTGAAAATGAAAAAGTATTGAAATATATAGTTGCAAGTTGCTATATTTTGCATGAGTTTAAATTACAGAAAGTATTCTATAGCAGTTTATGTTCTGAGAATGGTGTATTTTATATGCTATTGGACAATAAGCAAATTTGAAGAAATTTTAGTTCAAGATATGAAAAATTATTTTTTCAACTTTTTAAAGCATTTTCTACAATATGATACTTTAATTTTCATGCATAACTAATGTGAAAACAAGTAAATGAAGGGACACTTAGCATTAAATCATTTACTTAATTCATTAATGCAAGCTAGATCATCTTATAATTTTTTTTCCCAAAAGTTTAAGTTACATAAAAAAAAAGAAAAAAAAAAGAAAGAAAGCTTTCAAATCTTATATTATGCCCAAAGAAGCGTTTATTTAACATTTTGTGTGTTACCTTTATTTATTAAATATCATGTTCTTTGCACTTAAACCATAAAATTCAATTCAACAGCAATATTGCAAAGTAATTTTAAAATAAGCATATCTTTAGAATTTCCAATACTAAGCATTCATGTTTGAGATAAAAATCCTCCGTCCCCCCCATACAGTGTTGCCATTGCTTGCTTTGAAATTACTGAGTTTGTTAATTAAAAATTCATTAAAGTGTTACAAAACAAGAAATCAATAATAAAACAAATTTTAAATCAGGCTTCCAGATGCCCACATTTGGTGGAAGATTATGTTATTCAAAATTTGATGGCTCTAGGTACCATTGTTTTATCACAATGCGAGAAACATACATACATTTATAGAGATTCTTCATCATTTAATTTCTTTAAATATAACACAGAGCGATAGTATTTGGTGGCAACAATCCGAAAAAAGATATGTCGTCTTTTGCGATTCAATGAAAAATGCCAAAATTAAGTTAATAGTCTCTGGGCAAATTGCCCCTTTGGGTGGGAAAAAAAAAATCTGAGAGGTTTCAGATTTTAAATTACGTCCAAAGGGGCATTTTTTTAATGTTTTGTGTGTTACCTTTATTTATTAAATATCATGCTCTTTGCACTTAAACCATAAAATTCTGGAAACAGTTCTGCAAGCTTTAGATAAAAATTATAAAATTAAATATCATGCTCTTTGCACTTAAACCATAAAATTCTGGAATTCTGAATTGTAGTTCCGTATGCTTAAAAACCCCGGTAGAGTGTTGCCATTGCTCGCTTTTAAATCGTTTGAGTTTGTTCATCAAAAATTCTTTAAAGTTTTACAAAATATGAAATAGATAATAAAACAAATTCCAAATTCGGGCTTCCAGATGTGCATATTCGGGTGAAAATATGCATATCCAAAATTGGATGGCTCTAGGTACCGTTGTTTTATCACATTTGGAGAAATATACATACATGGTAACAGTTTGAAAGTGATTCGACTTTTAATGTTTCCAACACAAAATTGCAAAATGAAAACAATAGTCCTTTAGGGACAAAGCCCCTTTGGACTAAAAATCATACGGCTGGCTAGAGGTGGTCATGCTAATCTGGGTGTTAAAATATTGAATTTAGATTATAACATAATAATAGTTTTATATATCCACCTTTTCTATGTGCTAAACACATATTTTGAGCATTACACTTAACAGAGAAATAGAACTGACTTACTGCAGTTCTTTCAAATGCTGTAAAATTACATGTTATTAACTGCTGCCATCCACGATTAGATGGAATCTATAGCATCTTGATTCTAATTAGAATTTGATTTTTACCCAGAAGGAATGAAGAAAGAAATGACATATAAGCCTCATAATTTTCAAGGGGTATACCTAACAATTAAGTGCTTTGTTAATCATGTAAATAAGATATTTATAATTTTGTACACGTAAGTTATTTAGCTCTTTATTAAGAATCTTAGAACCATTATAGCATCTCATAAGATAGCTATTTAATCTTACTACCTTAACAAATGAGACTTTTTAAGTGTTTGCAACTGTTGGTTATGTTTCCACATTAAACACTTTTTGGAATATGTAGTGATAGTCTTTACAGGGGTGTCACAGATACAAAACTAAAATATGCAGGGGCTATAATGTTAGAAGTAATCAGCTAACCACTCTTTCATTCAAAAAATTATGCTACATTTAAGTGTGCACATTTAATATGATATAGCCATTCTCCAACTACCACAGAGTTTATAAAATATTATAAAACAAACAAGTTGTTTACAAAGCAAATGTTCAAAATGAAATTACTGCCAAACTGTTAGATTGATGAAATATTAGAGCATAACTTTGTATAAAAGGCATTAACAGAACATGTCAGGAATCCAGATGCAAATATTGCTTAAAAATTGCAATATAATAACGAAAGATGCTGCAAAACCACACCACATTATTACTCTCCCAAGTCTGATGGAATCCGCTTATGAACATGAGTTATCACAATCAAATGGCAGTCTACTGACATGTTGTACTTTTCATAAACATACACAATTCAAGTCTGCTAATATATTTACAATAATATCACATTATTTAACATATACCTTATCTTTTGCATCTCTAATTTCTTTCAACGCCTTTTCAGAAATACTTAATTTTTGCTGCCACAGACCTTGATTCTGCCTAAGGCACTTGTTCATCTATGCATGCAAAAAATAATGAACAGTTAGAGTTTAAACCATAGAATGTTCTTACACTGTAGAATGATATAGTTCATTCTATTATTTATCATGTTCTAAAATAGTAAAATGATAATCATCTTATGAATCGTATCTTTCCAAACAGAATAATGATATAAAGTGAGAAAAGCTTACTAAAAGATGATAAAAAAAGGAAATAATAATATAACAAAGAAAAGTAGTTACTGAAAACAGCACATGCAGATGCTTATCTGAGATACATATAGTTACTGATATTCAGTTAATGCATAAATAAAATAGATACTTTCTGAAAATCTGCAATGCCCTCCTGAAAAGTTGCAAGTGTTGGTGATAAATTTTTTACCACGCTAAGACAAAAGCCATTTTCAAAAATGATGGTGAACTAAGAATTACATAAAATAATAACCAATTAACAATATTAAAAATGCATTTTCTGAGTACAGTTTTCCTCATGTACAGTAAAAGAACTGCAGACGTTCAGCACACAGCAGTCTGTTTTTGCTTTAAAAAAAGAGAGAGATAGAGCTGCATACATCCTTTTTTTCCGTGTTTCAGAGATCAGTTTTCACTTGAAAAGCATCAGCAAATTACACAAATTGGTCATTGACACACAAATTTTGATCTATAAAATTCAGTTGCATACAAAGTGCAGCTTCTACTGTTAGACAAAATGGCATATTTCTGAAGAAATGCAATGATTTAGTAAAATCCACAGCCCAATTATGATTCATTACAAGAAATAAAAATGCACTCAGTGCTACAAAAATAAATACTACTGACCGTCACCAATGCAGCAATACCAAACACTAATGACTGCAACTTGTCAACTGCATGTGCAGGCATACCTATGTTGCCACATAGTTACATTTTAGTGATGACACAGGTTGCCTAGTTTGACAACACAGCACACTGCATCATAAATATTTTTCAGGGTAAGCAGAAAATCAGAAAATATCATAAAATACATAACACTGCCTTTATCTTTACTGATTTAAACACATATCTTTATATCATATAAAATAATTTTGGCATAATTGCCTGTGATGTGCAATGTTGGAGACTTATGCATAAATAATATTACAAACAAGAACTATTTGCTGCGACATATTGAAGTTAATCTTAAAACAAAGACTATCTATTCAACCCAATGCTATATGCTGATATCACTTAACATTTATATTTTAAGAAAACTTCTCACTACACATAACTAGACACACTAAGTAAAATACATGATTATGAATTATTAAACTATACAGCAGTAACATAAATGGGTTAAAATCCTAAAATACACGAATTGCTATGTACATTAAATCTTGAACCTGACAGACTAGTAATTTGATCTTTTAAAGGCATAATTATTAATAAAAAGACCAAAAATTAAAAAAGAAGAATGAATATTTAGAATTATTTTTGTTCAAAATACTGCATTACTGTATACCATTAGAATTTAAGTTGTACAATTAATTTTACAATTTCAAAATAACACTGAATTTAGAAAAAAAGAAAAATACCTCTTTTTCATCTTTTAATTCTGAAGTTAACTTATTCAATTTTGCTGACAGCTATTAAAAGGAAAGGAAAAATTAAATATTGGAGGTAAAAAGTTATAAATGCTTAATTATTTACAATAAAAAATTTTTAGACCTTTACCATGTCACTTTTTAACATCCCATATAATGAAATACATGAAATTTAACAAAATCTAATCCATTTATATGTATATAATGTAAAGTAAAATTTATTAGTTGAATCCACTTATATTTCAAATTGCTTACTGATCAATTTTTGAGAATAATTAAGCTTTTTCCCTCAGAAAACTTGTTCAATTTCACAGGAATCATTTAATACACTGATTAGCTATTATTGTATGTATATATTTGTGCATTTAAAAAAAATATTTAATGTTCTAGTTGATTTTATATTACTGTACATAGATGTCATAAGGAACCCCACATTTTGTTTGGAATCAGTTGAGTGAATTTAAATTATCTGTAGATTGTAGTTTTATTGAATTTAAAAAACTTTAAACTTTTTTTTGCAACTTTTGAAATAAAGCTATACCATATATTTTCTGCATCATACTATGACATTTTAACTTATTTCTTTATTAGAATGACACAGAATGATAAAGAACAGCAACAATGAATGTTTTCTTGTTTCACGACAAAGTATTTTAAATATTACACAAGTATTTTAACTGATGTCCAAAACTAAAGTAATATATTCTTTCTATTACTAATTCAAAGTAGCTATTTTCCAAATCTATGAGAAATCAGTTACTTTGATGGAAGTAGAATCATTATGTGGAAAGGCATATGCTAGGCAGCCACATATAACTGCATGTCTTTGATGCAACAGTAAAGGGATGAGGTTTTGGGATCTTATCTAAGGAGCTGATGGAGAAGACTTTATTTCTGTGCATGATAATGTAAAGCTGCACAAAGTTAAACAAGTCAATTATTTTATATACGTAGAGTATTCACCATATGGTTTGGCCAGCAGAGTAGTCAGATCGATATTCCTCAGAATATGTTTGAAATTCTCTACGAAGAGCTACAGTAAAACATCAGTACCCTCTCAGGACCCTCCAGGTGTTAAAATCTTCCCTTTCAGAAGATTTGTAAACAGAAAATAAATACAGAACAAAACTGAAAGGAAATATGACTGATCCTTTGATACTTCCATTGTGAAAAAAAAATGATTATTTACTAAATTTGAAAAATAATGATTCATCCTTTGAACGCAGTAGAAATCACATGCATTACTTAAATATATGTATAAGACCTTCAGTAACAGTGTAATTTGCATCATACTCTTGGGGAAATCGGAAACTTTTTAAAGGCAAGACACAATAACCTTAAAATTTGTTAAAAATAAAATGCAGATTTAAAACCTGGATTGGATTTTAATAAACAAAATATATTTCCATATTTTTAAAAGTGTCAATGTGTATTTATTATTTTAATCTGTTATTTAAATGGTTTAAATGAATTCCATTATAATCATTTAAAATGAAGTTTGAAAATTCTAAGAGAAAAATATACTTCAACTCTAATGCTGAATATACTCAATCATATGAAAACAAGCTTGAAAAGAAACATGCTGACATATAAAACAGATTATTTCAGCTCTCAATATTACTAACTAAATAATTAATTAATGAAACTTCCAAGCCGAAATTTTACTTAAAAAAAAAAAAAAAAAAAAAAAAAAAAAAAACTAAGAACTTCTTTAATATAGTACTCCAATTTTTAAATGAAAATGGCATTTAGATTTATGTTGTAATTTACATCATACTGTATATGTGTCTTTACATTACGTCTAATTGATGAAATATATTTCATTACATTATGATTAATATACAAGACTTGAAACAGATTTTCACTGCTTCTTAATTAGCATTTTTAACTACATAGAGTACAAAATTTAAGTGAATATTTCATTGATACCAATAAAAGAACTTCTGCAATAACTAACAAGTTATCAAAATTATAATCTAAATTTTTCATTACCTATTCATATTCACTGAACCCGATACTGTAAATTAGGATTTTTAAAGCATTTTTATGCATAAGCTTTACAAAAGAAAAATTTAAACAGTCCATTAAAATCAGAATCCGATTTAAACTACTTTTTCATATGTTAGAATATGTTACTTGAATCCTGGTTGTTAATTTTTTGTTATTTTATGAGATAAAACTCTTTATTGATTTAAATTTCTTCAAACGTAGTGAATAAATCACCAAATATTAAATATCACTATCTGTATCAGAGCAAGTTATAAGTTAACAAACAAGCTTGTTGCAATGGATTGATGATGGTTCTCCGCATTATAACTTGAAGAGACTTTACTGCATAGTCAGAAAGATAACACTCGAAGACAGATTTGGTAAATTCCACACATAATTTAATTCCTTAATAATGCGCATCATCACTAAGGGTGTGCTATGTACCCCCCAATTTTATACAGCTTACATCTTCCTAACAATGGACAAAATTATAGAAAAAATCTCTGCATGGTTAGCGGCAAGGCAAAGCAGCACAGCAAAAAGCTGAAGCAGAAAAAAAGAGAAGAGATGAGTTGCGACACCATAACCTTTTATACCAAATTACATTTCAGATCACATGACAGATTAATGTCCAGCTGTTGGGTTCAAATTTCATCGATGATAAGCACGCAATAGAGATTAGACGATGGATCTTTTTCAGAATTGAAAGTAATTTAGTTAGAAACATTATTGCTCTGTTATTTTTAGAACAAAGACAGGAGTTAAAGGGCTATTAATTAATTTATTATTTGAAAGATAAATATTTTTGTATTTTACATATATATATATATATATATATATATATGTGTGTGTGTATAAGATAGAAATATGTAAATCAAAACTAAAATTTAAACTAGCAGTAATCTCTTAATCCCCCCTCTCTATTCTAAAAATTATAATAACTTTTCTGGACAGCATCATTTCTACAACAATCAATCTTGTATGGCTTGTGTAACGTTGATGACATAGCTAATTTGGAATGTGAACTCAAAATTTTGAGAACTGAAACCTTGCTAACCTAAACCAAAACCTTCTCCTGACAAGCCTCCATATTGGATAATTGTACACTTGGCTCCAGCTCTCTTGCAGTCAACACACTACTTTGCTCCCTTTGTTATGTCGTGCTACTACACCCTTATATGAAATGTGATACTCTGTATAAAATTATGGGTTGTGTATTGCACCCATGATCATGTGTGACAGAAAAGTATGTTTCGATAATTAGTTCATGTCCAGAAATAAAAATTATATTCAATTTAGCCACTTCTGTCGACAAGTCTCTCCTTCAAGTGCCATCTTTCTAACTATGCAGTAAAGTCCCTCCAAGTTATAATGCAGTTAACCATCATCAATCTGCTGCAGCTTTCTCCAAGCCATCATATTGCATATATATAACCAAATGGATACAGTAAAAATGATTAGTATAGTAAATAGAATAAAATAACAGAAGACAGCTAAACTGCTAATAGGTGTATATTAATAAATATTTACCTGGCTAATTTTCTTTTCTTGAGCTTGCTTTTCCTTTGTGACTCTATTGAGTTTTTCTTCTAGTTGCTTTCTTTCATCTACTGCATGTTTTGTTTTTTCTTTCATCTCTTCCAGCTTGAGGAAGAAACAAGAAATATAATTTAATTTCCAAAAGTAAATTTTGAAACTGATCTTTCTCAAACAAATTATACAATATGATATATAATGGTTATTTAACACACAATTTATTTATGTCATATAGTAATGAAACTGAAATCTTCAAGATGTTCTACAGCAGGGATGTCAAACTCATAGGTACACTTGGGCCAAACACACAAGGTTTAACTTTAGGTGGGCCGCAAAAAAAAAAAAATATCAATATTCATAGAAACGTAGATTTATTTCGAATAATACAATAATAAACATATATATATATATTTATATAGAAAAGAACAAGAAAAATTTAATGTTTACGTCCTGATACTTGACATCTCTTCTCTGCTATTATCTTTTCTATTTCGGGAGAAATTTTGTTTGCAGTGATAACTTTCAACGCTGACCCAAGGTGAGCATCATTAATACGGTTTCTAATAGGAGACTTATTACCTTTCATGACTGAAAATAACTGCTCGCACCGATAAGTGCTACCAAACATGGAAATAATTTCATATGCGAATTTTCGAGTATTTTCAAACCTGGCTGGTAAATATTTGTAAAATTCAGGCACGCCCACTTCAATGAATTTTGCTTTCAAATTTGAGTTGCATTGAATCTCGATCACCTCCATTTGCATATGGCTGGGTACTGAGTCAATACTTATTGAGAAAATCGAAGAAAACAAAAAAAATTTGTCTTCGAGGGAACTAAAATCATTAAACCTCGTTTCAAATTCAGTTGTTAAATTTGCAATTTTTTCTGCGTATTTTTGATACGAACAAGTATCATCTAAACTTGATTTGTTCATGCTGCACGTCGGGAAGTGCGTCAAATCTTCATTTTTAAGTTGTTTTTCCCAAAGAACTAGTTGACATTTGAATGCTTTAATTATGTCAAACATGTTCGTAATGATATGATCTTTTCCTTGTAACGATAAATTTAAATCGGTTAAGTGTTTGGTTATATCAACCAAGAAAGATAAATCTTGTATCCATATTGGATCATAAAACAAACTTACGTCTTGATTTTTCGTTTTTAAAAACTGACATATTTCTTCTTTCAAATCCCAGAATTGTTTGAGAATCTTGGAGCAAGATAACCAACGTACCTTGGTATAGTAGGACAAATCCGAATATTCACTATCTAACTCACTTAAGAAAACAATGAATTGACGCTAATTTAAACCTCGAGATCTTATAAAATTTATAACTTTTTTTATATGGCAAAACATTCTCCATATTTATTACTTCCGTGCATAGAACTTCTTGATGTATAATACAATGCATATGATGAATGTTTGAACCGTGAATTTCACTAAGTTTTTTTCTTAGTAATGCTACGAAGCCCTTGTTTTTCCCAGTCATTGATGGAGCGCTATCTGTAGCTACAGAATTTAATTTTGCCAAAGGTAGATTGTATTTCTGCAGAAGTCGAAAAACACAAGTAAATATATCTTCTCCTGTGGTAGTATCAGGCATCGGTATTAGTTCCAGTAATTCCTCAAAAATGTTAAAATTCTTGTCACAAGAACGAAGAAACACTGCTAATTGAGCTTTGCCACTAATGTTCGTGCTCTCGTCAAAGGCAATGGAGACACTTTTGAAACTAGATGATTTTGCTTTGATCTGATCACTTAAATTCGCGGCTAAATCAATAACTCTTTCCGCAACTGTATTTCGAGACAATGAAATTGATTGAAAAGCCTTGACATTTCCAGGACAAACAATTTCTCCAGCTTTCATTAGGCATTCCTTGATGAAATCACCGTCAGTAAAAAGCTTCGAATGTTTAGCTATCAACTCGGACAAGACGTAGCTTGCATGTACCGCCACTTTGTCAGGACTGAGTGTTCTGTGCGTAGTCTTGGCAAACATCTTTGTGAACAAATGAAAAGTCTCCAAGTCCATGGTAGAGTAACTGCACTTGAAAGGGATTTAAAATCCTCTTTTATTAAATCAATATTTTTTACAAACCACTTCCCAACTCAGGGGGATACAGAAAGTAAAAGACCACACTTGGGTCTAAATGAACAATCAGATAAATTTAAACTAAAGCTAAATAGAAATTTAATTAATCTTTGCTCACAGAGTTCTACGTGGAGTTGGCCTCTAACTAATTGGTGCGTAGCAAGAATTATTAATACTAGCGCACTTGGATTTATTTCAATAAGCAATCACGTAGCAAGCACTATGGCTTAGAATTTAGCTGCTAGCTGGTCAGGCGAACGTCGAATAGAATGACCGTGATCTGAGATTAAAAGCTCTCTCACACTGAGAGGTTTCTACCTCTGGTTTAAATATAACTTGGTTCTACTTCAAATTAGCATAAGCTGAAAACGCGTGCTTCTTCTGACGGGAAGTTGAAAATGAGAAGAGATAGAAAGATTCAAATTAAAATTAAAACTTTGTTAGTTTAACTAAAACCTTACAACTTCACTTTCTTGCAATACTTTACTAAACATGGACTGTTGCTTTTTCACTCTTAACTTGAGCTCTTTCAACTTTTCTTCTCTCATTAATCCTTCGTAATTGTTATATTTCGATTTGTGTTGTTTGTAATGACGTTTAATATTATATAACTTTGGTACATTAATATTATTATTACATATCAAGCAGATTATTTTATCTTTTATTTCACAGCAAAAATATTCTAATTCCCATTTTACTTGGAATATTCTATGTTCGTCAGCGATTTTTCGTTTAATTTTACTACCACTTGGTTTTGATATAGACATACTGAATACAAAGGGCTGGAATAAACACGGTTAACGTTAAAAAGTTAACAAAAATTTATTCTTTCCACAAGAGATAAATCAAAATGCTGAAATATTTCTTCAAAAATATTCTAACAATATCACAAAATGTCAAACGTTTAGCAAAAATCAATTCAAAACAGAGAAACTAATTCTATCTCACAGCGAAATCGCTACAAATCAATCACAGCATTAAGTAAACAAACAGTTCGCTAGAACTACAGCTACTACTGAGATGAGTTGTTTGTTCTCGGCTTTTATAAGCTTTATAATTAATTTCTCGAATATACTGGAAACATCTATAAATATCTGGATTTTTGTGGATGGCAACAGCAATTACGAGATATTTATTTATTAGGTATTAAATGCACGCGCTGTTCTATTTTTAACCTTCCAACGCAGCTGTCTTTTCAAAAATCGTCTGCGTTGCTAAGGCAACATGAAGCAAATCTAATTACAATTCTAAATAAAAAAAACTAACTAAATAAATAACTATGAAATCCGTAACAATATGAATTAAGTAATAATTAATAATAAAGCAAAGTGCATGCACATGCATGCACCAATATATCGTACAAAACTATGATTGGAAAACTGAGACCATGAGTTCGGCCACATTCGGCTATCGGGGGATGCGTACAAGTTCTGAGTGCACGTGTCCCCCAAAAGCCGAAGGTAGCTGAACGCAAGCTACTCACACGCATTTGTAATTTAAGTAGTGTGTGTGTCAGCTCGCTGTGAGTAATCTAACAACACTGAATAAATTATCGTTAATTACTTAGCAGTAAACAATTCATTTTTTTCTTCGTCGATATGTTATTTTATTATTATATAATATTATTTGCTGATATATTGGCCGGGCCGCAAAAATATTTGTTGCGGACCGTGAGTTTGACATCCTTGTTCTACAGTGAACTGAAATACATCAAAGCATAATACATAATCAGGTGCAGTGTTCAAATATTTTATACTATTATTTAGAAAAAGTAAGATTTGTAATATTAGAATCTTTAATTCACACTTATATGAAATATTTCACTATTTCAATTATGAATTTATTATAATCTTATTCCTTTCAGTAAATTTGTATTAAAACAACTGTTAAGCTATTTTAACACAGTTCTTAAAAAAGTTACAATTAAAATTTTCATCAAGCATAATTAAAAAAAATACATATCACTCCTATAAAGACATTTCATCCTGATTACTTAAAATACATCATTAATATTTATTTTATACATAATTAACATAATTTTGATATGATTAAAGAAAAGAAAAAAAGAAAATTTAAGCATAGTAAAAGTTATCAGCTATTCACATATAAAAACAATGACTTCTAAATTTTATGTGATAATATGTTTATTTCCATAACTTTATTTGCTTAAGTAAATGAAAAAATAATAATATTGAAAAGATCTGATACATAAACTAAAATATATTCTTACTTGTTTTAGTGCCTCTGTTTCAAACCTTGTGATGCGATCTTCAAAATAATGCCTTTGTGCTTCTAGCTGACTTGTTAATAGATATGTATACTAAAAATTACAACAAAATGCCAGTGAACAACAACAAATATATATATGAAAATACATCATCAGTAAATAGAATCTTTAAAAACTATCAATGGAAATTAATATCAGTTTTGATGACATTACATTCTTTATGAAAGATGACAAACTAAATTCACTGTATGACTTTCTCCCCATTTTTTATAATAATAAGATAAATGAATTAAACGAACTTCACCAGGGTTGCCACTCAAACAGGAGAATGAAATTCCGACTTTTCCAGGTGTGTTTTAAGAAAATTTCAGTCTATCCGCATAATGAACTTTGGCTGTGCTAAGAGGTAAATTAATTATGGTACCAATTGAAAACAAAAAAATTTGCCAATTAGATATGACTTATCTTATCCTTAAAGATTACTATTATAACTATAATAGGAGTTGTTTTCTCTACTGAAGAATTGAGATCAGATTCTGCTCAATGTGAATAAAAAATGTCTTTTTTTTTCTGACATTTTGCAGCTAAACGAAAGAAAGAAATCTACTTAATGATATTTTTAAATAAATTTAGGTATTTTATATTTATTTAGCTGAATACATAAGCAAAAAATATGTGCATTGAATTTCGTGATGTTATGTCATCATACTGCTAGAGTTAGTCTCAGGATTATGCCAAAGAAAATTTCCTGAAATTTGAAAGTATTATTTAATAATAATAAATAAATTTAAGAAGCAACATTAAATGATATGAATTACATTAAAATAATTAAAAAAACTGAATTACAATAATTAACGATTAATATTTTGGCGAATATTAAATGGTTTGCCTAGATGACTGATTACTATTTTTTTATTTTACTGCAAAATGACAAATAAGGCATTTCTTAAAAAGAAAAAAAGTATTTAAAAGATTTTGCCGTAAAATCCTACTATACGCTACGGTCTTGGCACGATTTTGAAAATTGCCGCTAACACCAAAATGGCCTGTTTGCTGCTCATCATAATGTCCCCAAATCCCGTGTGTACCGTACACGGAGGCTATTCTAACCTTCATGATACCGCTATACTAGGATTAAACCGATTTTGTTTGATACAAGAATACGTATTTAAAAGTTATTATGTCTTATAATTGCTTTATGTTAATAATTAGCTTGTTAGTGTAGCATTAATATTCGTGAAACTTTAATTTATTTGAAATGGGGGTAGGTCTTTTGACCAGGGACCCCGGTGCTTCGCACCGTTACACAGAGGAGCGAAAAAAACTTGTTTAAAAAAAAAAGAGAGAGAGAATACGTATTTTCTTTAGTTCAAGATGCATTGCACATGCTTATTTCGATTCTCGAGGTTACTGGGAACCAAAGTTGCTGGAAACTTGCTTTGCCTTTCTAAAAGACAATCTATCTGGAGCTGCAAGAATTGGCTCTATGCCAGCTGCCCGAGTGATGCTAACGCCCGCCAAGAAAGTGATCGCCTTCCAACGTTGGCACAAAACTCACTTTTTGGGGGATCGCTATATGATCCCCCCAAAATCCCTGACCTTTCCAGATTTAGACTAAAATATTTGAATTCCCTGACTTTTCCTTGACTTTTTTGGTCAATTTTCGAATTCCCTGACTTTTTCCGGTTTTCCAGGTAGCGTGGCAACCCTGCTTCACTTAATCAAATCTGTCTGGAGCTATACACTGTGGTTCCAAATTACTTATTTTCAACTTTTTGATATTATTCAAAAGTAATTTAAAATGTTATAATGCAAACTACTTCACAAAATTAATTCAGATACATAGAATTTTAAAATAACTGTCATTAGAACACATACCTCCCCCACCAAAAAAACCTATACTATTAATTTATTAAATAATTTAAGAATATATTGTACTTCAGTAATATAATACAGCAGACATTTTGAAAACATACGTATCCCAGAAAATTTTTAAAATATGCCATTAAATAGGAATGAAAGATTACAATCATTATCAATAACTATGCATCATTAAATTAAAAATGTGAAGAATTATATTTGACTAAATTTCATTTTAATCTTCCTATGCATACGAAAATTTTCTAAACATTTTACCAGCCGTTCAATAAAAAATAAATATATTCTCAAATTTTCAAAACAACTCCTGTACTAAATTATACAAAAATATTTGTTTTAAAAATAACTTGTCACTTGCTTATTTTCCCTTTTTATCTGAAATTAACTTACCAGCTCATTAAACCTACTTTATTATAAGTAAACTTGCATCTTATACAAAGGAATTTTAAAAAAAAGGTTAGCAAAAATAATCCTTATTTAACATACATACTGTATACAAATTATAAAATATAAATGGTACTATACACCCACAGAAGAAATACAAAATATGAATAAATATCAGGAAAAAGATAATGAAGTACCTCAAGTTGCATAGAATCCATTTTTTCTTCATTTTCAATCTGTAGGAAAGGAAGAAATTAGAACTTAGTGAGCACAGACAATAATGCAGCAATAGTTAGTTTAAAAATATCAAATGAATTATGAAAATAATGGTACTTGTATGTAAAATGATACCAGGAAGTTGTACTGGTGGCAAAATAATACTGGCAGCACTCTGAACTAAATGATACATTCATGCACCAAATAAAATCCTTCCTAACAACATTTGACTGACATCAACTCCTTACAGCAAAAGTAAATAAAAAGCAAAGATGTTGTTCAAAGCAAACTGAATTTCATCGAATTAATTTCCTAATCTCATTTTTATCACCTCTCTGAATTTTGCAATGTATGTTCTATTAGAAAATTAGAGTATTCTTGACTTCTTAGCATCATTTCACAATCATGGAAAAGAAAATATCTTTACTCAGAAATTCCAGAACTCCATGAAGAAAACAAATACATAGTGTGGTTGAAGTTAACAGAATGAGACTGAACTCGTGCTTCTAAGAACACTGTGAAAATTGAGGGTATGGTTGCAAGAACGAGGCAGACACTTATTGGTAAATTACTTCCATTTGGTAACCACTGAGCTTCAGATTTATATTATTATTTTAAACTGAATCAGAACACATTAATTTAAAAGGCACTAAATGATCTACAGAAATACAAAAATTTCTAAAAGGAAATAAAGAAACTTTTAAACTATTTAAGGGAAACATAGGAAAGCAAAAGAAAATTTAAAGCACAAAATTGTGGAAATAAAATTTTTAGATTACATACAAATAAAATTTATTAATGCATAGCCAAAACAGAACATTATAGGTACCTAGGTTATAAAAACATAAATTTAAGTTTATATTTGCGTAACAGTTATTAATGATAATTTAATATTTTTTAAAGGTATTATTTCAAAATTTCAAATTGCCACTTTGCACACACAATTAAAGCTTTGAGAAGAAATAATGCAATTTATAAACTTTAAAGCTTAAAATCAATTCTAACAAAAAACAGCAACAAGTTAACATCAACAGGCATATTTGGAAAAAATACCAACCACAAAAAACTTGTAAATATATTTCTTGTTTCCAATACATGGATTTCATGTTGTGTCAAAGTATTACCACTTGACAGAAATATTTGCGGTAAGCCACACATATAAGTGATCCAAAGAAACAAATGTACAGCTACAGCTTGAATAATTCTTTTCTTTATCAAACAAGTGGACAAATGTCCATATGACATTAAATTATGATGTAAAAATACCATAGCAATATTTTTTACCTGTTATTTGTCTTTACTTTAAAATAGCATATTTTACACATAAGATTTTATGTTCTATTTTTAATTTCAGGAATATTAATTCTTAAATTAGTAAACTTGTTATAACAGATTATCTTAAAACTGTTTTGAAATCTGAATACCATGATCAGACTAATTTCTTTTTAAGCTTATGATTTTAATTTTTGTAACATATTTATATTATATATATATTATTTAACCTTTTGAAACTTTACATGATCAATAAACTCTCTCAAGTGTTATACTATAATTTGAAGATTCAGATTTCAGTTAAAAAAAAAAAAGAAGAAGAGGGAATTTCAGCCATTTTACTAATATCAAACTGATAGAACGCTTTACTTTATTTACTGGATAATTTTAATGACTAAAAAGGGTGACATTTAAAACTAGAATAATTAAAATTAATCTCATCTTTTCTTTTCTTTTCTTTTTACTAACTGAAAGTAAAGATGTTACATTTGAGTTTGAATGGGCTATTTGGGGATGCTAGGATGTTCACTTTCAGTTAAATTTCCCACAAAACAGCAATATGTAAGTTACTCACATCCACTGACCAAAAACAACCCAAAGAACAGTATACCAATTCTCTCGATAAACCTATTCATTTGATAGTAACTCATGGAGAGATGGTTTGTACAAGAATGCAAAATCTTTTCTTACTAAGTTTAACGTTTTTCTATTTAAAATTTCTTAATTATTCTTACAGATTTAAGCACTTTATTTTAAGGAAGTTAAAAGTGCTCAAACTACATACTCAAAAATTTTACTAAAGATATTGGTATCAAAGAACAAAATGCTTAAAAATATTAACACAAATTTTTCCCCTTCTCTATGCAGATCATTTAAATTCTTTGCAACTTTGAAGAATATTGAACTGGCATTTTATC
This sequence comes from Stegodyphus mimosarum, assembly GCA_000611955.2. Taxonomy (NCBI): domain Eukaryota; kingdom Metazoa; phylum Arthropoda; class Arachnida; order Araneae; family Eresidae; genus Stegodyphus; species Stegodyphus mimosarum. The sequence goes on from KK121162.1 coordinate 95,121, forward strand.
TTATACTTAAATTTCCAAACTCAAATTTTAAACAACTGGTGCAACTGCCTATTTGAGTCAAAAGTTATCAAGACAGCTCCCAACTATGTTTGAATAAACCAGAATCAACAGTAATACGTACATAGAATACTTAAAAATCTTCTTATACATATTTCAATATTTATACGATTTCATTTAGTTTTGTTTAAGCCATTCATGTTTATTTTCTAGTTATGTTATTTAAAATTAGTGGCACGTGCTTTAAATGGATAACATGTTTAGTTTTTGAGTGAAGGTGACATATACAGGGTGATCAGCAAATAAGCCCTGATTTCAAAATTAAATATCTCTACAACAACGATGGATAGAATTATGCAGTAAACTGTATGTTTATTAGCAACACTGTAAAAATGGTGTACAAAAGTTTAGAAAATTTAGTTGCGAAAATCGTTAACAGACGGTGCTCTGCACTAAAAACTCTTTTCTTTGAAAGGAGTCTTTTAAAAAAAATAAATAAATAAAATAAAATAGTGTGTGAATAAAGTGAAGCACCCTTTGCAATCAAAATACAATTTTTTCAAAATGTTCACCATTCGAAAGAATGAGGTGGCATAAACGAACAGTGAAATTACGTCTTGCAATGTCTCAACGGAAATGGAATCACATGCAACACCAATCAATGATTCAAGCTCATCTAGAGTAGCGGGATTGTTTTGATAGATAGTGTCTTTCAATGCACCCTACAGAAAGAAGTCACAAGGACTCAGATCAGGAGAATATGGAGGCCAAGCTATTCCTGTGTCAGTAAATTACGGATAATCTAACACAATTACTCTACTCCCAAAGTATTCATGAAGAAAGCGAAAAACTTCCGTTCGATGTTGTCGAGCCCCATCTTGCATGAACTAGTCGATACCTGGTCAATCCTCCAATGCTAGTTGAGTGCTGACAAATTGTTCCAAAATTGTAATGTAACGTTCAGTAGTTATCGTTTCTCGTACAAAAAAGGGTCCGATAATGCCTCTGGCGCATACCGCAGCCCATGCAATAACTTTAGGAGAATGCAGTGCTTTCTCTTCACACAAATGAGGATTTTTTTAAACCCAAAATCTCCAGTTTTGTTTATTAACGATTCCATTCAAATGGAAATGTGCCTCATCTATGAACCAGATGCAGCTCACATTAAATCTGTCGTTGTCGATCTTTGTTAGAATCTGATTTGCAAAGTCAACCCTTTGTTGCACACTTTTCATGGGTATGGCCTGATGACTTTGGATTTTGTATGGAAACAGCCGTAGGCTATTTTTTAATATTTTTTGCGTGCTTGTGTACTTCAAACCTGCCTCTGATGCAATCCATCGGATGCTTTTCCCAGGATTTTGCTGAACAATTCCAGAAACTTTAGCTGCATTTTCAGGAGTGACTACAGTTTGCCTAGGCCCATCATTTCTCTTTTGATCATCAGCCACGCTGCCAGTTCATTCGAATTTCGCGAAGAGCATGCGAATGGCTTTCACATTAGGTCCAACTGGAACATTGAATTGGTTTTGAAAACTGTGACGTGTTGCCGTAGGACTGTGTTCTAATTGGTGAAATTCTAGAACCAAAAAAACACATTGCTCAATGGAATACATTATTTCACTTTCTATGCTAGCCTATTTTCACTAGTCAACAGTCGTACTGAACACTTTCGACTTCGAAGCACATTTTAAAGGCTATTGATAGGTCATTGCGATTAGAGCGCCATCTGTTAACAATTTTCGTAACTAAATTTTCTAAACTTTTATACACCGTTTTTACAGTTTTGCTAATAAACGTACAGTTTACCACATTATTCTATCAATCTTTGTTGTAGAGATATTTAATTTTGAAATCAGGGCTTATTCGCTGATCACCCTGTATGTACGTACACATATACATGACCACGAATTATGCATAGCTTAAAGTTAAATTTTTATATGTCTCTAAAATAATGAAACACTTATTGCACTAATATTACATCAACATTTTTCTGAAGTACGTAAATTCTGTTTTATGTGAGAAATCATGTATTTATAAATACTGCTAAAGGTGGAAGTAAATGTTATCATACACTTGACTTACCCATCGAGGCTCTAACTCAACAGGTTTCCCATCAGCTTTGTTCTGTACTAAACGATGCACATAATTATCACCAGCATAATCCCAGACACGATTATTGCCCAACTGCATAGCATAAGTATGCTGTGTATCTAAGTAATGACTAGAAAGAAAGAATAAATTTAGTACTATGTTTATGTATTTATTTTCAGTTACTGAATGATGAAAAATATTGCATTGTAACATTTACAAGAATAGCTAACGAAATTATGAAATTTTAAACTCACTGATATGCATGCCCATCTACATATCTCCCACAGCCTATATGTCCACAAATAAGGCAGATCCACAAACTCTAAAATAAAGAAAATCTAATAATATATTAACATTAAATACATACAAAAGACTTAATAAACTTAAATAAAATTCACAAGGTTTTGAAATTTAGCAATACTTATATAAATTATTTCAAGAAACATCAAATTCCTGTATATATGAAAAAAAATTAAAATAATCTCTTATAAATATGTTAAATACATTATCCAATATAAGCGAATGGATAATACATGAAAATTACATTACTTATTTATTTAAATTTGATCACATAATAATTAAAATAATCATCAGTTTCAAGAAAAATACACAATAATTCAATTATGAAATTAAATGTGAACAGTTTAATGATACTGTGATCTGACAATCAACAGACAGCCTTGTACCACTTCCCTCAATATATTATCTGATTAATCTATTCAGTTATTTTTAAGATCTAGCTAAATATATTATTTGGGTTAGGTTAGGTTATTCAATTACGGCAAAGCACACGAGGGCTATCTGCCTAAGGGGAGGGATGCCTTCGTGGAGGACTTTCTAAGGGAAACTGGCTCCTATACACGTTACACATGGGAAAACCACGAAAACGCCCATGCAGCCAGCCCGTTCGCGGGATTCGAACCTCGGACCGAACTACCAGTGTTCAGCGTCTTTACCGCTCGGCCGCTGGTGGGCTATACATATTATTTGGGAAGAAAGATATTTGGGCAGGTTTTCTTAAAATTAGTTTTTCTCCTTCAAATATTCAAATTAAAATTTGATAAAATCATATTGATTTTATTAATACCACTTAAACTAACTGAATTTCACAAGAAACATAAATAAACAATATATAACAATTTTTAAATAAAAAAATATTTATTTTGTGCATATGTGTACTCTGTCATATTTTTAATGCAGAAAAATCTGTTTATTTCCAGCCAATGATTCTGATCTAGAAGTTCCCAAATTTTTTCTATTTTAAATAAGAAGTATATTTTTTTGGGGGGGGGTGATAGGTTAGATTAGGTTATTTGAATATGGCAAAGCCACAAGAATTATCTGAGGGAAAATGGATCATATTTATGTTACACATGGGATGGAGAAAAAGGAAATTTAATAGATTACATTTAGTTACAATACATTCTTTATAACTTATTGTCTACAGTGCTCATACAATGTTTTATTATTTAATAAAGTTGAAGTTTTTGCTGCCATGGAAATAATCCATCTATGATATTCATGTACTAAAATGCCAAAGTCAGATAAAATGTCATTAAGTATAAATGATGAGGGGAAATACACAAATATTCAATTTATGGTGTATACAAACCACTTTACAAAATAGGTCATTTACCATTTTCTGTCAACTGATACATAAAAAAACTCTCATATTTTCTAAAATTCTTTTTGTGTAAATATGTGGATTATTATTTTTTTCAAGAACTTTATAAGTAGGCAACCCCTTTGACTTATCTCCCCTCTTGGAATTGGGATAAATAAACAATACAGAAATGTATAAATATTGTAAGTATTTCTACTTATTGATACAAAAGATGGACATCAAATACCACATCATTGCCGGATTTTTGTCCACCTTAAGTTCTATGGAGAGGCTCAAAGTATTTTAAAAAACAATGACATGAATCTCCTTTTTTATTAGCAGATTATTTTTCATATTTTTCTGATGAAGGAAAGCTCATGGTTTTCAGTCTCAGAATTTTCTGATCTGCTTTTCTAGACACACACACACACACACACACAAAAAAAAAAAATCTGCATTTTTACTTATTATACAGCCTAGCAAAATCGAGATTTTCTACACATTTAAAAAAATTTTTAATGAATTTATAGTTTATCTAAAAACATTATTTTCTGCTTATCACATGCGGACTTCTTTTTTCTTCACAATTAATACTAACTCTTTTTTGACTGATGCATACATAGTCCATTGACGAGAATTTAAAAAAAAAACCATTTTCAGTAAAAAGATAGTTTATCTAAAAACATTATTTTCTGCTTATCACATGCGGACTTCTTTTTTCTTCACAATTAATACTAACTCTTTTTTGACTGATGCATACATAGTCCATTGACGGGAATTAAAAAAAAAAAAAACCATTTTCAGTAAAAAGAGCTATACACAAATAGAAAACACAACATATATTTACAGAAGACTTTAAATTATATATGTTTTTACAAGATCCTTAACCTGAAACATTACACTTCTGAGTTGTTAGTTTTTTGTAAGGAGACAGTGTACTTCCCGTTTTCCTCTCTGATTTTTGCACGTTAATATCCAGGAATAACCTGTAATCCTATCAACATTCCAAAGATTATGACTTTTTCTTCCCTCTCCTACTTTTACTCATTTTATACATCAATATTTTTGAAAATAAGTGCTTTAAAAAAATTCATATTCACTCAAGAGCCAAGATTTGAATTTTTGCAATATATGTTCAACACAGGCAAAAAATCAGACTCCTATTTCTTATCCCAAACTTGAATCACAGCAATCCCCCTTCCAATTTCAATAATGACAAAATGCAGTTTTTATCTAGCTTCAACTTTGTAACGGTTGGTCGAACAAAAATACCTTTAGTTCAGCTTTCTACTAAATGGCAGAATTTCAAAGAAATAATTATTTAAGTAATCCCCTTGTCAATATATCCTTCTCACAAGCTGTTTCATAAGATCCAGTTTCACATAAAATTGTGATAAAAGAATTTTATCTTCACTGAAAAAATCCTTGACAGAATGTTATGAAGTTGAAGAAATTTTTTTAGTGGCCAGTGTTCTTGTTTCTGTAATTTGCATTTTGCTTATTATACTACTCACATCTAGAACATGGTACCTCTCCCCCCCCCCCATGATAATGACATAACTACTGACCTTCAAATATTAAATTTGAGGAATTTCACATTGCTTAGCAATACCTTTTCAAACAAACTCCAAACTGACTTTGATTCATATTATAATGCATGGTTCAGATTACTGAACTATTTGTAATTCAATCCCAATGTAAAATATATTTGCATTTAATTGGATACTCTAAATTTGATATTTTTGATAAAATTTAATTTTTAAAATTTTCTTACACTTTTATACTGAGAAAAACCTTAAGTTGTGAGGGAAAGCTTTTGTTTATCAAAGTACTTTTTTAAATATGATGAAAATAAAATTAATAATTAATGTACATAGTATTTGTGTGAATAAACATAGCAATATAACGTATATTACACAAAATTAAATTCAAATATTAAATGATAAAACATTGCTGAATCATCACATTAAAATGTAATTAGAAAATACAGCTGAAATACTATAAAGTTTATTGAGAAAATTAATCTGAAAATCATTAGAGATGGAGGAATAAAATGAAATTTAATAAGAAAAATTTAATAGGTTAAAAAATGCAATAAGAAAAAAATACAATTCAGACGAAATAAAATTTAATAAGAAAATTTATTCTGAAAATCATTAGAGGTGAGGGATGGAATTTGACTAGTTTAAGTTTCATTAATTCAATAAATTTCTTTTATTGCTGGGGAACATATAAGCTAAAAATTAAAAATCAGATGATTCAGTGATCTACCATTCGGGACACAGGATAAAAAAACCAGAGTTGGCAGCTATGTAATGAAGAAACAAGCACATTATTTTAAGATTTCATTAAATTATCCATTCATGATCACTGTATTTTAATGCAAGAGTATTGATATGAATTTACCATTTTCTTGGAAACAGAATGTTCAATCACAGAAGCATACTATTTTTTACTAATTCAGCCCTAAAGTTGTCAGTGATGACCCAAGACTAAAATTTGAAGGTCTAATAATATATTTTAAGAGTCCTTTTAGAAGAATTTATTAAAAGAAAAAAAAAGAATGCATTTAATATTATGAATTTATAAAAATGAACTCTCACAATTAATTTGTGTTTTGTAATTACAATAAGTAAATATTAATATACCTACTATATGATTACAAAAATTAATAAGTTTGTGAAATAGTGAAATGAGATGCATACTATTTAATGCAATTGCCTTTCAAAATGATATTAAAAACACTTAATATCTTTAAAATGTCTTGACACTTCAGGCATATGTTAAAACCCATTAGTGATTGGCATTGTTTTCTCAACATGAGTCTTTTTTCCCCCTTTGGTATGATGATTTTTTCTTTAACTTATTTATATATTGTAGATAAAACTTCATTGTTTCTGGAGGAAAAAAAATTCTCTTACACTAAAAATTTTTATAAAAATAAATTATCATTTTGGTACTTTTTTTGGCAAACTTTTTTTATTTTAATTTTGAGAAGATCTCATAGAAAGCAGAACCAATCAAATAATTTTATGAAGACATGCCATTTTTTTAGAAACATTAGACTGTATAATGTCATCAAAAGGTAAAGTTATCATTTTGCTTTTGTTAGTATAAATATGCATTTTTTAAAATGTTACAAAAACGCAACATCAGTTCTGAGTATACACAGATTTTCATAGATAGGCATATTTTCTTTTACAGTTCCACAAGACAAATGTTCCAAAATAAGGAATAGTGAGACAATTGTTATTAACACTGAATGAAGCATTATCATTCATGAATGATTGGATAAAACTGAAAAACTGACTAGGTTTTGTAGTTATTTAAATATTTTAAATGCCAATTTCATGGCACATAAAACATTTTCCAATACATCTTGCTATAGTTCAGCAAATGATACGTCATTTTGGTAGATATTCATGCAAAATATTTCTCAAAGGAAAACCCATTTGGTGTTTGGTATTTCTATGAGAGGACTTACATCATTTTGATATATATTCAGGAAAATATTCAAAGACACTGACTGATTTTGGACTAGATGGAGATGTTGTTACAGATCTTTTAAGTGTAGTTTTAAATGTTCTTCAATTCATTACATATATTTCAGCAACTTTTTACATCACACATGTTGTTGTTGGAATTGAATGTTGAATGAGCTGAAGTTTTTATGAGAATGGAACAATTCTTGACAGCAGGTTAGGAAACGGTCCTGTTATACCTGTAAACAAAATGAAAAAAAAAAAAAGGAGAACATACTACATATGACACTGCATTTGATAAAAAGGATGACATCGCAGAAATTCGTTGGATCCACAATTCCAGCATAGCTCTACAAGTACCTTTGATACAATTTTTCTGCCTTCAGTGACCTAAAGGTACTCACAAAAAGAAATCTGTATCCATGAAGTAATCTCAACTCATTAGAAATTACAACAAATATGTGGATGGCATGGACCTTCTGGATAATTTTATTGTGAAGAACATATAGTGAAGAGCAAGAAATGGCGGCCAGCCTATTTTTTACGAATGTTATTTATATAGCTAAATCAAATGCATGGAAACTTGATACGATTGCTATAGAACCCAAAATTTCTTGGTTAGATTTACAAAGAAGTTTTGGTTGGGATTGCTGAAAACAAAGGAAGAATATTCTGAAAATTCAGCCTTCATCTTCGAGTACAGATTGTGCTGGCCGACTATCTTTCTTTCAGAATTTAGCATTAAGCAAAACAAGAAAGAATCCAACAAATCCCATTATCAAGAAAAATTCAACAAACAAAACTAAAAGATGCAAACATTACAAGTAGTCAAACAATAACTGTTTGTAATAAATGTTACATCCTTTGTATAGCAAATGTTTCAGAGATTTCCATATATCCCCAAAATAATTGGTTGTGACTGATGTTGCATTTCTACAACATTTTGTATCTTCAATAAAAATAAATATTTTTTCTGTTACATTTTTTTTCCTCTTAATTAAACTAATACCTCAAAAAATTATCTTTGTTCATTCACACAGTCATGAAAATATGCTGAAAATAAAAGAATTTCACGAATAAAACAATAAATTGAAAATATTTTCATTTAAGCATAATTAAATAATAAAAGATTTTAATCCACTAAGTGTATAACTGATTAAAACCTTTTAACAGCTTTATAATAAGCATCAAAAGATAAAAATTTTCAGAATCAAACTTACATCTTGTGAACCACATGTGACACATCGGTTGTCAGGCATAAGCTCTGGTGTTTGACAATAGCGACATACAGGACAACTGTATACGGAAGATTTAAATATCAATAATGAAATATAAAAGCAAAAAATTTTAAATCAAGACAGTATCACTGAAATATTTCAAATATATGTTTATTCCCAATACAATAATGTGTTTAAATTTCTTAACACTTATTTAACCAGATCCAAAATGTTGGATAACTATTCGGTACTGGTGATAGTTCAATCCATTATGTAGATGCAAACTGCAACCAGATGACTTACATTACAGATGATGCTGTGATGACAGAAATCTTCAAGCAACAGCATACCCATTTTTTACCTGCCTTTTACCAATACCATTTAAAGCCAAGGCAGCTATCTGTCTAAGAGGAGAAATGTCTTTGCGAAGGATTTTCTCAGGGAAACTGGTTCATTTATGTTACACATACGGAAAACCATGAAAGCAAACCATGCAGCCAACCTGTTTGCCTGGCATCGAACCCAAGCCATGTTGAATTACCAGTGTTCAGCACTCTTAATCCTTTCGTGGGCATTGGGAAGATTACTTCCCACCTACATGATCCTGTTAAATAAATCTGTGGGAAGCCCAAAACCCATTATAATATATTGACTTCGCTATTATAACGTTGAGAACACTAATTCCCACTTCAGTACTGTACTGCGATCTATATTCAGTCGACTGAAACAGAATTAGCACATTTGTTTTGAAAGTTCAAACACGTTGTGTGAGATCTGTTCCACTGAGACACCTGTTTTGATTTGATATTTGCATTCTGTACAATTCTACTGAAGCAAAACACTGTTTTTATTATAATGTTTTCTTATTTTGTATATTTCTGCAGTAAGTATCTAATATTGAATAAAAAATAATGGGTGAAAAGTGAAAATGCTATTGCATCATGTATAAAAGCCATGTGCAATATGTATGTTGGAAAAAATAGAATATTTAGTTCAAAAATACTATGTTTATAGAGATATAATGAAAATATTGTTTTTATTGTAACTGCATTTAGTTATTTCTTACATTTCTACTAATTTTGTGCCAGTAATTATCTAATTAGAATAGTAAATAATAGGCCTAACGGTGAAACTGTTACTTTGTTGATTACTGCACATAATCCAGCGATTATTACATCTGTAAATCGGACAAAAAAGGATGGTACTAAAACAGAAGTACCTTGTTCTAAAGCTGTTGCTGTATATAACGATATCATGGGAGGAGTTGATTGCTTCGATCAAAGAAAAGAAAGATACCAAATAGCAAAAAGATCTGAAAAATGGTGGCATCTTATTTTTTATATTCTTATTGACCTTGGCATCATAAATAGTTTTATAATGTAGCAAGTAAACATGAAAAACAAAAGTTTAAACCAGCTAACATTCCATATAGCATTAGCTCGTCAACTAACACACAGATACTCCTGAAGAAAAAGAAAAGGCCATCCTACTAGCTTCCGAGCAAAAAAATGTACAGTTTCGGATGATTTACACATAGCCAATGTGGGAAATCATATGCCAAAGATGGTTTCCAACTATAGATGATGTAGGAAATGTAGCACAAAGGCCCAAAAAAAGACGATCTGCTATATGTGTGCAGAATGCTATGTACAATTGTGCATTGCAACATGTTTCTCATCTTTTCATGGCAAATAATCGCCATTAAATTGAATTTTCTCTATGACCGTAAAAGGTCCCCTGGGAAGTATACTTCCCATCAATAGAATTTAAATAATAAATGAAAAATTTGGCAAAATAAAATATGTTTCTTTAAATGCTATTGTTTAATTGATAATAAAGCATAAAAACTGGGAGAAATTCAAAAGAGAAATAAATGGCCCACGACAGGGTTAACCTTCAATTACATGTGAAAACTTCGCTGCAGAAGTATTGTGAATGGAAATGTCCTGGAGAAAACAATGCAAGGTGAAAACATTGTTATACACAAGTCATCATGGGAGAAAAGTAAGGAAGGAAAAAACAATGCAGTTCTAAAACATTGAGGTATAAAATATCATGGTCGAAAATAAAGCAGTTAAAAATATCTAACTCTTAAAATACAGCCATAAAAAATATCATCGCAAAAAAAAAAAGCACTTACAAATTATCACATAATTATGATACCCCAGACATGTGCTTCTTAGGCTTGTCATAAAAGTTGTACATGTATATGGTTTATGACTGCAAGTAGGGATAAGGTGCATTTTATCTTTATATTTCATATTTTCAGATTATTTAATACTTCTTTGGCTAAAAACGCAAGAATGAAACTTAAGCACTCAAAAATGAGTAAAAATCTAATTCTATGTGTTGCAATTAATAGAATTTTAAATTAATTTACTTAACTATTAAAAGTCATTAACTAATGTCTTTCATAAAGTTGTTCTGGCAACTTTTTAAAAATAAAGTGTACAAAATTAAAAAAGGAAAGATGAGGTTACCTATTTTAAAATTGTTTAATTAATTATCAAATTGTAAAATGATTTTCACTTTTATTAATCTGATAATTCTATTAAAAATTAAACCTTGTTTTGTTTCAGTATATTCCTTAAAATATCATTAGCATTTTTATGTGCAGCCTTCAGTTAATTATTTGGATGTTGATTCATTAGTTGTGATGGAACATGTCAAGGGGTAGGTACATAACATTTCAGTATGGAGTTTGGATTTATTGGATTATGGCAAAACACGTTAGAGCTATCTGCCTAAAGAAAGGGACACCTCTGTGGAAGACTTTCTTGGGAACTGCCTTGTATCCACATTATATATTAGGAAGAAGGGATACCTTGGTGGAGAACATTCTCAGGAACTAGTTTATATCACGATGACATATTAGGAAGGAAATATGGCTTTGTGAAGGACTTTCTCAGGAACTTGTATCCACATTAGATATTAAAACCAAGGCGTCTTGTTCCCAGAGTACTTTTATAATAAGATTAATATTACTTTCACATCACTGAAATGAAAAGTTTAAATAAATAAGAGAAGCATTAGCTAAAGAGTGAGAAGAAGATCATTATAAATTTAACAGAGAAATAGATAAGGAGTGCCCTGCCCTGTGAACAAGAAACGAGAGCAATAACATCCTGAGGCGAGCTTGCATAAAAGGGGTAATTATCTCCTGTGGTAAGGGAAGCAAGCAATACTTGAAAGTCAAGTGAGATAGACAAAGGCCTGCCTATGTGCAACGTTGCTATGAAAATATGCAGAAGAAGCTTCTGTCAGATGTTTATGTATAATTACCACAGAACTACATGCTACTGACTATTATGTATATTGATGTTATATGAACATATACATGATCTTGTATATTCCAGTGAAATGGTACATTCTAGGTGGGATACTGTGAGCGCACGCAGGGGTACATAGGTACATGAAAAATATAATTTAAGATCTGATTGTGCATGTGATCTCCAAGGAGTCATATACGCTTCCCAAGGAGGGATGTTCAAGATCTGGGGAAGGGGGGAAATAAAAGAATAAAAGCAACTGTGGACAATGGTGCAGTGGTCAGTGAAAAGAACAGTAGTTAGAGAGGATTAAGGATAAAGATGCATACAGAGTGGTCAGCAGATTATTCTGTTGATATTTTAATATTGAAAAATTATTTGTGCTTTTGCGCATGTGTATATTAAATTAAAAAACATTCTTGTGAAGTTAGGTATCTTCTTGAACTCCATGGAATGACGGTCTTTATTTTAAGACCTGTTTTGCATTCAATGCCAAGTCAGCAAAACCAAACTATTTAAAGGATTCTGTGTGTTTAAGGAATTGGTCTTCAAATTATTAGTAATCATCATTCTAACTTGTATTACTCTTCTGTGTTTTGTTCATTCATTTTTTCAAACCTTCAACACCACAAGTTAAGTTCAATGGAACCCGATATTACTTTCTTCATCAAAAGAAAACTGATCACAATTTCAGGGATCAGTCTTTCCCACCACAAATGAAAAACTTTTAACTTCATTTCAGATCTTAGCAATGAGATTTGCATTATTCTGCATTTCGCTCCATTCACATATTCAAGAATTTGGTGTGCTAAGGGGAAAGACTACAAAGGGGGGGGAACCCAAAAAGGGCAATGCTACTTTAAAGTAATACATTCATTTTGTTAGATTAATTATGTCTAACTATATAACATTATCATAAAATCATTGCCAGTACTGCTCATTCCTTGAAAATCTAAGGTCTCTTGCCACCCTCTTGATGATTATTGTTGGTTCAGGCAAACTCGATGTGTTCGCTATTATGGGCTCCCGCATTTTATTGTAATCCCGAAGTAATTTGTAGCTGATTTTCGAATCTGTGTGCTTTTGAACTGTTTGTCTAGGTAGCATAATTTGTAGAGTCTACAATAACAATTTGAGGTCAGGTGAAAGTTCATAGTGAGGTAGAACACATTAAAGAGTCTGAAGAAATAAACACCTGATGCTGTAGAACCTTAGAAATCGAGAATAAGTGCACAAGCTAAGTTGTGGTAGTATGTACAGTGATGTAGCAATTAATAGCAGTAGATCAAGAAATGCCAATATGCCAAACATGTTTCAATTACATAATCAGAGTAAAATTAAATTAGATTAAATTAATTGTATGAGAAATGCATGAGAGGCAAAAGAACAGCAAAAAGAATAGGAGCATGGGAGGGTATATTAATTAACAGTTGTGTAGCAGCAGTAAGATCATTTAGATAAATAAATAATAATAAGGATAGGTGACATGGGAAACTGAATTAAGTAAGGTGTTGCAGCACCGCAAGAGGTCTTTTTCTATTATTATTACTTTCATAATCATAATTTAAAATATGAATTGTGCTGTTTCGCACATCAGGGATTTTTTTAAAAAAAATTTTCAGCCATTTTAGCTATATACAATTGAATCTGTTAAGTTCACGATGAATTGCCATGTTTCGTATGAACCAGCGGCAGTTTACCGCTTGTCTAAGTACAACATTTTGCATGACTTGCAACTTTTGAATATTGGTATGACAGGCATATGTAAGTATGGGATGCAAAAGGGTCATATAAATGAGTATTTTGTTGTCAATAGAGAGAATGCTATTCCGAGCAATTAAGGGGAATAATGTACATTTACGTACTCGGAATTTGGCTAAGAGCTGTGTAATGTGTGGGGACCATGTGAGCCAGCGATCTAAAATAATACCAAGGTAAGGGCCTGCTTAGTCCACGGGATAGGAATATTTTGTATGTAGACATGAAGGTCAATGTCATATTTCTTTTTTCTAGTAAACAACACAGCATCAGACTTTTCTACCTTTAGCTTGATCTTCCAGGCAATGAGCCAAGACTGTAGTGCATGGATGTGATTTTGGAGTGATCGTATGACTGAGCCATAAGATGCATTTTTTGATAGAATTGCCACGTCATTGGCGTACATAGCCAGAGTGTTGTGTGGTGTTTGTGGGATATCGTTCATGTATATATTATGGAGTATGGGCCCAAGGAGGGACTCCAGCCTTGATAACCCTGGGTGTAGAGAGTGACTTGTTTACACAAATGATAAAGTGTTGGTCCTTTAACCCTCTGAGTGGCATAACCGGCTTTATCCGGCCATGAGATTTTCTTTCACTTGATACATATTAGCTTATAACTTAAGATATTTTGCTTTCTTACTTTCTTTAATAATGTAAATGTAATCTTAATGAATGTAAGTTTATGAAAATAGAGGCTACAATAAGTAATTACATATATTTAGCTAACAAACGGTGCATAAATACAGGTCTTCATGACAGATCCAAAAACCTGTGCCGCTGAGAGGTTTAAATAGGAGTGTATGATGGTTGTGATGTACTCTGGGAAACCCAGAACGATGAGCTTGTGTATGATGCCCTCAAGCCAGACACGATCAAAGGCCTTAGCTACATCTAAAAAGACAGCACCTGTAATTAGCTTGTCCTGAAGTCCTTGAGAGATGTACTCGGTGATTCTGCATAATTGATGTACAGTAGAGTGTTTCTTTCCAAACCCGTACTGCTCTGGCATGATGATAATGTGGAAATCGGAGAGCTTCAGTATTCTTTGGAGAAGTACATATTTAGCCACCTTACTGACAGAGGAGAGCAAACTGTTGGACCTATAAGAGGCTGAGTCCGATGGTGTCTTTCCAGACTTCAGGATTGGAGAGATGACAGCTGTCTCCCATGAAACAGGGAAGTGTCTAAGGTGTAGCATGGTATTTATAATGTTGAATGATTATTGTCAGATGGATGATTCAAACATGGCCAAAGGAGAAATCTTGTCATTTCCAAAAACTCTGGTTAGAGTCATTTTTAAATATCCAAATTTTCTAATATTGAGAAGTAAGATGTGATAATGTACTAATAATTTAAAGACAAATAAATTTTTGGAGGATTGATTTCAGTCACATGCTATTTTTAACACAGATTTTGAAAAGAAAGATAATATTGTTTATTTAAGTGGTAATAAACATACAACAACATTTTGTTACTGTACATTGTTTTTAATCACCGCTTATGAATTGAAGATTCTACGCTTTTCCTTATTATCAATATTGTAGTTTTTTTAATAATGCTCAAACGTTTTTGTATATAATTAAGGGAACTTATAATTCAAATGATGAGAAATCCACTTTATTCAATTAAAAAGGTCATATTTCCATATTATATGTATGATAAAATCATAAAATTTAGTGAAAAATATTTAGAACTGAAAAACTGAAAAATATTTAGAATCCAAGGAAATGCTGCACATTATTTTCTAAATTCAGTTCTTTTTTAATCATAGTATAAATTATAAACATCTGAATTGTGCTGTATGCATCAATTCTCCTGATTACCCCTTTAGATCATTAAGAGGGATTTACTAGTTTCCTAGAAACATGTTTTTACTCAAAATAACTTTAACAAACTTGATATCCACAGTCTTTGCACACAAAAATTATTAAAATTTGCCTTTTTGATTTCAATGCATTTAAAGAATAAAACTTTATGTAAACAATAAAATACACATGTAAATATAAAGAAATAAAAAATGAAGTGCTATATAAATAAATGTAATTGATATGACGCTTAAAAGTACTGTGGGTTTGAGTAATGCTACTTTTTGAAATCTATTTCATTGATTCCCTGTTGCTTCCAGTTCCCTGATAAAAGACCTCATGACTTCAATGTCTGTTATCTGTACATTAAACTTAAAAAAAAATTCATAAATATTAAACTTATAACTGTACACAAACCTTTAAAGACTAAATGATGATACATCTAAGATTTAGTGGCGCTTGCACATAAAAACATTATTTTCTAGATGGATAATAGCAATTTATATCCAAATACAATGTACGTCCAGAAAGTAAGTTCCGTTTGGTAATAAAAGTAAATTGTGTACAGCTACAGAAAAGTTATTTATTGCACAAAATTCAACAACTCTTAAACTACTTTTCCACATAACTGCCGAAATATTGCAGGCATTTGTCATAGCGTGGCACAAGTTTTTGTATACCTTCTTCATAGAAATTTGCCGCCTGTGTCTTCAACCAGTTGGAAACGGTTTCTTTCAGCTCGTCGTCATTGTTAAAGTGTTGACCGCCAAAGACAGACTTAAGATGTAAGAACAGATGAAAGTCGCTAGGAGCGAGGTCAGGGCTGTATGGAGGATGGTCAAACACGTCCCAGCCAAATCCCTGTAGGAGGTTTTTCGTCACATTTGCACAGTGTGGTCGTGCGTTGTCGTGAAGAAAAACAACACCTTTTGACAGCAATCCTCGGCGCTTATTCTGAATTGCACGGCGCAATTTCCGAAGTGTCTCGCAATAAGCATCTGCTCTGATTGTTTGACCACGCGGTAAGAAATTAATGAGTAAGATGCCTTTCCAGTCCCAGAACACTGTGCACATCATTTTTCGAGGTGTCAAGATTTGCTTCGGCTTAACCTTTGCTGGGGATGAAGTGTGCCTCCATTCCATTGATTGCCGCTTACTTTCAGGGGTGTCGTAAGAAACCCAAGTTTCATCTCCTGTGACTATCTGTGTCAGAAATTCTTCACCGCTTTCAGCATAACGGGTCAAAAACTGAAGTGCACTACCCATCCGTTTTGTTTTGTGTTGCTCAGTAAGAATCTTTGGTACCCAACGTGAGCAAAGTTTACGAAATTTCAGTTTTTCGGTAACAATTTCATGCATTAGTGATCGTGAAATTTGGGGAAATTCCATAGCGAGAGCACTAATTGTAAACCTTCGGTTTTCATGGATCTTGTCATCAATCGCGTGAACCAGTTCTTCTGTAACCAAAGATGGACGCCCACTTCGTTCTTCATCGTGCGCATCACTACGTCCGTCATTGAACTTTCGGACCCATCTTCTCACCATTGAATCACTCATCGCTTTTGGTCCGTAAACATCGCAAATTTGCCGATAAATTTCACTAGGTTTCACTTTCCTCGCATTCAGAAAACGAATCACAGATCTGATTTCACAAGCGGCGGGATTTTCAATCAACACCGACATTGTAAACAAGCACAACAAAGCGTACGTGACTGACAGCTATTTCCAAATGGTACGCGTTTCTTCTCCTTGATACAGAGCGTTTACTGCGCATGTGCGGAACTGCGATCGCAGAGCTGCAGCGGAGATAAATTGAAACGGAACTTACTTTCTGGACGTGCCTCGTATATGGTTTAGTGACCACTTCCCACAAAAAAAATATTTATTATCTTTTGATGACTTGGAATACTGACTTGGAGTATTAATTTGCTTTATAAAATTTTATGCTGTTATACTGCACAAATATAGATTTTAAAAAATGTTTATATTATGTATATATTAACATGTAAAGAGTCACAGCCAGCCAGTGACCATTTTACTTAGGTGTGGGGAAGCGTCAAGGTTACTTGGAGCAGAGAACCAGAGAACTTCTACTTGATGTTTTGGTAAGAGTACGTTTTCTTGATAACATGGGATGCCATCACCAGCCAATAACTGATTCTAGGTTCGAAAGTTAGCATTATTGACAGTCGTAGACAATGGATGAAGAGGAAATTTTAAGGAAGTTAAGTAATATTCACCTAACTTCCTGAAAGCATTATCACCGAATGAATTTTGGGAGGATGAAAAAGATTATCACGGATGAATTACTAAAGAAAGTGAATGAGCATAAAACTGAGATACAAAACTCAGTAAATTCAGGACCTATAGCTATTGAAACAACCCAGAGAATAAATCAATTAAGCAAAAATCTAATGTTCACAAGAATGTTTCACAATAATGTTTCTTATGAAATATAAATAAAATAATGCCTTAAACATAAATTCAAACTCTAAACTAACTAGAAGTTCTAGTAATAAGACAAAGAAATCAGTCACAGATGAGGAAGGATTCACAATGCCAAGGATAACCATAAGCATACACATTCCACATGAAACATATCTGTGCAAGCAGAAAAATTACTGGCATGTTGTGCTCTATGTAATGGAAGCCATATTTCATCCTATAAAGGATGTGACACATACGTGGAAAATTGAAAAAACTCAAAACAAAATAAAATCCATGAACAAGAAAGAGATCTAAAAAATTTAAATTAGGAGGATTTCCCATCCCTGCCAGGATCCAAAACTGAGGAAAAGACAAAAATAAACTAAAAAAGAAAAAAAAAAAAAAAAAAAAAAA
>KK121162.1:113337-128236 GCA_000611955.2 Stegodyphus mimosarum
AAAAAAAAAAAAAAAAAACCACAAACGATCAATTTTAAGAGTCTTAACTTTTTTGAATGGTTAAAAACGCAGCTCACTAAGGCCACACAATTCTTTAACATATTTAAAGCTTCAAAATTCATCATCATCAAAATTGAAATACGCATGGCAATTATCGATATTTCTCAAGCATTAATTATGACTTTTAATGCCCAAATATGGAGATCAAACCTGAGTGGAGCAACAAAGTGCTACCTTTGAGTTTCTTATTTTAATGCTAATAGCATTCAGAAATAGCAGTATGAGCTTTATGACTACTTAGCAAGACATCAACCTTGTGTTTATAAATGAAACTCATTTAAGCCCCAGCAAAAATTCAAAATTCATGGTTATAATATAATCACAGACAACATAATAGCAGTGAAGGCACAGCGGTTTTAATTAAGAACTATATCAAACATAACTTTCAAATACCAACCACTTCTTGAATTAAATATACAGCTATACTCACTTAAAGTGTTACAAATGAAGAATTTTTTTCACTGCCATACACAACCCACCAGGTAGTATCAACATGCAAGACCTGAATATACTCACTTCTACAAATTACCTGACCATAATCGCGGCTGACTTAAATACAAAAAATTAGTTGTGAAACTAAAGTCACTAACACTAATGGAAGAATCCTGAATAAATACTTACAGAGCAACGTCATTAATTTAGTCCCACCTGAAAATCCTATCCCAGTTCCAGTTCTGATGATATTTTGGACATTGTGCTCCTTAAAAACTTACCGCAGACATCTCACTTTCGTGTGAAGGATGAACTTTCCTCATATCACCTTCCAATAAATTTTGATTTTTACAGGTTCTACTATCTCCTCCATAAGTCTGGAGCAAAATTAATTGTCTCCACAAGTCTGGAACAAATTTGCAGAGCAATTAGAAAATATTCCCTGCAATCTGGTTCTCAAGCATTGTGGTAATAGTGAAAACAAGATATATAGGTTCATTTCAAAAAGTCAGAATGCCACTATTATACGAGTGTAAACATTATTCCATGGAGACATACAGATAATATTAAAGATACAATTAAAGAAAGAAACTGCTTTAAGAATAGGTTCATTTCAAGAATTCAGGATTACATGAAAAACTAATCTTATGTGAGTGCCAACATAACCCCACGCAGACTTCCAAATAATATTAAACATACAATTAAAGTAAGAAACCAATTAAGAAAAAGATGGAAAACCACAAGAGATCATGCTACAAAAATGCTAATTAATTATTTCACTCAGAAAATAACTTCAGATATCACAAACTATTTCTCTGAAAGTTTTTGAAAACATGGAGGCAGAGCCAAAGACAGTTTGGAAAATAGCTAACACAATTCAGAAAAAATGCACAAATCAGATGTCATCTCCTATAAATCACATCGGTGCAACTTAACAATCTAAAAAAGACACTGCAAATATCATGGCAAATCAATTAAAAGAAACTTTCAAGCCAAAGCCCTCAAATAGGGCATGACGAAGAGATTAAAAATTCTGTTTTAAGCATTAAAACAAGGGAAAATAAAAACTTCATCCCTAGTACATTCCCAGGAGAAATTCAGAAAATTATTAAAAGCCTCAAGATTAAGAAAGCAAATGGCTACAATGGGATTAGTAATCAAGCTTTGAAAGCCTTTTCTCACTGATGCTCCTAACAAATATTTATAATGCTTGCATTAAGCTTTCTTATTATCTCCAGCAATGGAAGCATTCGATAACAATCACCATTCTGAAGCCAAGTCGAATTTTCAACGAATATTAAATTACAAGCTCACAGAACACCTGGAAAGACCTCATAGACTAATCTCAATTTGGATTTAGGAAAAGCCCTTCCACAAAATTCTCAATCTGATTGAATACATCACAGAAGCATTCAATAACAAAGCGGGAGTTGCTGCATGCTTTCTCACTCTCGAGAAAACGTTCAACAGAGTCTGGCATAAAGGCCTAATCCATAAACTTAACACTTCCTGCTTCCTGTTAGTTACATAAAGCTCATAATTTCATACCTTATAAGGAGGACTTTCCAAGTGAGGGTTGAAGACTCTCTAAAGAAAATTAATCAAAGTGGTGTACCCAGGGGTCAATTCTAGAATCAAAACTTTTCAACATCTTCGTAAATGACTTGCCAACCACTGAATTCAATAATCCTAAACTATGCAGATGCCAGAGTCATATTATCCAAACCAAGAAACCCTCAAATCGCTAGAGACAATCTGCAATTGCTTGTGAACATGGTCATCAAATGATGTAACCTTAGGAAGATAAAGCTTGTAAAGAAAGTTTTCTGCCACTACCCAAATATCATTTGCGTAATCAGTTCATGTTGGCGTGTTGAATAATATTTTGTCAAATGATTTCACCCAAAAAAAAAAGTTAAAACAACATTATTAATTTATATATTTAGACATTTCAACAAGGGAGTGCCATGAACTTAGCTGTGAAACATTAAAAATTTGCTTAAGAACCGATACATTATAACACTTTGAGGTAACGCAATATGTTGGATAGACAAAAAGGCTATAAATTGGATTTGCGAGCTAACTTTGCATGTAAATACATATAATACATATTAACTTTACCTTTATTTTTGTACCTAAAAGAGATCGGTTTTTATTATTTAACTTGACATATTTTTAAACCAGCTTCTTCTTATTTTAATTTTGCGAATTTTAATATATCGGGTTTAAACAAAAGTTTCCCGCCATCACAAATATCGTCTGTGCAAACAGTTCATGTTGGCGTGTTTAATCATATTTCGTCAAAAGTTTTTTTTCATTTGAAAGAAACATACTTGCATTAGAACACTGTATTGTGAAATCTGTAAAAACATATCGTTATCATTAAGTACAAAGTGTCTGAAATGAAACGATATGCTACCAGATCAGAACCATCATTTACTTCCAGTTCTCTTGCAAAAAGCCAGTTGCAGAATGTCACCAAATCATGTGTACAGCTTTAGGTACTAATGTTGTATCGTATGACACTGTGAACGTTTGGTACCGAAAGTTCGAAAACAAGGACTATGACATTCAAGAAGCAGAACACTCTGGCTAGCCTATTGATAATGATGAGGCTCACCTGTGAGAACTCGTGAAAGAAGATCAGTAAGTAATCACTAGAGAGCTTGCTAAGGAGTTAGACTAAGGAGCTGCCATGTACCTTAATCGCATAAACTTGGCATACAAGTTCAATTGCTGGGTGCCGCATGAGCTGACTCAACCTGATAAGGACAGACTCGTTCAGTTCTGCACCAATCTGCTCAAATATCAATGCAAAGGCAAAATTCTCGGCCGGATCATCCCTTACGATGAAATGTGCAAAGGGTTACCTCTCAAACAGGAGAATGAAATTCCCCGACTTTTCCAGGAGTGTTTTAAGGAAATTCAAGTCTATCCACATAGAGCGCATTGGTTGAGCTGAGAGGTAAATTAATTACGGTACCACTTGGAAACACAATAATTGAATATGACTTACACACACACACATATATATATAATCCCCAAAGCAGGACTTTTATAACTATAATAGGAGTTGTTTTTACACTGAAGACTAAGATTAGAATTTGCCAATCTGGATTAAAAATGTCCTTTTTTACTGATATTTTGCAGCTAAACAAAAGAGAGAAATCTATTTAATGATATTGTTGCGTGCGTATGGATTCGTAATGGATTGAATGCACAAGTCATTAAAAAGTTAATAAACTTTATTCTTTTCACAAGAAATAAAACAAAATACTGAAATATTTCCTCAGAGATATTCGTACAATATCACAATATCTCAAACATTAAACAGAACTCAATTCAAAACAGAGAAAGATAATACAATCTCACAGCGAATTCGCTACAATCAACAACAGCATTAGGTAAACAGCAGTTTGCTTAAAACAGCTACAACTGAGTTGAAGTGTTTTAATTTGGCTTTTATAAGCTTTTTAATTATTCACTAGAACATTCTGGTAAAACCTATTTTCTCAATTTTTGTGAATGCTAACAGCAATTATGAGATATTTATTTATTAAATACTAAATGCATGCGCTCTTTTATTTTTACTTTTCCGACAGCTTTCTCTTCAAAATCGTCTGCATTGCCCAGGAAGGTAAAGAAATATTAATTACAATTCTAAATAAACAGCTAAATAAATACAAAATCCGTAATACTGTCCCCTTCCCAATGACTGCACGTCCCGGGCAGAACAATCCCTGGAGAGGAACCCAAACTTGCAACTAAAGCATCAATGCAATAATAAACAATTACAATAACAAAATAAAGAATAATTGCAATAAGTAACTTTCAGCAAATCAAATACTATCAAACACCAAATACAAGTCAAATACTATCAAATATTAAATACAAATAAAATTCTATCAAATACTACATACAAATCAAATACTATCAAATACTAAATACAAATTAAATACTATCAAATGCTAAATACAAAAAGGACCATGGTCTTACACTATTTACAATTATATACACTATGTACTATGGCCATAGCAAGGAGCTAACCTGTCGTAATAAACGACTTTAGGTTTAGAGTTTGATAACTTGCGGATCTGAACTACGACGTCATTCAGCCTGTTAGGACTGTGTACGGACCATCCCAAGGTAGTTTTAAAGAAAGTCCTTTTCGACAAGTCGGATTCCACAACCACACCTTGTCTCCTTCGTTAAAATGATGTTCTGTAGCTCTAATGCCAATCTTCTCCATCTCCTAGTTGACTCCTATCGTGCAAAGTCGTGCATCACTTCAAACCGGGCTTGGAGATCTTGAATGCATTCCTCAGGCGATGAAGGCGCATCTGGAGGGCGACCAAACAATAGATCACATGGCAGATGAAGGTCACAACCGAAGAGCATCTGAGATGGAGAATAGCCGGTAGTCTCATGGATAGCACTGCGGTAAGCCAGCAGAAACAGCGGTAACTTCTTGTCTCAGTCCTGTTGGTTTCTGGAAACCACTAATGAGAGGTTATTAAGGTGAAAGCCGTCGTTTGGGTTTTGTCAATGCCGAGTACCTTGCAGAGTTCTTTGATTACTGCTGAGGTAAAATTCTGGCCCTGATCTGTATGTAACTGAACAGGCACTTCAAACTTGGAAATGCAGTGCTGTATCATCATCTTTGCTACTGTGACAACCTCTTGATCAGAAATAGGTATGCTTCAGGACACTTGGTTAAGTAATCAATGACAATGAGGATGTAGTTGTTGCCATCAGCAGTTCATGGCAGAGGTCCTAAGGTGTCAAAAGCGATAGATTAAAAAGGTGCTCCTACATTGTAACATTTCAGCTTCACTCGGCTGTGTTTCTTTGGTCCTTTTCGACCTGCACAGGCATCGCAAGATCGGCACCACTTTTGCATGTCATCCTTTGCCTCATTCCGGTAGAAGCACTCCTGAACTCTATGCAAGGCTGAAGTGACCTCCTGTAGGACTGCTACGTAGTTCTTTAAGGAATTCAGAATCTTGGAAGTATCAGTTGACATCAGAAAGTCTTTCCATGATCTGATTAGAATCTCCGGTACAAGACGCTGTTTTGAATGTAGAGTGAGTCCCAGAGAGCCCAATACTGTTTTGCCTATAGCTCGAAATGTCGTGCCAGGTAGGTTTTCTGTTTGAGGTCTCCATTAAATCAATTATGGGTTTAATGTCACGGTCTTCCAGCTGGTCTTTCCTGACTTCCTTGTCACTCCATAAGTCTGAATCAGCTGATGTTGATGTAATTTGTAGTGTGAGTGGATTAAGCAGCTGGTATTTAGCTTCGACCCTGGAACAATATCGGCAGTTTTCTGGATAAGGCGTCAGCGTTTCCGTGTGATGGTTCCTTTTGATGATGGGTAGTGATGTCATATTCCTGGAGTCTCTGTATCCACCCCACAATTTGACCCTCAGGATTCTTGAAATTTAAAAGCCAGGCCAATGATGCATGATCCGCGCACAGCAAGAATTTTCTGCCGTATAGTTAATGATGGAAATGTTCTAGGGTTTTGACCATGGCGAGCAACCCTTTCCTGGTGACACAGTAATTCCTCTCTGATTTAGACAGGCACTTGCTCAGGTAAGCCACTACACGTTCTTGGCCCTCTATTTCTTGGGACAAAACAATGCCAACACTTTCATTACTCGCGTCTGTGTCGAGAATAAATGGTCTGTCCAGCTGAGGATATGTCAGGATTGCAGCAGATGTTAAAGCTTCCTTCAGGTTCTTAAATGTATCCTCACATTCTTTTGTCCATAAGAACTTTTGCTTGTTCTCTGTCAGCTTGTGAAGGGGTCTTGCGATGGAAGAAAAACTTTCATGAATCTCCTATAGTAGGTGCAAAGCCTTGTGAAGCTTCTCAGCTTCTCAGCTGGTGGACATTTTCGGAATGTCTCCAGTCTTTTACTGCTGACACTTTTTCAGGATCTATGCGCACACCTTCAGCAGAGATGACATGTCCGGGGTAAGTCACTTCCTGTCTGAATAATTTGCATTTAGCGAGACTCAACTTTAGATTGGCTTCTTTCAGTTTCTGAAGCACCTTTTCTAAGATTTTTAAGATGCTCTTCGAAACTCTTCCCGATGATGATGATGTCATCTAAGCACATCAGACAGGCTAAAGACCTTTCAAAACAGTCTCCATTAGGCATTTGAATGTAGCCAGTGCATTACATAGTCCAAGCGGCATCACCTTGAACTGCCGAAGTTACAGCTATTGGGGTATTCTAGGATACCTTAGCGGAAATTTCTATTTTCGGCTATGGAGCCAGGAAGTAAAATTTCTGTTCTTGCCGGTATTGTGATAGTGTCTTGAACTATGATTTTGTGTATAGATTTCACTCCTTCATCATTAATCCCGAATAAGGTCATGTCCTCAGAGGCAGAATGCAGTATGTTATTTTTAAAGTCCAAGGAAAAATTGTATTTTCTTAGAAAATCCAATCTGAGTATGCAAGGGTCTATAATCTCTGCCACATAAGCCGTGTGATGGTACACGGCACTTCCAAACGTGATGTTAAGGTTTACTTTTCCTTTGATTTCAATCTTCTCGCCTGACACAGTCTGGAGGGCAACGCAGGATGGCGTCCAGATGAGTTTGCTTTTCAATTATTAAGCCACATCTTTTCGAATGATGGTACCATTGGCTCCTGTATCGATGGTTATATTACAAGGAACTCCACTGATGTGTCCCATGATGAAAAGTCCATTACTGCTGCCACTCACTGCAGAAATCTGAAGCACTTTAAACTGGGGCTTTTCATTATCTAGCAACCTCCACCCCACGAGATGACCACTAATTAATTTTCCTCCTTAGTTTTAGTCTAAATGGCATCACCTTGAACTGCCAAAGTTCTTGTCCAGTAGTAAATGGCGTTTTTTCTCGATCATCAGATGTATTTCTACTTGCCAATATCCATTCTTTAAATCAAGTGTCAAGAACCACTTGCTTCCAGAAAGAGAGTCCAGAATGTTATAGGAAGACAGTAACTGTCTTTCATCGTAACCTCGTTCATCCGATGATAGTCAATGCAAAATCTTGTTGAAGCGTCTTTCTTCCTGACAAGGACGATGGGAGATGCAAATGGATTTGCTGGAGGCTCAATGACATCGTTTTCTTACATGTCCATTAAAAGTGTTCGTACCTCTCTTCCTGTTTAGAAATCGGTAGACGTCTTTGATGTTGCTTGATTGGTGAATGATCACTGGTACCGATTCTATGTTGTGTTAAACTGGTTCGACCCACATCAGAAGATAAGCAGGAGGAAACATCTTGAAAATCTTGAATGACCCGTTCGGCAGCATTCTTCTCTTCATCGTTTAATTGCACATCCTGCAATAACTCCAACGTAATGCTCTCTGAAGACACGAATTCTGGAGTGTTAATGTTTTGTTTAACGCTGATCACATGCTGTCAGTACTTCACTTTTCTTAATAATTCTCACATTTTCAGTTACACTGGCATATCTCACTGGGATAACAGTTCATGATAGGTCAACGAGCGCAGAGGCTATGAATACTCCTTTCGGGCTATTACAGGTCTTGGGATATTCTATAACGCCGCAGCAGAAATTTCTATTTTCGGCTATGGATTCCAGGAAGTAAAAATTCTGTTCTTGCTGGTATTTTGATATTCTCTTGTGCTATGATTTTGTGGGCAGATTTAACTCTTTCATCATTAATTCCGAATAAGGTTATGTCCTCAGAGTTAGAATGCAGTTCATTATTTTTAAAACCCAAAGAAAAATTGTATTTCTTTAGAAAGTAAAATTCCAAGTATGCAAGGGTCTGTAATCTCTGCTACATATGCCGTGTGATGGTAAATGGGACTCCCAGACGTGATGTTAATGTTTAATTTTTCTTTGATTTCAATCTTCTCGCCTGACACAGTCTGGAGGGCAACGCAGGGCGTCGTCCAGATGAGTTTGCTTTTCAATTGTTCAGCCACATCTTTTCGAATGAGGATAACATTGGCTCCTGTATCGATGGTTATATTACAAGGAACTCCACTGATGTGTCCCATGATGAAAAGTCTGTTACTGCTGCCACTCACTGCAGAAATCTGAAGTGCTTTAAACTGTAACTTTTCATTATCTGGCAACCTCCATCCTGCGAGATGGCCACGAATTAGTTTCCCTCCTTCTTGATAGCCGCAGTCTTAACATCTGTGCCCTGTGGTGTTCTGCAGTTTCTTCGAATGTGCCAGTCAGCATCCTAGTTCCAGCACTTTAAAGTTGGTTTCTCATCACCAATATTCTCTGTCAAGGCATTCACTTTTCTGTTTAAATCGTCGTCTAGACGAGCAGTCATTTGATCCACTTGTGAGTGGATCATTTGTATGAGTCAGTGTCATTTGTATGTGAGCAGCTCTGATTGGGTGGCAGTCTCTCTACAAGTGTCTTGCTGTGCTGCCTTGAATTTCATGGTGTACACTAGAGCAGATTTCAAGTCCTTGACATCTGCCATTCGCAGAGCTTTCTGTATTTCAGGATCTTGGATATCATCGATAAAGCACCACAGAGACAGGATTTCTCCTGTTTTTCTCAAGCACTCCGTAAAGACGAGGTGAGGCAGCCTTTCAACGTCCGTAGTTAGTGCCTGGAGTGTTTCTGTGGGATTCTGTTGACGGGATTTCAATTGAAGCCTGCTGTAGTCTTTCAAACATTTCTCCTGAAAACACAGCTCCAATGCGCCAGACAGAACTTTGAAATCTAGTCTCTGGTTTTGGGGAAGAGTCTGCAGGATATCTGCTGCATCTGCTCTCAGAGAAGTGGCATTATGAAAGGCTTTAGCCTGGGAATCCCATCTATTTGTTTCCGCCATTATTGAGAATATTGTCTTATATACTTGTCAAGAGGTCTTCCCATTGTATGTGGATAACTTCAGGGAGAAACGAGAAGGCACGGGTAACAACTTAAATCCATCAGAATGGCTTCCTGCTGTCGCTATGTATTTCTTTAAGTTGTCAATTTCTTTGGCTATGGCAGCAGAAACCCTCTCTTCAATTTGTTGTTCAATTTGTTCTTGGATAGTAGAAACTCTTTCATCAATTTGTTGCTCCACTGCAGAAACTCTTTCTTGAATTTTCCAACTTTTTCTTCAACTGTATGTATTCGGAATTCCATAGCCCGAATTTATTTTCTATTACGCAGGTAATTTTGCTTTTCAGTTCCTCCTGACCTGCTTCAATCTTTTCTTGAACATCTCTTCTCTAACTGATTCTTGACCAGCTTTCATCTCCTCTTTAACGGATTCTTGGCTAGCTCCTCTCTTCTTGGAATCCAATAAAAGAAGTGACAAGTTGTCTCAATTGTTCTTCCATAGCTCTAGTGAATGGCATTCAAGCCCACTTCTGACACCAAAAATTGTTGTGTAAGCGTTCATAATGAATTGAATGCACAAGTCGTGAAAAAGTTAATAAAATTTATTCTCTTCACAAGAAATAAAACAAAATACTGAAATATTTCCTCAGAGATATTCGTACAATATCACAATATCTTAAATGTTAAACAGAACTCAATTCAAAACAGAAAAGAGAAAGTTAATCCAATCTCACAGCAAATTTGCTACAATCAATAACAGCATTAGGTAAACAACAGTTTGCTTAAAACAGCTACATTGAGTGAGGTGTTTTAATTCAGCTTTTATAAGCTTTTTAATTATTCACTAGAAGATTCCGGTAAAACCTATTTTCTTGATTTTTGTGGATAGCAACAGTAATTATGATATATTTATTTATTAAATATTAAATGCACATACTCTTTTATTTTTACTTTTGCAGCGTAGCTTTCTCTTCAAAAATCGTCTGTGTTCCACGGGAAAATAAAGCAATTTTAATTAAAATTCTAAATAAATACAAAATCCATGACAATATTTTAAAATAAATTTAGGTTTTTTATATTTATTAAGCAGCACACATAAGCAAAAAGTATGTGCATTAAATTTTGTGATAGTATGTCATCACACTGTTAGAATTAGTTTCAGGATTATGCCAGAGAAAACTGCCTGAAATTTGAAAGTATTATTAACCAATAATAAATAAATTCAGAGGGAAGAAGCCACATTAAATGTTACAAACAACATTAAAACAAAGTTAATTACTTAAAAATTTAATTACAATAATCAACGATATTTTGGAAAATATAAGTATACTAAATGATTAGCCTAAACAATCGATTACTTTTTTTAAAATTTTACTGTAAAATGACAAATAAGGCATTTATTAAAAAGAGGAAAAAAAAAAGGTTAAAAAGATTCTGTGGTAAAATCCTAGTATACACTACGTCCTTGGCACGATTTTGAAAATTGTCACCAAAACCAAACGGCCCGTTTTACTGCTCATCATAATGTCACCAAATCCTGTGTGTACCATTTACTAACCGATTTCAGTAACTGACTGAATGTCAAGATGATCACTGGTTCATATTGTGAAAGCGCAACGTCACCAGTTTCAATTTGATGTGTTAAACCGATTTTGTTTTATACGAGAATGGGAAGGTACTTTAGTTCAACATGCACTGCACATGCGCATGCTACCCTCTCGATTCTAGATGCTACTGGAAACTTGCTTTGTCTTTCTAAAAGACAATTTGATTTGAGCCAGCTGCCCGAATGATGCTCATGCAATACATTAACCACCGAGAAAGTGTTTGCTTCCAATGTTGGCACAAAACTTGCTTTTTTTGGGGATTGTCGTACGAAATTCCCTGATTTTTACAGATTTTGACTAAAATAGTTAAATCCCCTGACTTTTCCCTGACTTTTTTGGTCAATTTTTGAATTCCCCGACTTTTCTGGTTTTCCTGGTTCATATTGTGAAAGTGCAAAGTCACGAGTTTCAATTTGATGTGTTAAACCGATTTTGTTTTATACGAGAATGGGAAGATACTTTAGTTCAACATGCACTGCACATGCGCATGCTACCCTCTCGATTCTAGATGCTACTGGAAACTTGCTTTGTCTTTCTAAAAGACAATTTGATTTGAGCCAGCTGCCCGAATGATGCTCATGCCATACATTAACCACCGAGAAAGTGTTTGCTTCCAATGTTGGCACAAAACTTGCTTTTTTTGGGGATTGTCGTATGAAATTCCCTGATTTTTACAGATTTTGACTAAAATATTTAAATCTCCTGACTTTTTTGGTCAATTTTTGAATTCCCTGACTTTTCTGGTTTTCCTGGTAACGTGAAAACCCTGCATGCAGCAACACAGGCTGAAAAGGGGATTAGTCTGTATCCAGCGAGCCTGTTGGCAGCATCGCAAAGCACAATTTGACTAACAAAAAGATCATACTTTATATCTTTGGAACTGCCATGGTACTATCCACAAAGAGCATTTGGAAAAAGGTAAAATTCTTGACAGGAAGGTGGACAGTGAGATGTTAGTCCGTGTTGATGTTGTTATCAAGGGAAAACAGAGTTCTGGTGCAAAAAGGTAATATTCCATCAAGAAAATGCAAGGCCACATGTGACTGCCTTCACCGTGTACAGATTCAAATGGGATCTTTTGCCACACCCACCATATAACTCCGACATCACTCCTTCGGATATCTACCGCTTTTGAAAAACTACCAAAATGTTCGCAGAAAATCATAGCTTTG
Organism: Stegodyphus mimosarum; assembly: GCA_000611955.2. Classification (NCBI taxonomy): domain Eukaryota; kingdom Metazoa; phylum Arthropoda; class Arachnida; order Araneae; family Eresidae; genus Stegodyphus; species Stegodyphus mimosarum. The sequence continues at coordinate 125,446 of KK121162.1, forward strand.
AGTGGTGAATACTACCTGCATTAGAGGTGCTTTCATGTTTTTTTTTCCTAACTTTAATAAGAACGTTTTCTGGTGGAAAATTTTCATTACAACCAGATACTTCAAAATGCAACATTGTACACTTAAGAAGATAAAGAAACATATCAGGACAAACTCAGATGTAAAAATCTGCAATGACATCATCCCTGTTTCAAATTCATATTTTTACATATTTCAGTAACAATACATAAAAGCTCACTTTCAAAGATCACATTACAGAAAACATTACTAAAGTAAACAAAGCCTTCATGGCCTTATACAGTTTCAAAGGAAGGAAATCCAAGCTCAGCATCCATATTAAAAGAACACTCAGCATTAATTGAACCAATTTTGTTATATGTAGCCCCAGCCTGGGTCACCGCATTAAAAATGCACAGGCAGAAAATCACAGTCTTACAAATCAAGATACTAACAGCTATTGTGAATGGACCATGGTTCATAAGAAACTCAAAAATTCACACACATTGGCCAAGGGATAAATTCACTCAACAATTATAGTTCAAACTAGTGAATAAACTTGCTCCTTAAGATTCTGTGGCTTTCCTAATATGTAATGTGTATAAGAGGCAGTTCCTGAGAAAGTCCTTCACAAAGGCATCCCTCTTTTCTAATATGCAATGTGGATATGAGTTGGTTCTCAGAAAGTCCTGCACAAATGCATACCCCTCCTTACACAGACAGACCTAACATGATTTGCCATACTCCAATAAATCCAAACCCCATACTGAAACATTATATAGCTAGCCCCTGACATGTTTAGTCATAACTAATGAATCAACATCCAAACGATTAACTGCATGTTGTACATAAAAATGTTAATCAGATGTTAAGAAGATGAATACACTGAAACAAAACAAAATTCAATTTTTAGTAAAAGAATATCAGATTAGCAAAGGTGAAAGAAAACTTTATAATCTGATAATTAATTAAACAATTTTAATATAAGTAACTGCATATCTTTCCTTCTCTAATTTTTTAGATTATATTTTTAATGAAAAATTGTCAATACAACTTTTTCAAAGCGATTGATTAAATACTGACTTTTAATAGTTAAATATATGAACTTAAAATTCCATTAATTGCAACACATAGCATTAAAATTCTACTCAATTTTCTGTTGAAATTGAGTAGAATGCCTTATTTTCCAACTTGCTTATTTGCCTATTTTCTAACTTATTTTTTGAATGCCCTATTTTCCAACTTGCTTTTTTAGTAAAAAAGTATTAATTAACCCCAAAAATATGAAATATAGAGGTGTGCTCATAAATCATAAACATTTACAACTTTGAGGCTGAAAAACACATGTCTGTGACATTATCATCATGCAATCATTTGCAGGTGCTTTATTTTTTTACTATGATTTTTTTTGTGATGTTTTAAAACTGCTTTATTTTTGACAGCAATGTTTAGAACTGCAATATTTTCTCCTTGCTTTCTTTCCACACATGACATTTTGTACAATTAGTTCTCTGGCAGATACCAATTTTTGGCAGATACCAACCACTCAATCACTGGTGGAGAGCACAGCTTTTAAAGAAATTATTTAAAATAGTGTTTTGACTTTCTTTTTTTTTTTTTTCAATAGATGGCACCAGCAGCTTGGTTCTTATCATTCACTGAAACTTTCTCAAATTTTTGTCAGTTCATATTGTCAATCTATCAATATACTTTTATGCCGGGCTGCCACTATTTAAAACATGATGTTGCCGACTTCGATGATAAGTATGCCTCATGGGCGTATGGCATCGAAATGTCTGGACAGGTGAAAGGAGGTTGGAAATTCTCTATTAAGATAAAAGTGCAAAGATTCTTTCAAACATGAACACTGTAGATAATAAAGAAGTTAATCCTATTTTCATTTCCACAGGTGAAGACAAGCATACCAAGAAACATATCACAGCAGGAAAATTTAATTTGGAAGTAACTGCTGACAACATTATACAATTCCTAGATTCTCACAGTTAAGCATTTGATAATTTTTACAAGTTCAGAATCAAAGTGATCATGAAGAAAACAAGGTACCTGACCTCAGCCTATAGAAAAATAGTTTCAAAATTGAATGATAAATTAATTCTAATCAAAGTTTGAATGAAGATCTCTGGAAACATTGCTTTAGCAAAAAGTTGGATGAGCAGCAAGATCCAACAACCAAATAAACATAAGGAAGGTTCCTAAAGATGAGAAAGAAGTCTTTGTCAGTCCAGACTTCAGCATGGGATTTGTTCGCTTATTAAAACACAAGACTGTCTAGTATAGTTAAGATATAAATTATATATATTTGTGACAATCATTTTATACATAAAAGACATGAATTATTATTCTATTCATTTTAAAATTATTAATTATATATGAATACAATTATTTTGGGGTGAATAGTAATTATCCTCTACTATCACCTTTATCTGAGTACTGCATTTATAAAAATAAATAAATAAATAAATAAAAAATAAAAAATGTCTTATGTTAGGAGCCTCACTACATTACTTTGAGACATTACTGAAAACACATCACATGAATATGCTTGTGGCGACATCATTCGCGCTGATGAAGCGCCATCAGCGAAACTTCTCTCATGCGTTTTTCTTTTCACCAGAGTGGCAACAGTAAGCCTTCAATAAGAAAAAGAACATTGACTGATTTTCTGTCTGTATTATTCCATATCCAAAAAATGTAAATAAATATTAATCTTCTTGGAGTCAGAACGACGTTTAAAGTTTCCTATGTTCCAAACTTCCACACTGGTTTACCCAGA
>KK121162.1:132280-176060 GCA_000611955.2 Stegodyphus mimosarum
AAGTTTCAGGAATTAAAAGGATATCGATAGATAGACTGAAACCATGTTTCAGCCTCAAGAATGAAATAACAGCAAATCTCCAGACACACGAAGCTGATAACTCCAAAATCTCACCTCCACTTCCTAGAGACAATGATTCTTCCAAAGATATTCATCCTAGAAACACAAAAGCTAGACGAAGGGTGAGATTTCTTGCATACCTGAAAGATTACAATGTATAACGCTATCACTGGCAAGGGGGTGTGTGGTGACATCATTCGCGTTGATGAAGCGCCATCAGCGAAACTTCTCTCATGCGTTTTTCTTTTCACCAGAGTGGCAACAGTAAGCCTTCAATAAGAAAAAGAACATTGACTGATTTTCTGTCTGTATTATTCCATATCCAAAAAATGTAAATAAATATTAATCTTCTTGGAGTCAGAACGACGTTTAAAGTTTCCTATGTTCCAAACTTCCACAATGCTTGCTAATAATTACACTATATATTTTATTAATTAATTCAAAAATTCTAAAAAATTAAATAAATCAAATATCTGGATAATTAATGAAACAAACCAAAATTACCAAACAAACAAAACAAAACAAACTTTTATAGCCCTTTAAAAGTCTGAGCATTACACAATAGTCAGATTTATTATTCGAAATGCTTTTAATCTTTAAAAAAAAAATCTAGCTATAGAAGTTTATAAAACAGTTAAAACTGCAGCTTTTTTAAATCAACACCTTTTTTAATTTTCTGATTGTTTACTAATAAATGTGTGTTTCATTACGAGAAATATGATTTCAGGATTTTTCATTTTTTATTACAGTAAATACAGAATAACCATACATGGTCTAATGTGCATCTCATAAGCAAACGGCAAATTAAAGCTACCTACCCACTGAAAAGGATGTTGTGTAGGACTTTCTATGAAAACTAACTTATACTACACATTGGAAAAACCACAAATACTGTATTGCAGCCAGCCTAATCAACTGCTAGAAGAGAATCTGCAGTGAATCACCAGTATTTTGTAGCTTTATTTTCTCAGCATACTGTTAAGCATACTGCATAAGTTTCCCACAGCATACTGTATGCAAAAACAGTTAACTGTAAAATCTTAGAAAATGAATTTTATGTTTACTGCTCAACAAACAGTAACACAACAAAGCTGCTTATAGCCACTATAAAAAAGTCAAAGAACACTCATTTTAAATAACACAGATATGTAAAATTATTTAACAAAATTAACACTGCCATAATTTTCACTATAAACAGGCAAAATAGTTCTTGTGCATTATTAAAAAAATTGTCATCTGAAATAAACATGTTACTTACTTCAGATAAATAAAATTTCATGGTATAATAAAACATATATATGTTATTGAAATATCTCACAGTATATTAAATATTCGATAAAAAGAAAGAATAAAATAAAAATTTAAAAAGCAAGTTAGAACTTTAATTTTTAGTTTTAAATGTCTTAAATTACCTTGTATCACCCCACTTAGCCAAACAGCTTCCATGGAATGAATGATTGCATAAAATTGTCAAAATTCCTTCAACAGATTCATCCTAAAATTAAACACAGTATTTTTATTTATTTTGAAAATTATTAAAATGAAACAGTAAGTAATCAAAAAGCTAGTATACTGTACGCTAAAAATTTTGATCCAGTTTGATATTAATATTTCATAATTATATTAACTTTTTCTTTTTGATTATCTTCCCTAAGTGACATTCATAAAGAGGTAAGCAAAATTTCTGGTTCTTTATCCTATGACATTATTTTAAGAACACACTGTTAGTGATATTATTAAGCTATTTTAAACTAAAAACTAACTTATATTTTTTTTAACTTCCTTCACATGTGACACCCTTAATCCCAATGTAAATGTAACATGACTTTCCTCTCACAAAACATTCATATAATATACATAAAAAACTTTTACATAGAGAGGTTTTATACATCTATATGTATATACGATGTTTTGTTTGAGGCATAGTTTTATCATCACTTGATTCCAGAATGTAAAAATAAATTCCGTTAATATTTTGAAACCAAGAGAAGAAAGTTAACTATGAAGTTGAATATTTTTATTTTAAAGAAGAACATATATATTTAATATATGGTTCAATAATATTTTCCATAACCTTGAACCTTTCAGACCTTGAATAAAAAGTTAACTCTGACTTCATATTGATCAATATGCTGAGATCAATGGGTGAGAATAAGATTCTAGTACTGATTCAGATACACGTACTAATAAGTAAGCCTGTGATCAATTATCTCAATTCTATGATAAAAAAATTATGAAGTACTTATTAAAGCATTCTGTTATATTTGTTGATTTTTTAGAATAAAAGTAACCCTTTTAATTACTGGCATTAAAATTAACACATTTACAACTGACAGCATCTAAAATTACATACAGCATATTTTTAGAATGCACCAAAAAATAATTATACATTTTTACAATGTAATATTTAAACAAGTATTTTAAAGTAAAAATTTTTTATCACTACACTGGACTAAAAAATTTAATCAAGCCCTTAAGCTGCTTAAGAGCTAAATTTTATTTTTTCCAAATACAAATTTTTTTAATATAAAGATCCTGAAAATTAAAAAAAAATTTCATTGTAAATAAGAAAACTATATGCAACTAATAAAGCCTGTACTAGGTATTAAGCAATTTGAAGTTAAAGATTAATTTGATATCAATTTTTTAAAATCATGAAACTTTTTAATTGAAATCTGCACATTGTTTATTCATACTTTAATTTTTTATTCATCAGAGGGCAAAGCATTAAAATTGAACAATTAAGAAGTACTGAACCTGTTTTATCATCCTTTTTGACTATTCGAGTACAAAAATTAAAGTTTTTACAATATAATAGATATTATTAAAATAAAATTATTTACATCTTCTAACTTGTGCAATTTTAAATACAGAATTTGTATTAGCAATAACAAGAAAATTTTACCATTCTTTCTAAGCAGACAGGGCATGTTGGCAATTCTGTATGGCCAGCTAAAGGAAGGCAAGCTTCCTGTTGATAGATAATAAAATAGATATATAAATATGTATCTAGATATAAATAAATATTATTTATTTATTTATACATTTAAGCAATATTTATTTATTAAACATTATTTATTCACATAATTTTCACATTTCTTCTATATTGGTTTGACAGCCCAGAGTGGGCCCTGGCCTTTTCCAGGCATCTCTGCTTTTGGCAACTGTTTCCCAGCTGTTGATGTTTAAAATGTTTAGGTCACTTTCAACACAATTGATCCATCTCACTGGAGATCCACCCCAAGGTCTGGTTCTGGCTTTGGTAGAACGATGTTCTTACAACACCAATTGCATGCATTTTGACCAGATAACCAGCCCATGTCTCTGTGGTTTGCAAATTCTTACTACATCAGATTATCTATAGTTTTTGCATATCTCTAAGTTAGATCTTCTCCACGATCCATTCACATGGACACCACCACGTATGCAACAAAAATCTTCTCTCAAAGATCCCCAAAGCATCCTTATTATATAAAGTCAGAGCCTAAGCTTCTGACATTTTATGCAATTAAATAAAGAGAAAACATCTCTCAGACTTTTTTAGAATGACAAAAGTGAAAAACAGATGCCCATACAAATGAAAACTAAATGTGACCATAAAATTGTTCTTTAAAAAATTCAATACACAGATTAAACAGTACATTGTAATATTTAAATATTTTAATAAGCAATAATTACATGTTAATTCAATACAAAAATTTTATGTGCAAAATTTGTGCAATAACTTTAAAAACTGTTACAGATTCTAATATTAAAGAACTTTGTATAAAAAAGTTACATAAATTAAAAAACTGAAAAAGCACATCTCTTCAATTCATGACTATAGTAGTTAACTATTAATTTATTATTCAAGCCTCTTGTTATATTCACAAAGTGAAATTCTCACAATAACTTTTCTTAAGTAACAAGTGAATCACAATTTAGGAGCTTCATATGATGATCTGTTTTGGACTTGTCAAGACTAAAATATAGTTTAGTCTTGAAGAGTCCAAAACAGTTTGAGGTATACAAAAAATGTAGGTTTGTTTTTATTATTATTATTAACATTTATATATTTATTTATCAACACTATAGATTTAATATGTTTTACCTAGCACAGCCAATAATTATAAAAACAAAAATTTATTATCAATTTTAATTGTATAAATTTAGAGAAAAATAATTTATTTTATATATTTGGAAGCATATAAAATTATGGCTGTATTCATAACTGTATATATGTTTGCAGACCAAAATCTTTCTCATTTTCCTTATTTTTACTGTATTAATTTACAACAAACTAATTTTTAGAGGATCTATTAGAGATCAGTCCCCTTTAATGTTTTTAATTAGCTCTAGTTTTTATGTGGATCTACAAAAAACTGTGTAACAGATAAAAGGCTTAAAATTGTTTATGAACAGATTTCTTTTGTAATAATACAGTAGAAGTCCGATAATCCGGCACGTTCGGGACCGGCTTGGTGCCGGACTACCGAAAATTCCGGTCTATCGGGCGGTAATTATAAGAACAATTAGGTTAATAATTAAACTAAAAATACAGTATGCAAATACATACAACAAAGTTTATTTTACATTTCATATAATGTATGTACACGTACTGTAAAACATATTTCACTTAGATTTAAAAAAGTCACGAATGTCTTTTTGTTTTCTTGACTTTTGGCGTTTAGTATAAAATTTATTTCTAATGATATGGAAATCAATAATTTCTGAAGCACTGTAGCTAGTACTAGCCTCAGCAAAAGAGATACATTTATTTAGTGATTCTGCAGCTTCTGCCCAGCTGATTTTTTCCTTTTCTTCCGTTTCGGCATCTGAGTCATTTTCTTCAAGATTTTGAGTAGGCTGAGGGTTTACTACAATGTTGATAATGTCCTCATCGGTTAATCTGTTCAACTTCACATAAAATTTTGCACATCTCATCTGTTCAACAGGCTCATTCTCGTCGATTAAAAGCCACTCCTCTACCTCATCTTCAGGCAGGTTTTCAAGGGATTGTCAGTACTTCTAACGACATCCAAAACTTTGGTCAGAGCGTCTTGCTGGTTTTCTTCCTCATCAGTCTGTAGAGTTAGGTCAGATACAAGGTTTGCAGCTGGCCAAAGGTTTCTCCAGCATTTTTGGAGTGTTGTATTTTTTACCTGGTTCCAAGACTGTGCAATAGCATAGACGGCATCTTTTACTGTAAACGTTTTTTGAAAATCAGTCTCACAGTCGGCATTTAACAGGCCTTGAATAAAAGACCTTCTATAAAAGCATTTAAAATTTTGAATAACCCCTTGGTCCGTGGGTTGAATCAAAGATGTTACGTTAGGTGGGAGCAGAGTAGCAACAATATTTCCAGAAACTAACTCATCTACTGGCGGATGGGCTTTGCAATTCTTCAAAAGAAGGATGGCTTTAGTATCTTCTGGTAGACCAAGGCTTTTGAATGATTTCTTGACCTCAGGCACAAAGTGGTGAAAAAACCAGTCTTTAAAGAGGGCGGCAGTTATCCACGCATTTGATTGAGCATCGTATTGGACAGGCAAGTGTGTAACATTCTTAAAAGCCCTGGGTTTTGCAGATTTACCTATCACAAAAGGGGTCACTCGGTGGTTTCCAGACGCATTAGCACATAGCAAAACGGTTAATCTGTCTTTGTTTTTTTTAAAACCCTTGGCTGCTTTTTCTCCTCCCCCAGCTAGTGTAGATGTTGGTAAACATCGCCACAATAGCCCTGTTTCATCAGCATTGTAAATCTGTTCAGGTGTTAAATCATTATCAGCCACGATTTTCTCAAACTCGTCTTTGTATTTTTCTGCAGAGTTTTGGTTTGCTGAAAGGGTTTCTCCAGTTACATCAAGTCTTCGAATTCCATGCCGAAACTTAAAGTTTCTGAGCCAACCATCAGAATAATTACATTCACTTTCAGCAACTCCTAAATCTTGGCCGAATTTCTTTGCCTTTTCAACAATCATTGGCCCTGTTACCGGCTTTCCTTCAGAACGTACTGCACTAAACCATTTGAACAATACACTATCTAGCTGTTCCAGTTTTGGTTTTTTTAATGTTTTTCTAGAAGCCAATTTTTCAGTTGTTACCGATTGAGAAGCAAACTTCATTAGTTCATCTTTTTGTTTTTTAATGTCATAAATAGTTGATGAGCCAATATTAAACTCATTCATTAAAACATTTCTATTCTCGCCTTTTTCTAGCCGTTTGATGATTTCTAGTTTCTGATTGAGAGTCAGTGTTACGTGTTTTCGTTTCTCTCCTTTTGAACTCGAAGGCTTAGGTTTTGAAAACATGGTCACTGTACAGTTAGAACGAAAATCACTTTTTTTATAAACAGTTTCAAAAGTTACGTTTACTGCGATGTGAAAGGACACAAAACAACAACGCACAAAAAAATGGCGAAGACGCTTCGTGATTGATTAACGGAGCTGCACTGCACCTGAATTTGTTGTGACAGCTGAGACTAGCCGGCCGCTAATTGTTTCCGAACAATACCGAGCGCTTCCGGATGATCTCGAACTACCCCGAAAACTTCCGAATAGCTCTCGAGCGGTTTTATTTGCTTTAAAGACACACTTTTGGAGAAAACCAAAATTTTTACAATTTTCCGGAGCGATGCCGGACTATCGGGCATTCCGGACTGTTGGATGCCGGACTAACGGACTTCTACTGTATTCAGTAAGATGGTACATATAGAAAAACAGCCATTTTTTCGTCTTCTTACTAATCCCTCTGATCTGAATCAGATTAAATGCATATGTTCATTCACCTTCATAACTTATAGCACAAAATTAGGTCTCTTCAGTAGATCTTCATGCAAAGGCAACACAACTAAGTAGATGTTGCAAAGTACCTTCATGATTTTTACATTTGGTGCAAGTGGGAAAACTTTTAGAACCACGGGAATATCTGAGGGTCCACAGCCATTTACTGATTATGAATGCGTTGTATTTAAAACTGAACACATTATTATTTAAGGCATTTAAACACATAATTACTGTTTGAAAGAGCAAAACATATCAAGTTAATAAAACAGTTTCTTCATAATAGTAATAAAATTTCTTAGCTTTTTTACTTCCATATCAGTGCCATAAAAGCCTTAACTTTTAAGAAGTGCTTTTCTGAGGCCCTAAACAAGTAGTATGTTTATGCTGTAGTTCTAACTTTCATCTGCAAAATGATTGTCTACGATTAATTCCATACTAAAAGATACAGTGCTGGTTCCCATTTCTAAATAATTCAACACAGCTTAAGAGTTTGAATAATTCAATCTTTGAGTAATTATCTTAATATATTGATTATCGAAAACAACCATTATTTTCTACACTTTCTGATTATTTGCATCCCCAAGAAAAGCATTCACAGTGCACTATATCACCATAACAGGCAACCCATAATCATGACAATGCATTTATTTGGCAACTCGGGTATGTGTGCATAGCAGATGAGAACTAATTTCCATCTTCAAATTAGACCTTAGTGTAATATTTTTCCAATTTGCTGTTTATTAGAAATGTGAAATTATTGTAGTTGCAATGTAATTTATTTGATGTAATAAATAATGAGTGTATCTTATAAATAAGAAGATAATTAAGAAATAAGAGATAATTATGAAAAAATGTTTTACACTGAACAAATTTCATTGGTAATAAAATTGCTAATGTAATTTCATGCATATCACACTGCTTAACATTATGTTAGAGTTTGGGGTTTCAGTTTATTATACTTAATTAATCCCATTGATCAAATTAAATTGGTATTTATTAATATATACCAGTAAATGCCATTACTATTTTGCATTATTTATCACATAAACCAAAGATATGGTTATTATTAATACTAGCTGGATTTTTCACTTTGACTGTAATACATACAAACAAAAAGATTCAATAGTTATATAAAAAGTTTATTCCTGTAGTATCAAAACACAGATTAGACACAAAATTTAAATCTTAATAAACTAAAAAACAGCCTAATATCAAGTCATTCTAAACTACATGTGTGATTTAGAGATACCTTTCATAATAATTTGGTTTCAGTATACATACAAATTTTTCCAGCTTGAGATATAATTACTTTTTAATTAATATTTAGTTATAATCTTAACAAATTCTTTTGAAGGGAAAAAAGTGGACATTGAATGAAACAATTTTTAATGACTAACTTTGACTACTAATTAAACTTATAAATGAATTCTATTTGTCTACTGTAACAAAGTCACATAAATTGATATAATATACTTGTTCATAAGTTACTATAAAAAATTTGCTCATATAATTAACTATATTCTTCTACATAAATTCACATAAAAATTTTTACACAAACCTCAGACTCTTTAATCGTTTCAACTTTAGCAACAAAAGCAAGATGGCAAACTTCAGGTTCGATCGAATTGAATCTCTCGCCATTAAAGTTCTTGTAAAAAATATCCGCAGATAACTAAAAAGAAAAACTATTTATTTACAAATAAATTACTTTTATTATATATTAATAACAAAAAACTTATTTTTTATTATATTATAAATAACCTTGCATAAAACAGCTAAAGAAAACTACAAATAAATGCAATTACTGTAAATAGAAAGAATGAGAAACAGAGAAAGAAATAAAAATTTTCACAATTTTTGAACTGATGAATTAGTACTATTTACAAAATCCATATGTGGCATCTTTTGTATATCAGAACTGAAAAGCTTTTCTTTTATATCAGCAATAATTTTTTTAATTATGGGGTTTAATTTAAAATTGCAATATTTTTCCTTCTTAGACTATTTCAGTTTTATTTAGACAAATAGACAAAGTAATGGTAATATTACTGATTTATTAGAATTTGTCCTCTCTTTCTCACTTTCCAACATGAGAAATTCAAATTTAATAATCAGGCTAATTACATCATTCTCTCATATTTTAATATATCCTACTAAATATTTATTTTTTCTCCAATAAAATTAACCTAAACTTTCCCTAACTATGCTTAATTTTAGTGAGTATTACTAGGTGCAGTTACAAATATTTTGATATAACTTTGAATGAGAATAGATGGCTGAACCAACTTTATCTTCTTAACTATAGTTACAGAAAGACCTAACGTGCACTCTTTTAGTATTAAATGATGAAGACACAATTATTTTCAAAATGGTAGCGTGGAACATCATGTACATCACTAGAGTGTACTACATCATTACCTATGTTTGTTATACTGGAAGAGAACTAATTCACTTAGTAAAAGAAATCTTATCTTATTTTATTAAACATAGAAGTTATTGTGAAGTCATCTGCATGCAAGCACCAACAAAACTACACTACTCACTGAGATACAGTCACAATTTCACAGTTAAAGGTACAGTTTTAAAAGTATATGAAATAATGTAATTAAATAAACAGTTAAAACAAATTTTTGGTTGTATAAATTAATAAAATTTGCAATTACTTTGAATGCAGGAACTTAAACTTGCATTAAACAAAACCACACAAAAGAGTGGGATAACTATGTAACACATAACAGATATAATGAAAATCTTTCAAATTAAGGGGGGAAAAACACATAAAAATTCACCTGATTTTTAAATTTTATTAGGACCATGTACTGATTTGGCTTGTTTTCTCGAATTATTCTCATATGTTCAATGTCATCACTGAAAAACAACAATTAGATGACAAAGTTTTAGAACTAATGTAATAAACAAATAACATAAATAATTAAAATTTAAAATAAAAAACATGTAAGGAATTAAAATGTACAATAAAATACTTTTCTCTTCAAAAAGAATATATGCTATTCTACTAAATGAGGGGGGTATGTAGATGAAAAATTTATTTCTTCGGAATTCAGATTTTGAGGGAAAGGAATAAACATTAATTTTAAACAAATAAAACTTTAGCATGTAAAATTCTAAATATACATACTCTTAATTTACACAGGATAAATTCTTAAAAAAGTGAAATTCTTAAAAAAGTGAAATTTTATGAAACATTACAATAAATGAGAATTATGGAAAAAATAACATAGAGGAAATTACTAATTTAAAAGATGACTGTTTTTAGCAAATTGAAATCAGGTTCATAAGATGCATGTTTACTTGTGAAACAAGACTCATAAATGTATGCTTCTTTATTACTGTTTTAAACTAAGAACATTCATAAACATCCTTTATTAATGAACACATTTTCACTTGACTAATTGTTTTGATGTACTAACAAGTTTGTGTACGTAATGCAAATCTATTTGAAAACAAATATCTTGCTTTTGGTCTAAAATTTTCCATTTGCTACAAAAGACTTTTTGAATTACTTATATCCATGTTACCTATATTTGAACAAAATACATACAATGACTTGTAGCTAGCATTGGGTTAACATTGTCATTGGGTTCATTGGTACAATTATTACAGAACAAATTCCAGTCAATAAAATACATCCCTTAAGACAGCAATTACATCCCTTATTTGAGAGAGCATGCCATTCAACAAGCACACATAACAGACCAAAGAAAAGTCTCACTTGGATTACATGGCATTTCCAGCATTTAACCATTTAAAAAATTATAGTTAATGTATTGACCAAGATAAAAAATGAACTAATTTTTGAAAATTTTTGCTATATTTCACATATGATTTATGCATTTGTAACTATTTTTCCTAACAAAATAACTTGATTTTTACTTCATAGACTCATATGCTACACACTGCATTGATAAAAATTCATTACATTTTTGTAATATTATGCTTATACCTGAAAAAATACCTGCTGCAAAATTTTACTTGAATGTAAAAAAATGTTAATAATACTTAATTTTGTTTTAACTTACTTGACTACTACACAAATAACTGATAATCTATTCATCATCAACATTTGACAAGTCTATTCTTTTGTTGAATAGATTGATTATTAATCTAAAACATAAATACAATCGATCGACTGCATAAAAAAATAGAGAATCTCTTTTCATGCATGAATTTACACATTATTCAGAACTAAACCAGGAGGAGTCATAACATTGCTTTACAGAAGATATATTGGTAAGAATACTATTTTGTTACCAAGGAATGAAATACTACTACAAGCTTAAACTCATGCTTTAAGACTATAATCAAACTGACAGAAAATGCCAGGTATTCCCAGAACTAAAACTATACTTCCAAAGACATTGCATTTATTATTTTTGGTGGTTTTCCCAGGTCTACTGTAAAGACAAGCCAGTTTCTCAAAAAATAAGCCAGTCAAATAACAATTTATTCAAAATGACAGTTGATCTGCATGATTAGAGTGCAACTATAGGCATAAAATCAAATCATATATTAAAAAACAAGAAACCTATCCCATCAACTGAAAAAAATGCTCATTAACTGCACTTTGAGGAAAGAGACCAGTTATAATTTTCAAAGCTGGATATAATTCTAACAGTCAATTAAGGAAAAAAGAAGATGAAGATGAAAAGAGAGAAAAAAAGAAAAAAAGGGGGGACATTCTAGCCAAAAACTGCAGCTAAAGCTAAACTGCAGCTAATGTTTAAAGCTAATGCATTAAGATATGCAAAATAAATGATGGGTTCAGTTTTTGTTTGCAAATTTTACCTACCTAAAGAAATAATTCTGATAAAGAGCCTTCCCTGAAACAATATACAAGAGGTAAAAGAATAGAATGCTCAGTGCTAATAAATGAAACTTTCACAGCCTCTTGTATTTTTATTTTTGGAAAATCACTCCCATTCCAAAGATAAAATGTTTATAACTAGAAATGAAAGCTATTTTATTCTAACTGCACTGTGATCATAGCACAAATGCAGCACACAGAGAAGAAAAAGCAATAAACTAAGGGAAAAAGAAAAATAGCACACAGTTTACTCAAGAAATGTCAAAAATGACAATAATTGCATTTTAAACAGCTAGCCTGTGTGTGTATGTGCGTGTGCATGAATACAACTGAAGCTTTGCATTTATCTCCATGTACATAATCTGTGCACAGCACTTTAAGATTGAGCTTGAATATTCTCTTTTTTTTCTTGTATTTACCAGTTTCAAAATGTGGGAATGAATTTTATACAAATCCAACAATTCTCATGCTGCTGTGCATACTAATACGAAATTGCAACCTTTTATCCCTTATTTGTATTGAAATTCATTTATGCTCTACAACTTAGACTAAAATAAAATTTAAAATGCTATTGCTGTCTCCAGCTCCTCAGTTGTGATCAGCATTGAACACCTTAGATGAACACACAGTTTACTTTTGAAGTTAAATTCCATTGTTCTTTTCCTTCTTCATATTAGTTTGAAACCTGGTAATGAATTTTACAAGAATTCTTCATGAGCCCTTGCCTGTTTCCTTGTCAATACATGCTCAAGTTATGCATCCACACTAAAAAAAATTACAGCCTTGCACTTTTATTCATGAAGTAATTCATTTATACTCTCACTTTAACAAAAGAACTTAATATTGCATTAAAAGATATTGTTGGTTATCCTCTTTTCAACATCACAAATAAGAAAATTTCTAGATATCCATTCCTTCAGCATCATCTCATCAAGAGCACTTCAGTTGCTATGTGTTTCCTCCCTTCATTTCCTCCCTAAACTCAAGTCCTTTCTCTTTCACGTGTTTCATAATGTAAGTTTCCTCATTCTTTTAATCAAATCAACAAACTGAAATTTTCCTGCATAAAAGAACATCTTAATTCATGGAATATTTATACAATTTCTAGTGAATGCAATTTTGTATATATAAAAACAAGCTTGCAAATTCTTAAATTAAAAATAAATGAACATATACTGTATGCTAAAACAGAAAAAAGTAAAAAAATCCACCACATCCACCACAACTTTTTTCTATAAAGAAAAACCTAACTTGAATTTTCAGAGGCTAAAAAATCATTTCCTACACTAATTTGAGTTTAAGTATTAAAACATTTTCCTAAATAACAACCTCATAAATGATATATTTCTTACCTATTCCTACTGGAAACAGACACACTTTTTTTTACAGTCCTACAACTATTCTTTCAATCAATCATTCCAACATCCATTGATAATCCTATAACTGCATATATTAGCAATAACCCTGCTTTCATAAAGTCTGAATAAGTTCCAATAAAACTGAATAACAGACAATAAACCATATATTTATTTGTGTTCATTTTTTCACTAAATTTCTTGAACTATTTATTA
The DNA here is from genome assembly GCA_000611955.2 of Stegodyphus mimosarum. Classification (NCBI taxonomy): domain Eukaryota; kingdom Metazoa; phylum Arthropoda; class Arachnida; order Araneae; family Eresidae; genus Stegodyphus; species Stegodyphus mimosarum. The sequence continues at coordinate 145,501 of KK121162.1, forward strand.
CACAGAACAGAACATAGAATTAATCATTAGAATGTGGTTATCCTTGCTATACAGTATGCATTGTATGTATCTAGTAAAAACACAGTATTTTATATTAAAGAAGAAAATGTATGCACATAACACTACAGTATGTTAAAATACGGAAATCTGGATCTCATGAAACAGCATGATTACAATACCAGAATTTGACAGGTTTATAAATATAAGTATCAATGTAAAATATGCATATGTTTATTCAAATGCACTTTAGTTATTTACATTATATATTTTTTGAAAATGTAGCAAAGTAATGAAATATATAAACTGATAATACCTCACAGACCTTTAAAAAATACATAATTTTATATTAAATATAAATTATACATTTCTATTATATAAATTATTATAAATTCTTGGAATTGAAATTTTAAATTACAAATTGTTTGGAAAATCAACAACACAAATCACAGATGACAAGTTTTTCATGAAATTTTTTAATGCCAATTAGAGGCCATGAAATATATGGAAATTTTCACCATGTCTACAGCTAAGGCTCAATGAATTTTCAACTCAAATTACACAATTAGTCAGTATTGTTTTAATTAACCTCACCTATAGTTTAAATGAAAGTTAGGTAAAGTAATGCACTATATAACATTATTATTTGTGAAAATCACACATGAAATTAGAACTCTTTAAATAGTACAAATAAATACAATTTTTATTTTCATGACTAATATTAACTTATTCTGAATTTCACCTAAATATTTGAAAAAGGAAGTATACTATTTTTTTTTTTAATTTTTATTTTGGTTTAAATTCTAAGATGTAAAATTTTACAAAAATATTAATATATTTGTAGGGTTGCATTTAATCTGGAAGCTGAAGTTAAGTCATGCGGACCCTATTACAGAAGTTAGTGAATTATCACTATATTTGAAATGTTATGACAAAATCTTAAGAAGGTTTAAATAACATTTTTATTTAATCTTGAACTTCAAACAGATAACATAACTTGTGCTACAGGCAAAATCATTACTCAGTGCTTTTAAAATTAACAATAAGAGACACATAAATTTAAACAATGATAAAGCAGTCTAAGATAGCACATTCAATGAAATAAGCTAGAAGTTGGCTCGATTAATTCACTGGTATGTGAGCTTAAATATCAGCTAGCAAGAGAATGCAAAAAGATGGAAATATCACTTTTAAATATAGCTGGCAAAATTCTAACAGCATAATGCCAGTGCCAGAAGCTCTCCCTTTCTTTAAGACTCATAACCCCCAGCTCATATACTCTAAAAGCTAATTTGCATTCTGGTGAGGAATATGGAAAGAAAATGTTATAACAGAGATCAATATCATAATAACTCATTAATTAAAATAATAATGTTATATATTCAGTATTTTGCTAAACTTTATGTAATCAGTATTCTTCTAAACATATTCCAGTACTTTCGTATTAAATGCTGTCAACTATGAAACTGTTACCAAACAGTGCAATTTAGCACCACTTATGGATATGTGTGATGTAATGACACACTGATCACAACTGCATGTTCATTTGATGAACCCTGATTGATTTTTAATAAGGAATATTTTGTTTTTATGAATGAAGATATAAGTTAATTGTTATTGCTGTATTTTTCTTGCATTTACAAAAAATTATTAAAACTTGGGACCTGCCTTCTAAAGAACAGCAAAGAGCCCATTATTTTCGAGGTATAAGATCCTACAAAGAAAAATATGTGTACTAATGAACAGAATATCATCAGCTGAATATGGCTGACAAAACTCTTAACAGATTGGAACAATTACCTGCAAAAGGTTTGTACTGGCAGCATTCTAAACAGAGCTTCCTGTAAAACCAAAGTACCTAGCATAACAGTAAAAATCCATGAAAGCCTTTTTATAGAGCACAAAAATGAAGCATGTCGAATACTGATTGTTTTTAAATACAGAGGTGTCAGTTCCTTGAGATTTCTGTTAAAACAGTTGGTGAAACTCTGACAAAATCTCATCTAACTTTCATGGTTTGATGGCAGCCAACTTTCAATGTTCATGGGATAATAAGTACCCATATTCCTTATTAAATACAAAGAAATATAAAGTTTCAAACAAAAAAACTTTTGAAGAAATATTATAAGAATTAAATAAGGCAAAAATTTACTTACTACACAGGTGCAACAAACTGTAATAAATCATGAGTAGTCATTGCAGCAGGAACAGCTAAAATGCACAACATTTCACTTCTTTCAGCTTCTTCAGCGAGTGTTGTCCTCTGACTGAAAGTATTGCCAATTATAAAAGCCTCTTTTACATACAAAACCTTGCAAAATTATTAATCTTTAATCATATTTACTTTTATATATACTAAAAGAAGTAATAAAATAATTGTCTGGTTTTGAAAGTTTTTCAATTTAAAAAAAATTTTTTTTGGTCACTGTCCTAAATTTCTCTTTATGCTTTAAGCACAACTCAGTAAGTATGCTCAGATATAATCCACTTTAATGACCCTTGTTTAAAAATTTTATAATGCTTTTAGAATGAAAGCATCTAATTGAAAATTCTATTAAAATTCCATTGTGAAAAAATATGCTCAATTAAATTAAAGCTGAATTTTTATATAGGTTCTGAAAAATGATGAAGCACTTCAAAATACTAATGAAATAATAATTCAGACATAAAATATAATCACAGTATGAAACTTTAAAACATAGTCAAACCAATAAACATATAAACATGAAAAAATAAAACAATGAGCACTACAATTCAAAACTCACAGCTCTTTCAACAATTTTGATTAAACTATTTTCATTTATTATCAGATTAAAAAGATAGCATATTGTTGCAGCAGCATCTCAATTTAAGCTTATTTTCAGTTTTCATTGCTTTATTTCATGATTTTATTTTATTTAGTATATTATATGTGCATGTATTTGGTAAACTATAGGCCAATATGCATCTGGTTCAAAACAGCCAACAGTGAAAAGACAGTCCATTAATCCCTTAACTGTGACATATATTTCAGAAAAATGGACCAAAAATGGAAAATTTTTTTGACTGTTGTTCTTTATATTATTATAAAAGTTAGAAAATGGTTTTTATTACAAAAATAAAATTTTAAATGCAATAACTACTATATTTATAATTTTTACAAACACATAAAAAAGTAATGAATTACACAGATATCTTATTAAAGTAAAGAAAATTAAACAAAATTTTGAAGCTAAATATAATATAAAAACACAACAATATGATTTTCAATACATAAATTTTACAAATCTTTTACAGTATGGTATATCCTAAAATACGGTAATGCACACAAGCCCATATCGCACTCTTTGCAATAAACTCGTTTCTCATATCTTATCCTCTTCCCTTTTTCATCGGTTTTACGACAGCATATAAAACATTGTCTGGTTGGAGTATATTTTTTTCCCATCGGTGGAATGTGCTCTGGAAAGTGTCAACCTGTGAAGCACAGCAAGCTTACACTAGGACTCCCTGGTCCCGGTAGGTGAACATTTGGCTTATTTTGTTTGACAATTGCTATTCTGTAGTTCATATTATTTTTTGCACCTCCTGCTGAATTATACATAATGAAGGAATTATATAATGCCTGGTCTAGACATAATGAAGGAATTATATAATGCCTGGTCCAGGAGATGGAAAAATATCTTTTGGTAATATTTTTTACCTCATTTTCTTGCAGCTGGGTAATCTGTAAGATGCTGATCAACTTCATCTACACCTCCCATAGTGTTGCTGTAGTCATGAACTACTTTCGGTTTCAATTTTTCTTTTTTCTTATCTTCAAATTCAATCACTTTTGAAGTATGGACTGAAGAAATCATGCAAACATCCTTTTTATCCTGCCATTTTATAGCAGTAACTTTTCCAAGTGGAAAAGCGAGAATGTCACCTTTCTTATTTTTTTTTAAAATCAGGTGGCAACTTCTTCCTAATTGCACATACTATGCCGTATGTGTCAGTAGAACACTGCTGCACTAGTATATCAGCCAACTGTAGAGAAGAATAACAATTGTCAGTGATCAGACAAAGATTTTTTTCTTAGCAGTGGTTTTATCACTGACATAACCACTTGAAAAGACATTCCAAGATATTCAAAGTCAGTATCAAGTTTTATACACCTTCCTTTATAAATAATACTGGCAAAAATGTATCCGTCTTATCTCGCAAAACATAAACACTTTATCCCAAAGCAAGATCTTTTTAGAAGCATGTACTGGAACCATCCCAATCTACCCTTATACAATTTTTTAATACATCGCGATCTGGAACATACAAAGAAGAAAATTTTTCATTTAGATGCTGAAAAATTGGCCAAATTTTATAAAGTTTTGGATTAGGATGTGTTAGTAGATCAATATCTTCATTGTTAACAAAGTGCAGATATTTCTTTATTATTTGAAACCTATCATATGTCATAATATTAAGGAAGAATGGAGTTTCAACACATTCTTTTCTCGACCAAAACACCTCTACAGCTGTTTCCTTTACAATACCTTGCAAAATATGCAAGGCAAGAAAAATCTTAATTTCATTTTCTTCATCGGAACCCACCTTTCCGCTCAGCTTTTTTATTTTATTGTTTGGCTTTGAATTCACTGTTGTGCATATCTGATAGTTTCTATGGTAATTGTGCACAACAAATTGATATCAAAATATTCAGTTTCTCGTGTGAAATTTGATGTATCAACTGTTGAATCTACTTGTGCTGGCTGAGATGTAAACCTTGAAGGGGCAGGAGGAAGATTATCTAAGCATAATGGCTTCCAATCTCTACACGATGAAATATAACTATCATCATCACTTTCGATGTAATATTGATCGATAGAAATATCGGTATCTGATCCCGAGGAACCTAAACTGTATTCCTCATTGGTGTCTGAATCAGACATTGCAAAAAAAAGAAAATTATCTTCAAAAAAACTCACTGAAAAGCAACCAAAACTAAACGAGAAAGTGAAACTCTTTGTTCATCCACTTAAGTGTGTCTTTGTTTATCTGAGAGCTGACAGTACCCACATTTTTCATTCCCTCAACTGAATTCGTAATCGGTGAAATACTATGACCACTTTTGCAATCTATTAGGAAAATAGTGAATTAAGTATCCTAAAGTAGAAACAAACTCAGCTCGGGCTTCACAAAATAGAAACGTTAATTTTTCTCCTGCCCGAAGTCAGTTTGGGCATCATAAATACTGCACATAGTAGCTGCCCAAACTGGATTCGGGAGACACTGGCAAGGTGTTAAAATGTATCAAAAGGTATTGCAGTTTTTCTGAACAAACATATGAATCTTCCCGTGATTATGGAATTAAGTATCACAATAAACATTTACAAACTGTTAGAGCTAGAAGTTCCTAGGTCTTCAAATGCTACAATATTATGTAAGATTGATCATTGTTCATATGAAAAACATTTTTAACTAAGAACTGTTTTGTAATATCTTTTTAAAGTACACAACATTTTCAGCTTTACATAAGCATAATGTCTTTCAACCCTTGCACACAGACATTTCAAATCATGTCAGTAGTAGTTGCATTTCATATTATGTGATAAAAATGTTTAAGTACATCAAGGCTGTAAAATAAGATCTGCTATTAATTTCCTGACAATATGAAATGAGACATTGGCAGAGATTCATTGCCAGATTTCTGAACCATGTGGTCCAAATGTAATGAGTGACGACAAAGTTCATAAATGAGTGAAAGTGTTCAAAGAAGAGTGGCAGAACCTGCATGCATATTCAGACTGGCATGCTATACTTAATGAAAAACCATACTAGGATTTCACCTTGAGCTTGTGGTAGATGTTAAAATTTGTGTATATAGCTAACACCTGCAATTTTTAGTAGTTCTTTTCCTCTATTACAATAAAATCCTTGCTTAAGAAATCATAGATAACAATTCCCTTATAGATAATTCCCTGGTAAACTTCACAAACTTGACTTAGCTCACCCTTCAGGAAATACTTATAAATCCACTATTTGATTTAACAAATAAAAAATTAACGGGAATGAAAAATGGAAGAAGCTAAATAATAGATACTCTTTGGTAGGAAATGAAAACAAATCAGCCCTACTCATTCCATATCATATTATCTAAAGGAAAAGTTCAAGCTGAGTGTCTGCTGAAATCATAAAGGTATAATCTCTACTTCCATGAGTTTTAGCGAATCCGATTGCATCTTATTCAGACTTCAGCAGAAATGCCAGTATTTATATATCAATGTAACTACCTTGGCACAATCAGTGACTTTTTACAGATGAAAAGGTAAAAGTTTTCAGGTGCAAGCTGGTGTTTTCACAACCTTTCCCGTCCCCCAAAAAAAGTTTCTTAAATTATCGATATTTGTTGTAAACTGGTAAACATTATTAGCATATGAAAAGAAAACATACTTTGGAATTTAAAATACAAATTTTAATTATTAAATATGGATTATGAAATGCATTAAAAAATAAAACACTTGCATTCATCTCCAAATTGTTCTGTAATTTTTTGCACTATAAGTACATAGCAATCTGGTTTCATTAAAAAGTAAAAAAAAAAAACACAGAGAACAGCAGACTTGGAATCACACAAATCTCAGCAGCACCAGCTATCTACCAAATGCATCTCATCTTGTTCCCTTTAGAGATTTTGCTGCGAATTCTGTATTTCAGCAGAAATTTTAATGCAGTTTTTCCCATTGCTGGCAAGTCCCACAAGCACATATTTTAAAACTATGTTTAAAGCCAAAAAATATTATGACTCATTTAAAACAATTATTGGAACCTGGAACACAACAGAATGCAAGCATACAAAAAAGGCAACTTGCTTGACAAAAGGAATGTTATGACCATGGTTACCTGGTTTAGAATGGTTATTTGCATGATTCCCATAGTTTGGCTCATTCTGAAAATTTAGCAACTTTTACTAAGGTAGTAGCGATAATACATAAGTACTGAAGTATATTATCTTTTTAGGAAATGAGTTAAAAACATGCACTGCAAAAACATGCCAATGCTAACTTTTCATATCACCAAATTTAATTTAAACTTAAGTTCAAGAACTACCTAGTAATTGCAACATTCAGTAAGCATTAATGACTTTGCTCTTTGCTTATCATGGCATGTGCAAAGTCACACAAGAGTGACATCTCTAAATCAAAAACTTAGTACCTCCCTGAACAAAGAGCTAACATCACTGAATATTGGGAGTTCAACCTGGGTTCAGTTCTATGAAAGTGTTGGCTACATGGTTTGTTTTAGTGGCTTTTCTCCCTTATATAATGCGAATTCCAGTCAATTTCCCTGAGAAAATTCTCCATGAAGGCATTATCCCCTTAGGTAGACAGCCTTTCCATGCTTTGTCATATTTAAATAACCTAATTATAATGGGTTTTCAAGCACCTAGAAAGAATTATACAACAGAAAAATAAGTGAGTATAATATCAATTTCAAGAATTTCACATCACTCATAATGAAAGAGAGCCCACCAGTGGCCAAGTGACACTGGTAGTGGGGCTGGGGTTCAAATTCCAGTGAACAGGCTGGCTGCACAGGCATTTTCATAATTTTTTCCATGTGCAGAGTGTATACAAATCAGTTTCCCTTAAAAAGTCTTCCATGAAGGCATCCCTCCCCTTAGGCAAACAGCCCTCAATAGCTTAAATACACCATAACAGAAGATTAACATTAACTTTCAACCTGAGGCAGACAAATATAGAAGTGTAATGCTAATAACTTGTCAGTACGAAGAAATTTCCATTTAAATTAACCATCTACATTTGCTTCAAAATTTCTATGAAAAAAGAATATTTCTTGAGTAATTTTTTCCTTTTCTTCAAGATTATTTGAATACTTCAACATATTTAAAAAAAAGCATGTATATGTCCCTCCTCAACCTGAATAAATACTGCTGAATGTATATATACAGCTTTGATGATATGTAATAACTGTCATTGCTATATATCAGAGGTGGGGCATTATGTCGATCGCAATCGACCAGTGCACCACCAGGGCATTTTGGGGTGACCACATTTACTAAGACCTAAGACGCATGTAATAAAAGAAACATATTTATGGAAAACCTAAGCAAGCTAGATTGAAGAATCGGTTTTTCACAATCGATGCAACTGTGTTTACTTATGCAAATGATTCGATGAATGCGTAGATGACACACATACCTTCATTGGAAGCACAAATGATGCTTAAATACATATGTTGGTTACAGATTCATCGGATCAAACATATTTGCTGCTCGCTGCATTGAATACTCCACAGTCTAGCAGCCGCTAAAGTCCTTAAAACATTCAGCTTGACAATTTTGTGTTACTTGTGCTTTTGTAGTAAAACTAGCAATCTGTCATATTTTAAAAGAGGGGGTACAAGTTGAAAACAAGTGTTAACAAAAGGAAAACATGCAATTTTAATACAGAATGAGAAGAACAGTTTTTCTTTACAATGGTGAACGCAAAATGTGTGTGTTACATGTCATGCAAATGTGGCACTTTCAAAAAAAGGAAACACTGAAAGGCATTTCGAAAGCATGCACGGAAAAATTGATACAGATTTTCCGTTAAAAAGTGAGTTACGTAAACAAAAGTTAAACAAAAGTTAAATGAATTTAAATTGCAATTAATCAGACAATAATCATATTTTATTTAACCCAATATTATGTCTAAGGCTGCAATAATTTCATCTTTTGTGCGAGTTATGTGGTAGCAAAACATAAGAAAACTATCGCAGATGAAGAAATGATAAAAATAGCATTTCTAGAAGCCATCAATTCATTATTTAATTCATTCAAGAACAAAAATTAAATTATTTCTGAAATTAAAGACATATAGTACCCCTCCTTTTGTGTAGAACTGTCACGCATCGTATAGGAATGATGAATTCTGATCTGGCTGATCAGCTAACAGAGGCTATTACTAACTGTATTTGCTTTTCCTTACAGTTTGACGAATCTACAGGCATGGTTGATATTTTGCACTTTTATAAGAATAAACTTTATGTTTTTATCACAATGTTTGGCAAGGATATGAATGTAAAAGAAGAATTATTACCAATATTACACCTAAAGACAAAAACACAAGGTGAAGATGTTTACTGCATCTTCAAAATATACATAGAGGGAAAAAAATATTCCAATTTATAAAGTTGTATCAATGATAACTGATGGGGCCCCATCAATGACTGGCATACTCAATGGATTTTTGGCTAAGTGTATCAGAGACGATGACATACCGCATTTGTTTTCTTATTATTGCATTATTCACCAGCAAGCCCTCTGTTGTAAAATCTAAATATTATGGGAATCTGCATGAAACCTGTGAACTCAGTTCGAGGAAGGAGTCATCAGAGTAGACTGTTTTGGGTCCAACTAGAAGAAAATGAATCTGATTACAGGGAATCGTTATATCGTGCAGATGTTTGTTGTTTAAGTTGGAGTATATTTTTATAAAGATTCAGGGACTTACTTGGAATCAAATGATAAAGCGTACATTGAACTTAGTGATGATGTTTGCTTGATGGATTTAGCTTTTGTTGTTAATATAACAAGACATCTTAATGAATTGAACTTACAGTTGCAAGGAAAAAATCAAACAATATTAGAATCATTGGATTTGTTAATGATTTCAAAAGCAAGTTAAAGCTAATATCTTCCCAGTTGATGATAAATGCACTAAAAAATTTCAAAAATATTTCTGATGAGTAGTTTAAACTCATTACATTAAACAAAGAGAAATATTACGATGAAATAATAAAACTTTAATCTGAATTTGAGAGACATTTTTAAAAATTTACTAGACTAGAATCAACTGTTACACTCATGTGTTACCCACTTAGCAGTGTTGATGTGGAAGAAATAACTGAAAGTATAAATTATAAATTCCCTTTATCTCATGAGGGAAACAAAGTTTTTCTCCTTCAAAATGACATATTTTAAAAGCATGTAGATCAGAACCCAAAAATAAATTTTGGAATATAATGGCCAAAGTAAAGTATCTTAATTTTAAAAAAATTGCATTTCGTTTAATATCATTCTTGGGCTCTACCTACCAGTGTGAATCTGCATTTTCAACGATAAAAATAATTAAGGCAACATATCATTTCCATTTTACAGACAACCACTTAAAATCCAGTGCAAGATTAGTAGTTAGTAATTATATACACAGGTATTCAAGAGTGGAGGACAGCATGTAGACTTAAGTCTTCTGCTAACTATAACTATAAGAACTAACTTTAGATGAAAATTATTTATTTTTTAAAGTATTTTGAATTGTTTGATAAGAAATGCGCCATTTGAAATTATTATATTTGCGGCAATTATTATTATGTTTGTATCTTGTGTTTTGCTTTAAATGCAGTTTTAAAAGAGCAAGTTTTTTTAGGTAGGGTTAAGTAGGTAAGTATATATTCTGTATTTATTATTAAGTTATAATAAATATTGTAGGTCTTTTTTTTTAGCTCACCACACCTATGCCTCTGGGTAGACTGCAACATCTTGAAAAAATTAGAAGTAGCCCATAGTCTGGAAAAGTCTACCCACCCCTGCTATATACAATTCTGGCTCACAAAATGTTTCTTAGAAATACTTTTCTTCAAAGCATCGAAAGCATTTGCAAAAGTTTTTTTTATCCATAAACAATTTGTAACTTTTAGCCATTTTTCTAAATTACAAAAGCCACTATTTAAGCCCTCTTATCAAACCAATTTTCACACTTGTTATAACAGGAGGCCTCAATAGAGACAGAATTATTTCTTATTAAGCAAGATTATATCTTTGAAGGTTACATATGTTGCAGAAATGCATTTTGCCATCAAAAGCTAAAATGGTAGATCAACAAACAACAAAACATTAAATTTAGGCAGAACTTAAACATACAGAAACTTACTTCTCTTTGTATAAATGAAGCAATCCTTTTGTAACTTCAACAATATGGTTACCAGAAGAGAAAGAAATTGGAGGAGAATGTAGAAGTCTGTTTCGTCTGTCAGGATCGGTTACATCTGCAGGATCTTCATGACACTGCTCCTCCTTAACAACATCTTCCACAGCAACCTTAACAGTTGCTTCAACATTTTCTTCAACAGGATTCACAGTTTTATCATCTTTTATAAGAACAGTTTTATCTACACTATTTACATCATCATCACTACATTTAACTTTTTGCTTTTCCTTTTGTACAGAATCATTTTTTGTGGCAGACTTTTTTGATGCATTCTGATGAGTCTTTTTCTCACTTCCTTTATTCTTCGTTGTTTTGTGACCAGGTACAGATTTATTAACTTGAGCAAGTTTTGAAGTTTCACTTGATGTTACTGTATTCTCTGGCTGAACTGCACCTTCCATTTTCACACTGGAACAATCATTACTAGATATGTCCACCTCCGCAGCTAATGAAAAAAATCATTAAGTTCAATTTCTGTTAAAAAGTTAATTTTATCATTCAATAAAATAAAGTCTTGCACAGTCTTAATGAATCTGATTTTAATATACTCTTACTGCTAACACTCTGACTTAATATAACATAAAATTTATTATTATTAGTTTTTACAAAATACACTCACGTTTGTGAAAATTGCAACACCAAGAAGGAATCGTCATAATTGAATGCAATTTAATACACAGTTGAGTGGTAGTGGTACAAATAAATGATTAAATGTTCAAAGCAAACAAACAAGAACAAGAGATCAGAATCAGTATTTTGTGTGGCCACCACGCGCCGCAATAAGTGCTGCTACACGACGTGGCATGGAGTCAAACAAAGTTTGAATGTCTGACTGAGGAAGAGCATTCCATATCGTTTGTACGCGTACCCAAAGTTCGTCTGCAGACGCAACAGGACGAGGATCACGAGCAAGACGCCGACCAATGACATCCCACACATGTTCAATTGGCGACATATCCGGGGAACACGCAGGCCAAGGAAGAAGCTGTACCTGCTGCGCTGCAAAGAAGGATTTAACAATCCGAGCAGTATGAGGGCGGGCATTGTCCTGTTGAAATACAGCGCCTGGCAAGCTTTGAAGGAAGGGAACAGCTTCGGGCTGTAGAACTTCACGGATATACCGGTTGCTGTTCAGATTGCCCACAATTCGTAGCAATTGAGATCGTCTATGATATGCTATGGCGCCCCAGACCATAACTCCGGGTGTTCGTCCACTGTGGCGTTCGATAATGCACTCCGGAAGGTGGCGTTCACCGGCATAGCGTCTGACACGAATGCGGCCATCATGGTACCACAAATTAAAGCGGGATTCGTCAGAAAACACGACATGCTGCCAATCAGCACGCCAGTCTCTATGCTGATTGGCCCATTGTAGCCGCAGGCGGCGATGGTCGTGCGTTAGGGGGATCCTGTATAAAGGAGTCCGTGCGCGCAGTCCACACTGCAGCAGACGTCTACGAATTGATGAAGCACACAATGAAACACCTGTAGCTATTGACCACAGTGCTGCCAATTGTCTAGAGGAAGCTGTACGGTCCGTCCGCGCCATGCGGACCAGGTGTCTATCATCGCGAGCTGACGTCACATTTCGGGGTCCACTCCCGGATTTCCGAGTTGTCCGACACTCGTCCGTCCACTGCTTCCAAACGCGCATCACTGTGCTGCTGTTACGCTGCACACGAGAGGCTACTGCACGATACGACAATCCAGCTTCACGAAGGCCGATGATTCTCCCTCATTCAAACTCTGTAAGTTGTTCAAATCTCGCTCTCTTTCGTCGACGAGGCATAAGTACAGATTGAGTTAACGTTTACCACTAGCAGATAACCACCGATAACCATACACGCCTCGCTACAGCCGTCTATTTATTCGGATCCATCAGCCGTTCAGAGGGCGCTGCTCAGTATACGCATGCGCTACGGATTTGCAATTCTAATCATTTGCATATCATGCGCTACTTTGCATTTCCTGAAAATTTCAGCTCACTCGCGTAAGTCCTTCATGGTGTTGCAATTTTCACAAACGTGAGTGTATAATATCATTAGCTACTTAATCCAAATTTTAAAAAATGTACATATAAAAAGAAGCATGTACACTGTGAAAAAAAAAGGGGGGGCAGTTCTAAATCTTCCATTCTACTGGGTCGATTGACAAAATTCAAATTGCGTTTTTCATGTCTTGAAAGCACGACTTAGGATATATATTAAGATTTATAAATAGCATTGCTCTAACTTAAATATTTTGACACAAAATCGGACTTTTTCTGAAATAACATACCATTTTTTTTCCATATTTCGATTCTATAACTTAAATTATGCCAAAATATTAAATTTTGTAAAATTTGGTGTGAAATTTCTGGAGAAATTCAAAAATTTACCTTGGTGTATGTTTTTCAGTTTGCGCCAAGAATAATTTGGTGAACTTCTTATTTACACCAACCTACTTTCGTTTCTTTTTCTTCACTGCAGATGAGTGGAAAAAAAGTCATCATTCATACTTTCAAATAACTCAACAAAGTGCATAAACTACATTTGTTGTTATTACCAATTATAACAAATATGTTAAATTTCAAAATGCACCAATATGTAAATTCACGTATATCTTAGGAAATTTTGAATAAAAAACTAATTTTTTGCATGTGTGCTTCTTAGAAATATATCTACTTTAAGACGACAAAAATTTTATAGGTTTATAAATTCAAAACTATTTTTAAAAAATTATAAAAATTATTTAAAAATACAAATTTAAAAAATAAATCATTAAAAATGGGCGAATTTTATTTGGAATGAACCGAAATTTCGAAATGTGAAAGGAAGAATAAAATAAGTTTAATTAAAAAAAAAAGACATTAACAAATATATACCAAATTCAATTAACATAAAGGAGCTAAAATTTTGACAGCTACTTTTTTAAAAGCTAGTCGTGCAATTTTTATAAAACTTGGCAGTTTGGCATAATTTGAGTTGTAGAATCAAAATACGGAAAAAAAATTGGTATGTCCTTTCAGAAAAAGTCCGATTTTGTGTCAAAATACCTGTATTAGAACAATGCTATATATGAATCTAATACATCTAAGTTGTGCTTTCGAGACACAGAAAATGCACATTGAATTTCATCAACCGGCCGAGTAGAACGGAAGATATAGAACTGCCCCCCCCTTTCTTTTGCCGTGTACAAATGAAAAAACATTACTTGTACGAAATTCATTTGATAAGACTTTCTTCTTTAGCACAATATTATAATTTATACATATATATTTACAGTAATCATACATTAATGAGAAAATAACCAAATAAAAAAAATCTGAAAACTTCCAGATTTTATATTACGTCCAAAAGTATGTTAACATTTTGTGTGTTACCTTTATTAATTTACCTTTATTTATCATGTTTTTCATACTTAAAACACATAAAATTCAATTCAACAGCAATACCACAAAATATTTAAAAACAGCATTTCTTTAAAATTTCGAAAACACAGTCTCGTGCACCGGAGATTTTTTTTTTGGTACAGTGTTGCCATTGCTCACTTTGAAATCGTTGAGTGTGTTAATAAAACATTCATTAAAGTTTTACAAAATTTGAAACAGATAACTCAAAATTCGGGCTTCCAAGTGCCCATGTTCGGTTGGAGGACTGTTATTCAAAATTTGATGGCTCTAGATACTGTTGTTTCTTGACAATGTGAGAAACATTCATGCATTCATACAGATTCTTCATTATTTAGTTTCTTCTTTAAATATAATACATGGCGATAATATCTGGTGGCAACAGTTACAAAAGCAAATCGAAGCAAAACACAGTTTTTAAATTAATAGCCCTTCTGGGCTAATGGACCTTTGGGCTAAAAATTGCTTCACACACACATATATATATATTTTAAGTAAACTGTGTTTATTTAACTACTATAATATCTATTGCAAAATATTAGCATATACATAATATTTTAAAATATCGTACTATTATTCAAAAAAATAACTTTAATACATATAAAAAACGATTTTTCAATAAATCATAGTTATGTTTTATTTCATAAGACTACATACAATTTACTGTATTTAGTTTAAAAATGTGCTTCTTATGTTTTTTCCAGCTTATGATTTAACAACATTCAAATGATACAAATGTTTAAAAAATTTCTCGAGAAATGTCTAGATTTAGTAATCAGTTGTTTCTGGACACTAGTTGCAGCAAGCTTAAATCTCCCAGAAATAATTTACAATTAGAATATAGTTTATAATTTGAATACAGTTTAGTCTATCAGGATTTGGAAGTTGCTTTGAAATTTACATTAGCACTGCCCAGTTATTCTCTTAACAGAATATAAAATTTATGTAAAATTTTCACATCATCAAGAAACACCTTCTCTCTATAAAACATATAATTTAAAAAATATTGATAATTTTACTTCATTAAGGTAAGAAAAAAATTAATTATAAAGAATCAAAATTACTGCATTATTTTTACATTAATTGTATAACTATTCATACCATTTCAGTGTTATTTACTAATTATCAGAAAAGCAATTTCTAATGCTTTTCATTTAAAAACTCTAAATCATTACTTGTATCATTTTTTCTCAATATATAATATAAAAATTAGAGTATTATGATTTAAAATAATTACTTTTGATGAATATGATAGTCTACAAATATAATTAGTTTGATTCTACATATGTAGGGGCATGTATTTACTTCTCTGCATAGTGTAAAATATCTGATGTGTACACCACATGAATTACTTGTATGGAATATTTGCATTTTTGCATAATGGATATTTTGTTGCATTTCATTTAAACTTATTTCCTCAAATTTCATTAGAGACATATTTCTCATTCAATTAATTTAGTTTTAACCTCAGGGCAAGGCAAAAATACACAAAAAACTCAAAATAGCTTTATTAAAAATTTAAAAATATAGAAAAACATGAAACACCAAATACAGTTAAAAATTAAAAAATAATTTTTACAGTTAAAATTAGAGTTTCTACGCAGAAACAAGTAATTCAGCCAATGGGCAAGAAGGCAGATTTTTCGTTGCACAAAACTGAAAGTTTACTTTTGGTCCCATTCGACAAAAAGATACTGAAGACGAAGAAACTGACTTAATTCACTATTCTGGTAAGTTTCAAATGTAAGCAAATATGGCTCCTACGGCAAAATAAAAGACTTAGTCACAGTTAAACAACTTTTAAATTGTTGATAATTCTACAACTATTGCATGCTGATTAACTAAAGGCATAAAACCTTAACCAGAGGACACGAACAACATAATCCAATCATTTTTAAAGTAAAAAATGCACAATTTACTAACATATAAGAAAAAAAACTGAGCTCACAGAGTCGAATAACAGAGTGGGTATATATATACTTTTGGTAGGGCAGACTGCAACCAAAAAAAAGGAAATGCACAACTACATGTTATAGCAGTCCCATATACAAAATTTCAGCATTCAGCTACTCGTTTTTGACATGTGCGATATACATAAGTACGTACATACAGACGTCGCAAAAAAAAAAAAAACTCTTTGGCATCCATTTTTTAATTCTCTTTGCAACCCATTTTGGGAAAAAGAGTCCTTTATTCTGTCCTTACATATTGATGTCACACAAAAAAACACCATTAAATTGCATTCAATAGCGGACAAAATGGAAATTTTCATTGAAATATGATATCCGAATTTTTTTATGATTACAATATTTCCTTTATTTTGTACAAGGAAGTAAAAAGTATCTAGTCACTGCTCTGTCACATAGTGGCACTTCTGGCACTATTTCTAATATTAATATTTATCAAGTATTACATTTGACTTCATTATCACCCTATTTTAGTAAAAGCAAATTCTTCCTCAAATATTTAATGGAAAACATTTTCTTTCATATGGCCTTTGTCTATAAAATTAATATGCAATAATACAAATAATGTTAAATTTTACCTGCTCAAACATTTAATATGTTTTGAATGAATTTCTTTGTAAAGAACTAATGCTGAATTTAAGGACATCAGTAAACGATGCTACTTCAAAATGTCCACTCCTTGAACAACTTCTACAGTACATACACAGCGAAGTACAATATATATGCACACACATATCTTAGATGAACTAGAGCGTTCTAGAGAAATAACAGCTTCATGTTTCTACAGGCTTTATGCTATGCACCAAACTTCCATTTATTATTTGAATTAACAAAATAAGAGACAAAACAGCGAGAAGATCAATACATTTAATAATATGAAAAAATCCTTTTGCTGCATTGTACATTATCAATCTGATAAACTAGCCTATTTAATAATATGACATTACTGAAGTATCGAATGTGCCATATTATTCAGCTTTTGCTATACTTCACTAGTTAATGACTATGTAAATATAAATTTATTTCATTCAGTTCCTAAATTTAGGGTGCTTTTTACTCTAATAAATTTTTACAAAAGCAGTAAATCAAGTTTTTGCATATTTTCTCATTCCTAGAAATGTAGTATCATTGATTGGTCATGAGATTTTGGTGCTAGCCAAAAAATATTTATGACAGCTAAGAGAACAATTTTATTTCATTTCCAGTATGATCATATCTGTTCTTAAAAATATTAAATTGATTACAGAACAAGCAGAAGAACATAATTATAAATAATTTTAAGAGAAAAAAGTTAATGATAATTATAAATAATTTGAAGAGAAAATTTAATGATGATTATAATAAAAAAGAATTTTTTTTTCATTTAAAAAATGTTGCAATGCTATTTTATCTGATTTCAGATGCATTATCATGCTATGGCTGTTTCTGATGATCTGATCAGATGGTGTTGAAAATAACATACAGTACCTTTCTCCCTCTGGCAGCAAGAATTTTCTGTGTCTGACAGGAAGCAAAATTTAATTTTTTTCTCTAACTGAACAAATAGAAGAATGCAAATTATATTCTAATGATTTTTCATGAAACTACAAAACAGAATGTTGAAAATATTTTGCACTACATAGTTAAGTATGCATACACTGGCACAAAACAGCAACAAATGGCCCCCAACATTTCCAGGGTTAAAATAAAACACAACTAAATATTCTCTGCACAGGATTCAAAAGTTAATCATTACTTTAACATCTGTATAGTTGTATTCAATTTATTCACTAAGCTTAATGAGCAAAATAAAACTCTAAATTAAGAACACATAAAAAAATTTAAAGATTGTAAAAACATGTATATTACTATACCAGTATTGCATACTGTTTCAACAATCATTTCCTGCAGTTTTCGAGACCCACGACATTTATCTATTGAAAGGGCAGAACTTGTTTGCTCTACTGGTACTTCATCTTCTTTGTATCCTTCTGCTTTAGTCACATTAGATTCAGGTAATGCCATCAGTCTTTTCTGTCTTGAAGCTTTTATTAAAGAAAATACAAAGATATATTTAAAAAAATGCTTTACATATTATGGAAATTCAAATGAGGAATTTAATGAATTCAAAAGCAGAATGCTATAAAAAAGCTCCAAAAGGTTAAAGATATTATTAATCAATGTTTCTTAATTTTTGACACGCAGGATCTCTCATATTTCTCATTTTCTGATTATCCCATCCCACCAAGAAGTCATGAATTCATCATTGACATTGAAAAGCATTTACTACTTTTTCACAAGATAATGCACAAAAGAGTAGAGTAATTTTCCAAATAGTGGTGCAATAAGAATTTCTCATAAAAGAGCGATAAATCTGTAAAATTAAAAAAGCAAGTAACATTGGTAACAAAACTCTTACCTCTTCAAGAAATCCTGCTTTCCCCCCCACCCCCTTTTTGCTCTCTCCATGGTGATTTTATTTTAATTAAAAAAAAAAAAATGTAAGGATTCAGATTTTAGATTACGTCTAAAGGAGTGCCTTTTAACGTTTTGTGCGTTACCTTTATTTATTAAATATCACGTTCTTTGGACTTAAACCATAAAATTCAGCTCAACAGCAATATTGCAAAATAATTTTAAAATGAGTCTATCTTTAGAATTTCCTGTACACAGTTCCGCACGCTGGAGATAAAAAAGTTTTTTTCTTCCCGTAGAGTGTTGTCATTGCTCGCTTTTAAATTGTTTGAGTTTGTTCATCAAAAATTTGTTAAAGTTTTACAAAATATGAAATAGATAATAAAACAAATTTCAAATTTGGGCTTCCAGATGCGCATACTCAAGTGGAAACGTACGTTATTCAAAACTGGATATCTCTAGGTACCGTTGTTTTATCACATTTGAAGAAATATACATACATTTATGCAGATCCTTCATTATTCAGTTTCTTTAATACAGAACAATACTATTTGGTGGCAACAGTTTGAAAAGTGTTCCAATGCAAAATCACAAAACAAAAAACAATAGTCCTTCAGGGAACAAAGCCCCTTTGGACCATATATATATATATATATATATAAACTCAATAATGCATACAAATCCAGCATTACACACAACTTAGAATCAAAATTCTAAAATGAGAAGGCCAAAACAAGCATGATGCCTTTAAGCAACCCACATTACGTTACATGTGTGCAGAAAACTAAGATTTCACCGTATACAATGAAAACTACAATATATGGTCCACCACTGTGCTAAAAGGCTGAAACTTCCATAGAAGGGATCTAATCTGCAGTTACACTTGTGAAAATGTCCTGAAAAGTGGAAATCCTTCAAGGAGGGAGGAATGCTATACGCATAGCTAGGTTATCATATAAATACTTTTTGGTGACATAATGTGCTTCTTCATGAATACTTTTTTTGTGTCTAAGTGTGGATGGAGATAATCAGAAAGTACCTATTTCTTCTTACAAGCACCAAAAATGAGCTAGATTAACAAATAAATGCAACTTGATCAATAACTGAATGCAATCTTTCTTTGTGCCAATTTGCTTTAGAAAGCAATTCATGTATTTCTGCATCCAGTCCTAAAACTTTAAACTCATACCATTCATTCTGTAAAGATTTCAAGTTTAGAATATTGGGTTTAAAATGACAGATGATCTTTGAAGTGATTGTTCAAAGTGACAATTTCATCATTTATGTAACTTTACAAATTGTCATGAGAAGACATGAAAGTGTCATAGAATACAGCCCTTTCATTCCCACATCCCGGCCTAGAAAATGCTTCTTAAGGTACTTTATTAGATTAAGAATTATTTTCTGCAAACAAAAAAATTGACAATCAATATTTGTAAGCTGAATGTTCCTACAGTTCTCACTAATAACAGTTAAACTGATAATCTGTTGGTCATATGTGTTAAGTTTAGATTTCAAGTCATTCATTTCTGAGACTGCCCTATTAATATAAACCGTTACACTGTTAATCATGAGTTCTATTTGAAAAATCAAAGAAAGTTCCTTGAATATGGAAAATCTAGCAAGTTAAGACAAATTGAGGTAAAACTGCATATTACAGACCAGTTTGGCGCATTTTCGAAAAGACGCTAAATTGGTTATTTTCGCGCGTTTTAGAAAATCACTAACTCATCATATCGCCATATTAGATGCTTGCGAATTTGAATGAATCCGGTAAACATGCAAAAAATTGATCATGTAAACATACAAAAATATCTAAAACAGAAGTGCAAGCAAAACAACGATAAACTATTTGAAAGTGCATAACTATGTATTTTATGGCATCAACAATATTAAAACTTTTCATAATATATACCACTTTTAAGACAGTAGCAAAATGGAGTAAAACGTTTTAGCATGAAATTTAGGAAATTGTAATAAGCAGTAAATGGGCAATAAATGACCGGAAAGCATTGATTCATATTTAATCTAAAACTTTAAAAAAAATTCAGAAGAAAAAAATGATAAAATTCAAAATTTTGATCTACCGAAACATGAGCAATAGTATAGTAAAAAAACAAAAAGTGGTTAAACAATTTTAACTATGTAATTTATATTGTCATTTATAATAAACAGTAGAACTTGCATTTGTTTCTATCCACACTAAAATACAATGGAGATGAAATTCAAAAGGGCGCACTCGTTTCAACCAACACATATAATGGACACACACCTCCATTCACACAAATCTGTCACATCTTTCCTTTCAACTAGTTCCATACTATTTTTACACTTAGGACATTCATACATATTTGCAATCAAACCATAATTAATGCACCATTCTATCACACATCTTTCACCCTTATCTTGCAACCGAATCAAATAAGTAAAATCCACACGTTCAACTCTTTCGACGCCAGTCATTTTGCTCACACAATCTACTAAAAGCACAGTGAAATGATGAAAATTCAAAAAGCACGCTTAAGTACTATAAACTGTAACCTTAAACCCTAATGATTTTCATGATGCCAAGAAGTTACCAGATTTGGCGCAATTTCGCTTCATTTGGCAACTGGCCCCTAATCTGCAGTCTAGCTCAAATTGAAAGTTTTTCATCAGTTTCAACAATCCTCTGGCCACAGCAGTGTCTTTTCCCTTTTAATTTGGCACTTCTTCAAAATGAACAACCACTACATCATAATTATTTAACAGAGCAAGAAGGGCACTAAATTTACTTCATACATATTACATTTGATGTAAATATTTGAATATCAGATGTTTTAACTGCAACAGCTAAGCAATTTGGCTAGCTGTCTTAGTCTTTTTGGAAAATTACGGTAAAATTTATAGTTTACAAATTTATAGTTTTCTAGGAACATCGACCAGTTCATCAAGACATTTTGTTTCTGAGTCCAAAAAATTAAATTTAACTTGAATGCAATATAATATTATGTTACAATCTCCTTAATGGCCTTTCTCAACATGACAGATACTCCATTTTCTCTTTCAATCGTGTTTGCAGCCAAGCACTATTATCTATTCTCAACATGACAGACAGTCCATTTTCTCTTTCAATCATGTTTGCAGCCAAGCACTATTATCTAGTTTCTGCCCCACCAATTCATTTCTAGCTTTTGCAATTCACGATATTAAGTTTTATAGTACCTCGTAGAAGAGTCAATAGGTACAACTGAAAGAAAAGAATTATTTTATAGCCTTACTTCTTGTATACCAAACATATATAATTAATTCTTCCTCTGTAGATTTACCAGTTGACATATTTTGACCAAAGGAATGCTAACACAACTACATACTATGTAATTTATGAAAACAGCCATTGTGAAAACAGCTTGATTAAGCTCTATTCATTTTTGATACATTTTGGTAGGTTGAAAATACATGAAGCAATGAATCTATTCTGGGGCTAATGATCCAAGCAAGATTTACCCCTGATGAGTGTCTGGTGCTGCTAATGGTGAAGATACATTTCATATCCACAAGTCTCCCTCCAGGCAAACAGTGAAAGGTCTAATTATTGGTTAATCATAATTATTTTCATATTAAAAAATAGCATTTTAGTAGCCCCATTTAAGAAATAACTAACTATCTATCAAAAAACAATATACTGCATATTACATTATTATGATTTTTTTCATCGACCCTTTTCAATGACAAAATTTTGTTGTCAATCATTGTAATAGAGTGCTAATAACAGATACGCAGGACATCACAAAACTCATAAGAAATTCACCTTGGTTTTACATAACTTTTTTAATTCTCAGGCAGTTTATCTGCTGACTATCCAACTAAATAAAGAGTGACCTGTTTCTTCCAAACTTCAGCCAGAATGATAAGTGCCAGTTTTAGTTTACACTGATTTAGGTTTTTATATGTTATACCTGTATCTTGTATCTGTTTCTTACAAAAAAAAAATACACTTAAAACTTCCATTGGAATGACTAGGCACCAGTTTCGAGATATTTCTGCAAATTTTCAACGTAATTGGGAAAACAGTATGCTCCAAATTCAATACAAACCATACATGCAGGCAAGTACAAAATTTAAACTATTTTAGATGAATTAAGTACATAAATGTACAATTTACATTTTAATATTTTTAATTTAAAAAAAACTTAATTTTGTTGATAATAATAAGTAATAATTAAGTTGTTATTTACATGTTGATAATAACTGAGCTGTTATTTACATGTTGATAATAACTGAGCTGTTATTTACATGTTGATAATAACTGAGCTGTTATTTACATGTTGATAATAACTGAGCTGTTATTTACATGTTCTAATTATCATTAGACTAAACTCTAGACCATGGGTTCTCAACCCTGTTTTGCTCTTTGCAACCATTTCAACATTGCTAGACGATCATCCCACTCCACTCCAAAGCTAAAAAATATATATAATCATTTGTTTAAATTCAGATCACTTTCTTAAAGTGTTTAACAAATTAAACAACAAAAAGTATAGAAAATGTTAATAAATAACAAAACTGAATAAAGAAACTTTTTATATTCATAAAATAAAACTAAGTATTTAACAGGCAAATAAAAGGCTAACTACATTCCCCCCCCCGCCCCAGTTGAGCATCTTTGCTGAAACTGATGCATTAATTCTCTTGAACAATTATTCCCTAACTAATATTAAGATTTAACATAATTTCACAATACATCAGATCTCAGCTTCGGCTAAGTGCCTTTTCTGTAAATTTAACATACACGCAAACGCGTATATAAGTGTTTTCATAGGCCATATTATATATATATATATATATACTCTTATACATGTACATTATACTTTATGCACATATAATATACTGAAATACACAAACTAGTATTTGATAACATTCTTATGATTTTCGCAGGCATAATGTTAAGTAATTATTTACACCTTGAACTACAAACCTAGATTACTAAAATAGCTGTTCAGAAAAATATCTCAATTCGGTTATATTAACACTTAACTTCGCAAACGAATAAACTGAAAAGCTAAAATAACACAATACACATACAGGTTTAAATGTACATGTAAGCATGTTACAGAAGTTATATATAAGTATTTTTACAACTATTTACGCTTTCATACCCGAAAAATGTATGTGGGGTAGGAGAGGATATTCTTGTGCAATTTCCAAACGCAGTGCGATTAGTGAAACGGACATAATAACACCATAACTTTCAAATGAAACAATAACTTCACTGAAATATCATCGACTCAGCTGTTGTTTTGATCAGGTTTGTTGACAAACCATTGCCATCTATATATCTAAATAATTCATAAATTTAAAACAGGAACTCCTTCCAAAGTTTCAGAAAATTTATAGATTTGCTTTAATAACTTAAAGTTATCATGAAATATATATTGCATAAAATAAAACTTAATTTTTTTTTCAAAGAATAAATCAATGGAATCATCCTAGAATAAATTACAGCCTTAGCCTTCAAGAAAATGGCAACAGAATTTCGGGATTGAAATTCGAAGCGGCGCTAGTTAGTAGTTTATTTCCTGTTCTTTTTATTAATGTTTATTTAATGCACATTCGAATGCGAAACTATTAGTGAAGCTTTTGCGTTCAAATAATGTAAGCAATGTATTTATTTTATTTATGACCCAGTTTTAATTTCCAAAAATGATATATAATGCTTTTATGCGCTACGTAATGTTCAAAATAATGCTTTTGAATTGTAAATTTAGGTGTCTCATCTATATCTTTTGGAAAATGAATTGCTGTTTGTAATTTTATAAGGTGTAGTTTTTTTTTCAAAATTATGACAGCTTCTTTCTTGAATTATATTTGCTTCGTAATTTAGGTTTCCTTAAGTTCTGTTTTCCGATTATTGTCATTTATAAGGTACAATCAGTGAGCTGTATGTAACATTATGTGTAAAATTTAGGATTTATAAAAATTAATTTATTAGTGCTGTTGATGGTAATAACAGCAATAAGAATCGTAACTATGAGACCTCTTCTTTAGTTAAAGCTTTTAACAGTGAAATTAATGCTTTGTAATTACCGATTGAAAGTTATGTACTAAAGAATCAAATTTAGAAATAGAAAAGTTGGTGAAGAAAAACATATTGATGAAATTAAAGTGCTTAATAACAAATGCATAGAATGGTACTGAGTATTTAAAATTATTTCTTAGAATTGAGAAATTTTTATGAACGTCTCTTATTATACTCAGCAAGCTAAAAATTCATTTTAAAAAGACTAGCAGTGAAAATATGCGAGCCAAAGGAAATTGTTTATAATTTATTTGGGGTGTTGTATAACATAATTAGCAAAGGAAATGTACCATAAGTTATTTAATGAAAGAATTAACGAAAGAAATTTATCAACATGTAAGTTGTATTTGTGTTGGTACATTTCCTTTAAAGCTAGAAATTTGTTTTATTTACCCATTTTCAAATTTCTTTGATCACATTTAATTAATTGTAAATAATTATATTTTATGTATCATATTATTGCATTCTGTTGGAGTTGTATTGAAATCTTCTGTGTGCAAGACAAATTTATTATTATTTTTTTTTCCCTTTAAATGCTCCACCAGTACTATTCTAAACAAAAAGTGAAGCCCCAGTGTTGCCATGTCAACATATCACTTTACTAAATTTAACCCCTGAGGGGCGTGACCACCTTTAGTCAGTCATGAGATTTTTGTCATTTGGTACGTATTAGTTTATAATTTAGAGTGTTATACTTTTTTTAATTTTGTATCACCATAATGAATGGAAGTTTGTGAAGACAGAGACTAGAATAATTAGTTATGCAAATCTAGTTAATAAATGGTATTTAAATACATTTCTTTATAAGCAGATCCAAAAAGCCATGCCACTCAGACGGTTAAACTGATGATCTAAAATAGAGCATTGCTGAAGTCCTAAAGATTCCAGATCTCAGACTTGGTGAAAATGCGCTTTAGCCCACTGCTTGTCGATGTTTTGAAAATCGCCAATTCGGCGCGTTTCTGCGAAACGTCTTTGCAATTGCAACCTTCCCGACATGTTCCGCAAAAACCCATTGTAAACAAAACATAGAATTCTAAAGCATAAATTAGTATGGAAACTGTTGCCACAATAAGATAATAAAATAATATGCAAAACGAACATTATGATCATTAAAATATTTGTCAGTTAGGTTTAAATTAATTATTTACATTTTATGTTGTAATACTTACACATTTTATGCCATTACGTAACCTTCCCGACACGCTCCACGAAAATGTAACCAAAATGGCATCGAAGAAAGAAGGAATTTTTTTTAAAAGGGCATTAAAATTACAAACGATACCATGTACACACCGCTCCGTTTTAACTTTAAAAAAAATCTGCGAATTGCACAACGTAGGCAACGTACATAAATGAACAAAATAAACTAAAATAACGAAAATAAATTACAAGAAAATGCCATGTGCACAGCGTTCCTTTTAAACTTAAAAAAAACTTCAGCGAATTGCACAATGTAGGCAACGTACAAACGTCAGCCATGTTGGCGGATATACGGAGTTACCCATGTTGGCGCGTTTATTGCTCATTTAAAAACAACCGCCGCCAAGCAGTGGGCTAAAGCGCATTCCAACCTCAGACTTTATTTAACTAGTGACAGTAGCAGTTGTCTTTTACTGTTTTATCTTTAGGGAACCTAGGTGATTGCTTATGACCATGAAGATATGATGTCGCTTATCTTATGCATAAACATAAAATTGCTACAGCATTAAATAATTTAATTTTTTAAAAAGTTGTAGCTAAATAGTGTTTTCTGCATCCTTGTAAGTGATCAGTATTTCTAAGCAAATAATAAAACGTATATGTATGGATATTTGATATTCATGATTTCTGAAGCATTTTTGATAGTCATGATCTGTGAGACTATAATCTTTTAGAATCATAAGTCAATATTGTAGAGAGTTTTTTTATTGTTCATATGTAGACAATCTATAGGGGTACATAAATTTTCGGTTAGCCTATATTTTAGGGTGCCCCTTGGATTATTGCCAGGTTGTTTCACTTAACGCCAAATTGTTATTTCATTTATGGTAACCTGAGTAGTTGAAAATTATAGAAACCCTATTATGACATAACTGGTTGTGTGATTGTGGTGAATTCGACTGATGTGAAAATATTTGTAAGGGCTTATTTCTGCATTGGATGTCAGGAAGTCCATTGCTTATTTTGTGCTGTACACCATGAAATGGCTGTATGTGATGAGATTAATGTGAAGTTTCTATGCTATTTGGAACAAAAGGGAAAAAAAAACATTAATTGACAAGTATGAATATGGAGCTTTACTTAGTAGTTATTAAGTGTCCGGTTTGTACAAAGGGAATGCATATGGTCAAATGTAAAGATTGGCCAATTTTCACCAAGGTTACCCTGAAATATATTTTTTGCCGAATTTTCTTTGCATAGAAGTGTCAGATACTCTTGTGGCAGCCCAGCCAAGAGCTTTGAAGCTGGAGTGACATTACTTTCATAATATAACTAATGCTTTTTATAAATTTTTAGAGCTGGTCAACCAGTATAGAGGTTAGGGTCGCTGACTGCAGTGCCGAAGGGCCTGGGTTTGAATACTGGAGAAAGCATAGATGTTTGGGTAAAACTGCATATTACAGGCCAGTTTGGCGCGTTTTTGAAAAATCACCAAGTCTGTTATTTTTGCGTGTTTTGGAAAATCACTAACTCGTCATATCGCCATATTAGATGGTTGCGAATTTGAATGAAACCTGTAAACATGCAAAAAATTGATCATGTAAACATGCAAAAATATCTAAAACAGAAGTTCAAGAAAAACAACGATAAAGTATTTGAAAGTTAATAACTATGTATTTTATGGGATCAACAATATTAAAATTTTTCATAGTATCACATACCATTTTTAAGACAGTAGCAAAATGGAGTAAAACATTTTAGCATGAAATTTAAGAAATTGTAATAAGCAGTAAATGAGCAATAAATGATTGGAAAGCATTTATTCTTATTTAATATAACACTTTAAAAAAAAATGCAGAATTAAAACAGAGATAAAATTCAAAATTTTGATCTACTGAAACATGAGCAATAGTATAGTAAAAAAACAAAAAGTGGTTAAACAATTTTAACTACGTAATTTATATTTTCATTTATAATAAACAGTAGAAACTTGCATTTGTTTCTATCCACACTAAAATGTAACAGTACAATGGAGATGTAATTTAAAATGGCACTCTCATTTCAACCACGTAAAGCCTGCTTAAATACTATAAACTGTATCCTTAAACCCTAACGATTTTCATGACACCAAGAGGTTACCAGATTTGGCACGATTTCCCATCATTTGGCGACTAGCCCCTAATCTGCAGTCTAGCCGATGTTTGTAAATGCATAGTGTCGGTGTGGCATGGTGGCACTCTAAGTATGCGGGCAGACTGGGGTCAGAACTCAGCTGAATTACATCGTTATCTGTAAGGTGCTCAAGGCTGTTGCTAACAACAGGCGTAATCTTGCATTTCTAGCCACGAGGAATTTCATGGGCTTGGGCTTATGTTACTGTCAGACAAGTGAGCATAAGTAGCAACATAAATTTTTAGTGTTTTTAGTACATGTACAATGAGATCCAGCTCTTTCTTCCTCTAAATGAATAGACATGAAAGTAATATGAAAGATTTAGGCACATGGGTAAAAGTTTATAATTGCGTGCCCCCTTGTTTTTTGGCGATTCTTTTTTTATGCCAAGGTCGGCACCAGGAAGGGACAATTTCAAGATGGCTGCTACGCAAAACCAAAATAAGAAGTTAAAGAATTTCACAAACTCCGTGTCCATGTACACATTGACCTATTTTCACTTAAAAAAACATCGGAGAATTGCACAAACTAGTTATTGCACATTGTCATGACTTTGCCCATGTGCACATCAATTTATTTTCATTTAAAAAAATCAAGAAGCTAAAACCAAGTTAAAACTCTCATGGTAATGAGAAAGGGGGTTTCATCGCCAAAGCTGAACAAAATATTTCGCCAATCGAAATTCAATTCTACACTGGAACCGGCACATGAATTTGTTATAAGTGATGGTATTTAACAAATGAAATCAGTTTTAAATGTATTACAAAATCTGTTAACATATTTTCTCTTCATAACATGCATCACACTGAATCTAAATTTATATTACTATTTTTGGTGCCTTTTAATTTCATTAGTAGAAAAATGTATTATCATGCAATATTTTACGAAATCTTAACTTTTACAAATAACATCAACTGAAGTGATAAATCTTGGTGACAGGGTTTTTTAGACATAGAAAATGTATATCTGGAGATAAAAGCATTCTTAAAATGAGTTAGGATGAGAGCAAGGTTTTAGCTGAAATACCACAAAATTTGGCAGGGGAACTACTGACAAGATGGGGAAAAAGATTAGTCCTGAATGTCAGCTATGGGGGGGGTGAATGCAGAGTTGCCAACTCTCCCGATTTCCGACTGTACTCCCGCCAACCTAATTTACAACATATTTCTCCCGACTTTGGCTTATTCTTAAAATCTGTCGTGATATTTATCTAGCTTGGCTTAATACATCATTAATTTGCACCCAAAAAGTGATTTTTGGCATCGAAAAGTACATGGTTTTTCTTTAGATTACATATAAAAGAAAGCAAAATTTGTTTCATTAGTGAAACATTATGGCATGCTTCTGCTTTGTATGTGAAAACATTGTGCTCCAGATCTCCAATGAGCATCAAATGCTGCTAAGGTCTATCTGGCATATATTAGTTAATGAGCACAAAGCAAGTTTTTCATTCGTCTTGCCACTACGCACCATGAGGTTCACATGCTTTCAAGAAATATTTTAAGGAATTGCGATCTTTTATTTATGTCGACAAAAAAAGAAAAATATTCATTTACCTTTTAAAACTCATGCACAAGTGACTTTCCCTCTACTATTTCGTCAAAATGTAATACATTTTCGATGTTCACTGTTTGTCAGAACGAATTTTCGATTTTGCATGGGGGAGGAGCCAATATTGTTAGACATGTGTGTGCACAAAAACACAAAGATGATGCCAGTTGCGTTAAAAAAAATAAACTTGACTTCTAAATTAATATTTGTTCGACTTGTTATTTTAACCTAAATTATGAAACTTTGTGTTCATGTATGCATGTATGCATATATATATGCATATACATATACACATGCATTCATAATTTACCATTTCTGAATCTTATATCCCAATAATGGAAAAGTAACAATTATTTTTTGAACAATATCACATTCCTAGATATTTACTAATGCAATAGTTTTGTTAACACTCCAGCAAGTGGTCAACTGCTTGTCAGTCATGTCATTTGCTTAGGTGAACCGTGCAATGTAGTATGGGAAATATTCCCCATTTCCCTTGCTCTCAAGATGCAAGAAAATTCTTCAGTTCAACAAGCAGCTAATGTAAAATTAGCAAAGCAATAAATATCCTTGTGTCTGGTGTAGATTTTGTCAAGAACTCGGTCAATTTTGAGGGCAAACAGGTACAGGTTTAATCGGTAGCAAAGACATTTGCAATCCTGGAAAGCAATGGTCACAAATGGTTGTATTTATGGTTACAGCCAGAAGCATCTCAGACGAAAATGTCATGGAGAAAGCAAGCAAGGCCAAAGCATCGTGGGAGAAAATAAAGCAAAGAAAAAAAACATTGTGGTCGAAAATAAAGTGGTTAAAAAACTTTGCAGTTTAAAAATATCGTGGTGAAAAATAAAGTATCTACAAGTCATTGCATGACAATAACATCGCACACATGCATTTTTCAGGTTTTAAAAGCTGTAAATGCATAATGATCTGGGAGGGAG
>KK121162.1:181235-197006 GCA_000611955.2 Stegodyphus mimosarum
ACTCCGATTCCAATCCCACAGCCCTGCTTGTAACTCAATTCACCTAAGTCATTTTAAAGTGAACTTAATCAGTTCTTCAGAACTTAAGTCAGTTTGAAATTATTTTTAAATGTTGTTGCCACATAGGAACCTCCTGGAAACTCTTTGTTTTTCATATTTCAAGATTTGCAGCTATAATATTATTTCTGTTTACAAATGTATTCATAATGTGAAATATGATAAATTAGTGATTTCTTTAAATATCTGTTAAGATTACTGTGTAGATAGTAAATTTATCTTAATTTCTATAAGCGTGCAATGAAGTAAATTTATCTTAATTTTTATAAACATGCAGTGAAGTGAATTCTGTATGTAACCCTTTTCTTTAAAAAACTACTGTTTTATAGGAATTACCTAATTTCTGCATTGCAATTATTATTTTTTAGATCCAAGTATACAGTGAATATTTCATTCAAGAATGACCTCAATTCCAACATTAGAAGATAGGAGACGGTGTAGTCCAATGGAAAGTGAAACAAGTATGAATGGAAGTTATGAGCATGAGAAAAATAACATTAGTGGCAGTGGAGATGAGCAAACGCGAAGATCAACTAGAAGGAAACGTGCTAAAGTGGAACACAAGGAGGGAGAAATAAAGACTGTTAACATATCAGAAGAAGAAAATGCTTCTGATATAGATGATAAAAACAAAATTGAGAAAAATTCTACACCTGCTAATCCTAATGAAGATATAGAAGAAATGGATAGTGAGCATGATGATCCTACAGGACTTGAAGGAGCTGCATTTCAGAGTCGCCTTCCTTTTGATAAAATGACAGCCCAGGAAGCTGCATGCTTTCCTGACATTGCACAAGGTTTACCTCAAAGCCAAAAAGTATTTCTTCATATTAGAAATAGATTGCTGCAATTATGGCTCGAAAATCCTAAACAACAGTTAGTGTTTGAAACAGCCTTGCTTCATATTGAACCTCCTTATAATAGTGATGGACCACTTGTTATGCGTGTTCATGCATTTCTTGAACGTCATGGATTCATCAATTTTGGAGTTTTCAAGCGACTGAAAATGTTACCTCTCAAAAAAGCTGGTAAAGTGATTATCATTGGTGCTGGAATATCTGGATTAGCTGCAGCTCAGCAATTGCAACAGTTTGGAATGGATGTTGTTGTTTTGGAAGCAAGAGATCGTGTTGGTGGACGTGTTGCAACATTTCGCAAAGGTAACTACATAGCGGATTTAGGAGCAATGGTAGTTACTGGATTGGGTGGTAATCCTATAACAGTGATCAGTAAACAGATAACTATGGAACTACACAAGATACGACAAAAATGTCCTTTATATGAATCTAATGGGAATACTGTACCCAAAGATAAAGATGAAATGGTAGAAAGAGAATTTAATAGACTATTAGAAGCTACTTCCTATTTATCTCACCAACTTGATTTTAATTATGTTCATAATAAGCCTGTTTCCTTAGGACAGGCTCTAGAGTGGGTAATCAAATTGCAGGAGAAGCATGTTAAAGAAAAGCAAATGCAGCATTGGAAAGCAATTTTAGAACTTCAAGATAAACTGAAAGCCAATCTAAATAAAATGTTGCATCTCAAAGATCAAATAGAAGAAATGCGCAAACAGTATCAAGAACTCTCAGAATCAAAACAGCAGAAGGATATTACCCTTGAATTTGTACTCCGTAGTAAAATGAGAGATATTGGCGCTGCATGTAAAGAATGGGATCAGTATCTAGAACAACAAAAAGAAATTGAAGAAAAACTACAGGAATTAGAAGCATCTCCTCCAAGTGATGTTTATTTATCATCCAGAGATCGCCAAGTATTAGACTGGCATTTTGCTAATCTTGAATTTGCAAATGCAACACCTCTAAATAACCTCTCTTTAATGCATTGGGATCAAGATGATGACTTTGAGTTTACTGGAAGCCATATGACAGTTCGAAATGGATACTCATGTGTTCCTGTTGCTCTGGCTGATGGTCTAGACATAAAACTTAATATGGCTGTGAAAAGCATTCGTTATGCTCATCAAGGAGTTGAGGTACTAGCTATGAATACCCGCGCAAACTCTGGTATGGTTAGTTTCAAAGGTGATGCTGTGTTATGCACTTTACCATTAGGTGTAATGAAGCATTCAATTCAATCTAATGTACAGTCACCAAATGCAGTTCAATTTATTCCTCCACTTCCAGATTGGAAAGCTGCTGCAATACAAAGACTTGGCTTTGGAAATCTTAATAAAGTTGTATTATGTTTTGATCGCGTATTTTGGGATCCAAATGCTAATCTTTTTGGTCATGTTGGTAGCACGACAGCTAGTAGAGGTGAGTTATTCTTATTTTGGAATTTGTATCGAGCACCTGTACTGCTTGCACTAGTAGCTGGAGAGGCAGCTGCTATAATGGAAAATGTCAGTGATGATGTTGTTGTTGGCCGGTGTATAGCTGTTTTAAAAGGAATTTTTGGTAATGGAGCAGTGCCTCAACCAAAAGAAACTGTAGTAACACGATGGAGGGCAGATCCATGGTCAAGAGGATCATATTCTTATGTAGCAACTGGTTCTACTGGTAATGATTATGACATTTTAGCCACACCTATTATATCTCCTACTCCATCTGGTAGTCAGTCTACTGGAATTGCAAGGCTTTTCTTTGCTGGCGAACACACTATTCGTAACTATCCTGCAACTGTTCATGGTGCTCTTCTGAGTGGTTTACGTGAAGCTGGACGAATCGCAGATCAATTTCTTGGTTGTCCATATGCCGCTCGTCCACAAGCAACGCCACAACAACAGCAACAACAAGTTTAATAATAATTCACATAAAACTGCAGTTTCTAAATGTAACTGCATTGTTTTTCCCCTCACCCTCTCCAATAAATTTAAATACAATTTAGCAGTTGTCATTGGTTTAATGTACACTGCATCTCGGTTTAAAATATTTTGTAAAATGCAGTCCTTGTTGTACAATATATTATTTTAATAATGTTTGCACTGTAGATTTTCCTTTTCATCAATACCTAAATGTGAAATTAACACTAGAACCGCGATACAGCTCAATTTGACCCTAGCTAGGAAGCACTTAAATATATACACAAGTGATTACTTAAGTCTTTTTTTTTTTTTTTTTTATGTAGCAAACACTGTTTATATAAATCAATGGAAATATCTAAATTTCAAGAAAATTGTATTATTTCAAATTTTATTTCCTTAAGTATAATAACATGCCTTTTAAAGAAAATAAAACATAATTTTTCTAATTTTGGTGGAAAAACAGAGTATATTATTTAAATAAATTTAGACATAATTTTAGAGAAAAAATAAAAAATATATCAGTTACTTCCAACTTTTACAGATTTTTAACAATCCAATTTATTGTATGCATTGTGCACAAAATATAGTAACAAGTTTTTCACATTTACCACTAATGGGTGCTTTGTATTTGCAACAAATATCTTGGGATTTATTTTCACATTTTGAACTGTGGCATCGGACTTGTTTACGCTTAACTTGTGGTTGTCCGTCCTTTCCTTTCATCTCTCAGTAATTTCGCAAGTTGGATGAAAATTACTTAAAAACGTTTTTATCTTTTTTCTCTTGATAAACAGTTACAATGATGTCTTTATGTGTTAGTACTGTAGTCATTGCAATACGGATTTTGACATTTTTACAGAAACTATTATTTCTCTTCGTGAGCATTTTACAGTTCTTCAAGGCTGGTGTTTTTGGATTTCAATGCCTTTGCAAGCTTCAGTGTCGGTAAAAAGTTATCTGTAGTGACATTTCTACATTTTTTTCGTATGGACTTGATAGTCGCAGTACTACATGTTCAGAAGTAGAAACGTCGGATGGACTTCGGTTTTCTTTTCCAAGATATGGGAATCCATTTATTGCATATTTTGAGTCGACTTCTGCAGCTAATGAGAACTTGATTCCAAATTTATCTTGTTTGATCGGCATGTATTGAGGGAACCTACACTTAGCTTTTCTAGGAAACAACTGTTCATCTACAGTTATGTCATAACCTGGTGTAGAGTTAGTCTAGCAATTTTCAATAAAGCGATTTCAAATATCAGAGATAAGGGCAAATTTGTCGGTTTCTAGACTATCTGATCTCGTTGATTTTATATTGAAGTGTAAGAATCTCATTATTTTACAAAATTTGTCTCTTGACATTGCATTTCGAAAAAACGATGGTCCTAAGTTCATTGACCACAAGCTATCCAGTTCAAGTCCTTTTGCACAATATATACCACTTGCATATAAAATTACTATAAAAGCATCCATTTCTTCCGCTACTATATTCCATTCATATTCATGAATCTGTCGATGAACTTCATTTTGAGTACATTTCTTTATATGCGTCAATAACCATTCATTTATGAAAAGTCTCCAGGCACTTGACGGACTGTTGTCTATAACATTGTGTTTAGCATGTGGCGTTGGGCTCCCAACTTCCTTCAAAATATTTTGCTTCGATTTTCTTCCTTTATCATTTGTTCCTAATAGTAGGACATTCCAAATGGTCCCATCTTTCTAAACTTCATTATTTCCAACTTTGAATGTTACTGCTAATTTCTTTTTTTGTATTACCTTGAGTGCATGCGTCTTTTCTTAGAATGTTTGATTTTTCTTTTTTATTTGATAAATTATCATCATTATTGCGGTGAGAAGGTCCAGTGATTGTTAGGGCACTGCCAGAGTCATCATCACTTTTATTTTCTTCATTAGCAGGCAGATGTTCATCCTTGCTACTCAAAATCGAAACACTGTCCTCATTATCATCATCATCTGAATCATTTTCGAATAATTGTTGTAAATATTCCAAAGCTTCCTGAACAGTGTCTTGACATCTTGTACTAAATAAAATATTCATTGTAATTTTCCACTGCATGCGAACACAGTTTGCGTATTGAACCAGATATTATGACCTTGACTGGAAACCTGCACTATTCCCTATCCTAAATTCCCTTTGAGGAATTTTAGGGTGAGGCAGATATACTTTACAGTTACGCCCGAGGAAATACATCAGTTTTTGTTCATTTAGGCATAAACATTTCTTACAGGTCCAACTGACCCGCTTTGCGGTTCTAGGTATAAGTGTTAGTAAACAGAAATTTATTTATGTTACGCATTTTCAAATTCAGTAAGTTATTGTTTACCTTAAATTATTAAAAGTCACAAAAGGAATTTTTTTTTCCAATTAATACTTTTCTCGTGGTGACGCATTAAACATCGGTTTGGGTCAAATTGACCCGCTCCGCGGTTCTAGTGTTAAGAATAAATAAATAAAGATATTAGGACTCTTGCATTATAAATTTCACTGAATTAGCTATTATGATAAAAATCTGGTATTTTAAGACCAAACTAGATTTTAGAAAGAACATTTGTAATAACTTTGGAAAGTAACCAAATGTTTGGTATAATGATAGTTTTCTGTTTCAGATTAAGTACATGTCTATTATAAAATTTATAATATGTATAAGTGAGCATTTTGAAAGAATTTACATGTGTCTTTTTGTGTGTGTGTGTGTGTGTGTGTGTGTGTGTGTGTGTGTGTGTGTGTGTGTGTGTGTGTGGTGTAAAAAAAAATAAAATATTGCTTAAACCTGATGGAACAGCTTGGTAACACTGTTTAAAATTAGCACAAAAAATGCCATAAAGCTCAATATATTATGCTATCTGTAGTATGGATGGGGATTATGTAGGAAATGGCAGTTTTGAGCATGGAAATCTTAACATTTCTTGAACTTTTGTGTCATAGACTTTGTCTTCTACTAAGCTTTAGAAATAGGAGGTTAATAAAATAATATCAGATAATCATAGTGGTCAAGAAGATGGACTAACTACTATATTTAATCTACTTGTTGAGAAAATCGAGTAATTAGGTGTTTCAAAAGGTATATTTTTAAATTCATATCTAAATTGTCACCATTATTCAGCAAATAAAAGAATGACAAAATTTTTTACTCAAGCCATGTCATTTACACTTTATTGAATTGCAAAATGCTCATACAATAAATTATCTTTAAAGTAATAGAAAATAGGTCTGTATCACTCATCCTTAAGATTAGTATTTTTTTTTTCCTCAAAATATTTCAATCTAACATATTTTAACTGGATAATATCATGCATATTATTTTGGCACTGTTCCATCTGTATATAAATCTTTATATGTAATATATTTATATAATTGTTTTAGTAATTCTGAATATTTTGTCATATGTGTATATATACTATATTAGTTATATAAAAGAGTTCAGTTACTCAGTTTAATCTGAATTTTAAGAATTTCAAAACATCTGATCGTATGTTTTGAACTCTTGTTTTTTCTGAGTAAATCCTTTTAAATTTGCACTAGTCTATAAATTTCTGAATTTGCGTTTCCATAGATTTTGTATTTTTATTTTATAGATCTTTTTCAGATCATCTGGAAAGATCATTATAAAGTTTCTTTGTAATTGTAACTTTCCTCAATGGAAAAATCATTCAAAAACAAACATCCTAATATTTATATGTAATCAACTAATTTTGTAGGGGATGTGGTTATTTCTGTGCTGTAATAATTTTGATTACAACTGTGAAAGCCAAGAAAATTTATATTTTTAAACTTTCATTATCAAAAACCTTTGAATTAAAATCATTCTCTTAAATTTGACTATCTTATTGAACTGTATATTTTTTGTTTATGTATGCCTATGTATTTTAAGCAGTTTTTTTAACATATTTAATTAGATGTTTTAATTAAAGTATCTTTAGCTTGAAGATTCAAATTATCATGTCTTTGTATTGTAAGTTTAAATAGTAAAAGACAAAAAAGGAATGTTAGCAAAGAAGTTTCTTTTACAAATTCAACAAAATGCTAGGAAATTCTTGAATAATGTATGTATGTATCTATTTACAATTAAATGTCCTCAAACTGATGAAAGTTCTTGCTTAAATTTTGTTTATTCTCCACCCTTCCTCCTCATGTGAAAAATTTCACATGATTTTATTTCAGTAATGATAAAAAAATATACAATTTTGACAGTATTAACATTATTTCCTGTGTTCTGTTGATATGTATATTTTCTTTTGCTGCATATTACTCAGATACTAATAGGCACATGAAATGCTTTTAGTATATATTACTTTGTATTAATGTATGTAATGTATTTTGAATGTTACTTTTGAGGATATTTTCTTCTGATGTATTTTATTTCAGTTTTATTTTGTTTATTGTCGAAATTATTCTCTAGGTTACCTCATGTATGTTTGAACTGCATGTATTTTTCATTGAAGGAAGTGAATAAAAGCAATGCTATATTTAAATATAGTATATCCATAGTTATTCTGTCTGATTACTATTCAACTTTAAAGTCGGGGATATTATTTTTATCCTAATTACTAGATTTGGTACTTTAGTGTTAATAGGGTACCACTTAGCACCAAACATAAACATTGGCATGAAATCCAACTAGATGGCAGCAACCTTAATGATATGTGAAATTTTGTGAGAAAGAAAGGAACTTGTAATAATTGTAGTACATCATATAATGTAATATATATAATGTTTAATTAACAAAATAACATGTGAATTTATTATTTGCTGTTTACTTTATATAAAGTTTAATTTGCATAACAATCAGTGAGAGTTTTTTAGAATATTATATTAGCTTTAGCCGTGTAGGAATTTTGCATTCTTTGCAGCTAGTAATTTAAGAGAAAAAACTGCAAAGGAGAAGTATCTTAAATCAGCAATAAAATAAGTGCCATCCATTACAAATCTATAGAAGGGATATTGGTCGTGCATTTTATTAGTATGGTTTATTTCTAGTGATAAGAATAGCAAGCTACAATATTAAATAGAACTTTTCTGAAAATTAGGCTGTATAGTTAGAACTTAACTAAAATATCGATGCCATTCTTAATTCAACTCCAGAAGGATTACAATGGACACAATCATGTTTTCTGTTAAGAACTGATTTTGTTTTCTATTTACTTGGTGATCCAAATTTTAATTTTACTTTTAAACAATTAGAAAGATTGGCCACTACTTCTAGAAACTACAATATTTAACTTGGTGGTCCGACTTTGGATTTTACTTCTAGCTAATTACAATAAATCAAGTGATCAGAACCATCCTTTAGCAATGCAGATAGCTATAGATTTCTGCTTGGCTTCTAGGTCAAATTACTTATCGGAGATATCTTTTCTTATTTAAATCCACAAAATTGTAGATTTCTAGACATTGCTTTATAAGGTATTTTCTTCCTCCTTTCTGCATGCTTTCATGGGGTTATGGTAGCATACTCGGCACATATTTGAAAGGTTCAGCTTCGAGTCCTAGCGAGGGCATTGCTAATTTTTCACTTCTCCTGCTAAAAAAAAATTTTTTTAAAGAATCCTGATGACTCTACGGTGGTGCCCGAACTAAAAGGTGGTGGATGATTATTCTTCACCGCCAGGATTTAACGATTGGTACCCCTAATCTCCAGTCACCCTTTAAAAGGGGAAATATATATCCCGGCAAGGGCATTGCTCATTTTTCATGTCTCCTGCTTCAAAGTATCCTAATGACTCTACAACCTGAAGTAATTACTGAATGTAAACATATTTGCTGTAGTAATTCTG
Organism: Stegodyphus mimosarum; assembly: GCA_000611955.2. NCBI lineage: Eukaryota > Metazoa > Arthropoda > Arachnida > Araneae > Eresidae > Stegodyphus > Stegodyphus mimosarum. The sequence continues at coordinate 189,859 of KK121162.1, forward strand.
AATTTGACTAAAAGGATTCTATAGTGTTCAAATATTTTGGGAATGTTATATCTAGTAGCATGCTGGCTGATATGCTGTCATTAAATATCTTTAGGCATCATATGCTATCAAGTTGCCTACCTCCATTTGAATCACAAAATAAGTGTATAAGCAAAAGGTATGAATTTGCATTGCTTGTTGTTTGGTATTTCTTAATTCTTTCCAATTACTTTCATCATGGCCATTGAAAGCTTTTGAATTTCGAAATATGAGTAGGAATGTTTATAAGATGGTAAAAGAGTCTAGGGAAGGAAAATGTCTTGCCATTAATCTGAAAGGTGACAAATTTTTATAGCATCATTTTCTCTATTAAATTTAGTTTTGTTCCATGTGAAATGTTTACTTAAATCTGGTATAATTTTACTTTTATTATGCCAAACTGAAACTATATCAAAAGTATGGTTTTTGAATGTTTTAACTTTGTAACTTCATTTCTGTTAATAAGTATTATTTCATAGTTTTCTTCAGTTTCATCTGTTTGTTAAGTTTATTCTTCAATTTATTTCAACTGTTAGTTAAAGATATAAACTTCAATTCTGCCTTTGTCAAAATTACATTTCGTGATTTTTTATTACTTTGCTTTCTCTTTTGTTTGCTAGATGTGCATCAGTTGTTCTCTGTATGTTATAGTTAATTTTTTATGCTTTCGTGTATTATGTACATTTAAAAACTTTGATGGTACATCATTTTTGCAACTGATTAAAAAAATAATTTGTTATTAAGCAGAGAGTTTTATCCCAGAGTTAAAATTTTTTGTAAGATTTCCTCATTAGCTTTTTGATCATCGAGCTTAGCTCACAATCTAGTTATACGCTGCAGTGGGCGCAAATGAACATTTCGAATTTGCGACTGACTAGATAACGTGTAGTTGGGAAGAAAGAATTGTATAATCTCACAGCTGCTGGAGAGTTAAACTCAAAATTTATTCTAGGGGAAGAAGCATTTTATTTTCCTATATATAATTTTTACATTACCTTTAAATTATCTGTCAGTTCAACATTGGTAGTGTGAATTACTTAGGTTTCCGAAATGTGGAGTGCTGCTGATTTTTGCATTTTAAACCATCAGATTAATGGTTCGTTCACTTCATTAAAGTTCATTGTGTGAATTTTCTACTTCTTCCTCTTTTGCATTGAAATCAATGATTTACCTTTAGCTGCAAGAACAGTACATAGACTTTTTTGGTATGCAGTTTGCAGCAACAAAATCAACTTTTATTACTAATGGCTTTTCATAAGCATTAGTTGTCTCTGCCTTTTATCTTGATATTCATATCATCATCAATGATTTGATTTGTATTAGCTCAGATGAAACAATAAAATGTATGAATCTATAGATATCTAGCATCAGGTTATTGCAAATAAATCCTATAGAAGGAACTGAAAAATTTCTATTCTCTTAAATGCAACTTCCTACAATTGCATAAGCTATTCTGGGAAGGGAAGTAATAAGAGAGTTTGAAACAGTTTTTTGCAATAAAATGTAGTAGTACTTAGCTTGAGGATATTAGAAAAATTAACATGTCTGTGTATGATATTTTGGATATATCACTGAAAAAATTAAACCTGCCTGAAATTAAAGTTTAAAGAACCATTCTGTTTTGTAGCATTAATGATCTTTTTTATTGTATATTATGTGTAGACAAATTAAACCTATTTTTTCTCCAAAGGGCTAGTAAAGACATTTTTCTCTTATCAAACAACTGCATAAATTTGGAAATAAATGTTGCAGTTGGTAACAAAGTTTATTCAGTATGATGTGATTTTGAAGTATTACTTGCTGCATTTACTGTGTACATATAGTTTCCAAAATCAATAAAATTAAAAAACAATGTATTCAAAAAGTATGAAAATGTTCAGATTTTTAGCATTCGCCCCAAAGGGCTTTTTTAAAGTGTAATGTGCTTTATTAACAGAGATTATCAATAGAGTTGTACCAGGTGGAGTAGGAAAATACTTTATAAGAGTACTGGGTGAATATAAATTTAGATTAACACTGGAATGTTCTATATCTTTTGTGCATTTAAAAGTGAAAAAATATGTATTTTTGTAAAAAGATTCAATGTTTGTAATTAGCTATATCATGTTAAATTAATTGCATTCAAAAGTTTTTTTTTTATTTTTTTATTTTTTAAGATTCGCATCTATTGCTTTTCAATAGCTTAATTCATTTATCAGTAGCAGAAAGATTAAATTTAAAAGAGAAATATTTCACATTTTGCTGAATGGCAGCATACTTAAATGAAAAGTAAAACAACACAAGATTGCGTTTTGAGACTAAATATTCCTTTGGGGCTTTATCGACAGAATAAATTGTAGTAATAAATATGTATATATTTTGATAAAAACTTAGTTGCTCTAAATTATAATACGTCTTTGTGCTGAAAAATCAGTCTTTTATTGTAAAAGGTTAGAGGGAGGATAAGCAAAGTAAGTACTAGATGATGACCAAAATTTTAATAAAGTAATTGTTTAAGTTGTTTTGTTTTCAAAAGTAAATAGTAATTTAAATTAGTTATACATTTTAAATTCAAAAATTAAATATAATGCAGTGTTAATTTGCTGTGCTTAAATATTTCATCAAGATGCTTATCTCTTAGATCTTCACGTGCTTTCTTCGTTTTCATAAGACAAAAAGAGAATTATTGAGAGTTGGATGATTTTAAGAGTCTCTAGAATAATTAAACCTTTCTCAAAATGAGCGTATCGGATGAAAATATTATGAAATTTGATATTTCATTGATGTCAAGCCCCGATTAAGACAAATACGGAGTCTCCTATACGCAGCATTCTTTCCGGCGTCCCGAAAACCCGCTTTTTTTCTTGGGGGGGGGGGGTTGTAGTATAAAGAAAAGAGGATCTCTAGGAACTATACGATGATTTTGGATCCCTGGTCCTTCGCGGTAATTAGGCCCTGAATAATTTTTAAATGTCCATGTGTATAATTTGTCTGCTTTGAATCAATTTAATTCATTTTTAAAGGTATGTTTTAATGAAGATATTTTAATATAAAAATATAACAGCAAATTCTTTTAAACTTTAATGCTGAAAGTACTGCATTGAGATAAATTCTAACTACCAGTATTTGATGATTATGTGGATTTAAAAGTGAACACAAAAATATAAATTCTTTTTCGGTATTCAGATTGAGGCGCTGATTTCTTTCTTAAAAAACCTTCAAAAGTGATAAATGAGCCAACTTGGTATTGAACTTGAATATGGCAACCCCGTCAGCAGGCGCACCTGTTTTGTTTTGATAATTCTGCATTCGTTCGCTGGCAAACATGGCCTCCACTGATCAGTGGTTGATTTGGGTTATTGTGGTGTGCTGTTGCATCACTTTTTGTCTGTCCGAAACGTATACATTTAACCAAAACATAGGGGTAGCGTATGAATTTAAAATACATGTGGATGCTGGAAAGGAAGAATGCTTTAGCCAGTACATTCATCCTGGGTCAACATTTTACGTCGCTTTTCAGGTAAGTGAATAAACCGGCTTAGATGTCATTTTGCCAGATGGAATGCCACGTGTTGATTGTGTAGATTTAAATTATCGTTTTCTTGTAGCGCCCGCGCGATGCCTTTATTTTTTATTTATTTTTTGAGGGGTCATCAGTTATTACACCTTTGTTTCTAGCCTGAAAGGGGTAATTTAATGAATGCTAATTGACTTGTGTTTCCAAGAATTAATTGTCTCGAACAAAATTTTTATTCGTTTGGATTTATAATAAACTCTTCAAAATATGAATTTCTAAAGGAATTATGTTCTTAATGATCTGTTGGCATATGTTTATTCTCAACGAGATAATACGCTTGGACTTTTGTCATAAATCAAATAAATACTTGTAATTTTAAATTTTATGCAAATTTTAAAAATGATGAAGCACATTTCTATACGTATAAACTTTTCTCGTTGCTTTTATCCTGTATTACTGTTATTGTTAATTATTAAGTATTTATTATAAATATTTTTATATTTTCCGGTTTATGCCGAAAGCCAATCTATACTCTACAAATGCTTTTGTATGCATATATCAAAAATTCGTTTATTTATTTATTTTATTCTCTATTATACCATATCTATACATAAAGAACATTTCCATTCTACGAACTGTTTACGAATTTAAAAGTTACTCAGTAGTTGAAAAGAAATTAAAGTTTTTGAATTAAAATCGCGATATATTTTGGAATCAACAAGGTTCGCCTCGTTCTTCTTTTTCTTTTTTTTTTTTTTATTAAATTTAGAATGATTGCCTGTCAAACGATTTTTAAATGCACTGTGATAAGAAACATGAGTAAAAATTGCAGATTGTAAATCTTAAATGTATATTAAGTAGCAAGTTATATGTTTTAGTTCTGATTTTTTAAGAAAGAAAAGGGTCTGTGTTATAACTCTTTACATATTTGAAGCTTATTAAGATTTAAAAATAAACATTTCAAACACAACTGCACTCGTACTTTTTTCTTATCTGATCGTAAGATTTTTGCTGTATTCTGTTCTTTTCTAACTAGACGTATTGTTTTTTTAATTAGTTATTAATTACTTAAATTCGCATCAATAAGTATAAAATTAATATTTATATAATGCAACGGCATTTTTTTCTTGAAAGTTTAAGCAGTATTCTATTTAGAAATCGGAAATGGGTATAAATATAAAAAACTGGAAGTGGTGATGCATATGTCAAAACCGTTCAACAAAGAAATAACCGAAAAAGCCCAGAGATTTCGTACATTTAATCAACATGACTGCTGCTGCGAATGATCTGTAAGACACTTTATAAATCACAGCTACTGCAACAATTTAACGGCCTAGTGAAGAGACTGATCGAATGTAGGTCATATTTTTGGCGTAAGGAAAGGCATTTAAAAAAAGAGGGGGAGGGGGATTTTTATTTCCTGTAACCTATAGTTTATACTGTCTGCGATCTGTTCGTCACGCCTTATCCGATCGAAACAGGTTTTTCTGAAACACTGGAAAATATAATGCCTTTTTATTCCTTGCAAAAATGTTAGTTGGCTCCTTAGCTAGTGATTACCTAGGGAAGCGGTCTCAAATGGCAGCCGCCGAAGCAGTTATACACGGCCCGCTAATGTATTTTAGTTATGTATTTGTTGTAAACAATGGTAGATATGAAAAATCGACGGGGGAGTCATGTTTTTTAATAAGTTATGACTTGTATATATGTACACATATATATATACACACATATATATGTGCATATATATATGTGTGTGTAAGATTAAAAATATGAAAGCAAACCTCTAATTTTAATTGGCAAAAGCCCCTTTTCATTTGGGTATTCCCCTTTCTGTTCTAAAAATAGCAATTGCTTATGACAAATTTCTCTGGACTGCATCATTTTTAGATTAAACCATATCATATGACTTTTGTATAATGTTGGTGACTTAAATAGTTTTGCGAACTAAAACTCGCAATAACTAATAATAATTTTGGAACGCTATCGTAATTCAGAATGGATTATTTTGGTTTCAATACCAATCAAATGATTGAAACCAAAATTAACCCGTTCTGAATAAAGACTTTTTTCTAAACTCAACGGATTTCGCTACTGCTTCTACTAACTGCCGTTCCGCTGCTCTCTTATCGCAACATCAAAAATGTAAATGTTACATTCAGAAACAGGAACGGTTAGTGTGCCAAATTATTTATGACCCCAAATTTCAGTTCAAATTAACATGGCTATTTAAAATCTGCCATGGCAGTTTATTTGTCATTATCGATCTTTCTGCGTATACTTCACCTTTTCTATAGTATCACAAATTTAGTAGATCTGCAGAAGTTTACCGCGTAGATAGAAAACCGACTTGCTGTAATAACTTGAAGCTGAAGATATATGGTCTGAGACGTAAGAAGATAGATGCAAGAAGAAAAAAAGTCTTGCAGACGGGGTAGTCAAATTCAACTGTTTCCTTTTTATTCGTCATTGACGCACATTTTTACTTAATCCATTACAAATCAAGTGGACGCTATAGCGCCTTCTTAAAGGACGTTTTACATCGAATAAACACCAGAAATATATTTTTTGAAGGTAGCGGCATGTTGGAAGAGCGAAACAAGCCGAGAGATGACGCATTCAGAAGAAAGTGTGTTAAAAAGTTTCCGTTCTGAATCTTAATCTATGCTTGGATAAAAGGTATCTGCATTGCAGCGTTACGTAAGGTTGTACGAAACGGAATAATTTTGAAGTGGCGCACTTCAGAGTAATGTATTATGAACAGCTACTATTTTTACTAACAGAAAGATGAAATGTTCAGATTAAAATGAAGAGGTTTTTGCCAGTTAATACGAGCTGTTTGCTTTCATATTTTTTATCTTACAATCACGCACACACACATACACTGAAGTGACAAAAGTCATGGGATACCTCCTAATATTTTGTCGGTCCTACTTTTGCCCGGCGAAGTGCAGCAACTCGACGTGTCATGGACTCAACAAGTCGTTGGAAGTCCCCTGCAGGAATATTGAGCCATGCTGCCTCTATAGACGTCCATAATTGTGAAAGTGTTGACGGTGCAGGGTTTTGGGCACGAACTGACCTCTCGATGATGTTCCATAAATGTTCGATGGGATTCATGTCGAGCGATCTAGGTGGCCAGATCATTCTCTGGAATTGTCCAGAATGTTCTTATAACCAATCGCGAACAATTGTGGCCCGGTGACATGGCGCATTGTCTTCCATAAAAATCCCATCGTTATTTGAGTACGTGAAGTCCATGAATGGTTGTAAGTGATCTCCAAGTAGCTGAAGATATCCATTTTCAGTCAATGATCGGTTCAGTTGCACCAGAGGACCGAGTCCATGCCATGTAAAAACAGCCCAGACCATTATGGAACCACCACCAGCTTGAACAGTGCCTTGTTGACAACTTGGGTCCATGGCTTCGTGGGGTCTGCGCCACACTCGAACCCTACCATCAGCTCTTACCAACTGAAATCGTGACTCATCTGACCAAGCCACGGTTTTCCATTCGTTTAGAGACCAACCGATATGTTCACGAGCCCACGAGAGTCGCTGCAGGCGATGTCGTGCTGTCAGTAAAGGCACTCGAGTCGGTCTTCTGCTGGCATAGCCCAAGGAAGACAAATTT
>KK121162.1:197364-210776 GCA_000611955.2 Stegodyphus mimosarum
CTTGAACACAAGCCCTGCCAAAGCATATCGCATTTACACATTTTCTACGCGATACTACTGCCATCTGTATATTTGCATATTGCTATCCCATGACTTTTGTCACTTCAGTGTATAACAGGTGCACAAGACACAGAAAAATTCCATTTGAAGAGTTTAAATAAACCAATTTTCTAGTGTACTTTGCAAATAGATCTAGAATCTTCAGGAACTACTTTTATGTCTTTGTTTATATTTAACATACTCAGACCGTTCAACCTTTCTGCCCAACATGGATTTTATAAATGTCTTTATTCCTTTTTAAAGCGCTAAAAGATCTTTCACCAGTGGCAGTTGTGACAGGTAAACCACAAAGATATCTTAAAATAAACTGTATATTAGAAAACATTGAAGAACATTTAGAAGCTTCTATTGGATTGTCAACTTTTTTTTGTGGTTTTGTGTATGCAAAGTTCTTTCCACAAAAGTAAATTTCCAGAAGGAGCATTTATACTTGAAGGTTAGTCATATTCATATTTTAGAAGGGCGTTAATAATATATCCATCAGGAAATTTGTATTCAAAGTAATATTTGGGAATTACTTTGTGATATTCTTTTGCTGATCAAAGCGAACATCTAGCTCGGGAATAAGAAAATCCAGATAGGGTAAATACACTGGTGTGCAAAACTTAAGCAACAGGTGTTCTTTTTGCCATAACTCCACGAGAAATCATCTGAGTGAGAGATATGAAATTCAGAAATGAGAGACAGCATTTTGTATTTAACGATGAAGAAAGCATAGTTGCGCAAAAATGAATGCAATGCATACAGTATGGAATTGAACAAATAAAACAAAAAAAAGGCTTTACTGAACTCATAATACCGTTTATTATCATGATTATCTGTACAAGAGGAAAAACAACAAGCAGATGCTCCTTAGTACGGGATATACCCTCCCCTTACTGCAATGGTTGCTTCACACAGTCTCTCCATACTCAGCACCAGACTGTCCATCAGACATTGAGGTAAGAGTGCCCATTCCTCAATCAGCATCTGTTTCGGTTGTTGGATGTAATTGTGCTGAAAGGCGTCTCCCCAAAGCATCTCACACATGTTCTAATGAGTTTAAATCGGGAATACGCTGGCCAATCCAATTCGAGCGATATCTTCACTTTCCAGTAGCTTCTGAACAGCAGGAGTCCAGTGTCGCCGTGCATTGTCATCCATAAAAACGAAGTTTGATCCAATGACATCTCGGAACAGACACACATGGGGAAGGATCACCTCCTGACAATAGTGTTCCTCGGTTACAGAACCTCTGACGAAAACGTGGGGCTCTGTGCGCTCGTTCAGATTAATGCCTTCCCAGACAAGAACTCCAGGACCACAGTAACCGTCTCTTTCCGTGACGTTACTGGAATGAAACCGAGTCCCGACCTCTCTCCAAATTAACTGGCGTTGAGAATCGCTTGGGGTACTAAAACGACTTTCATCTGTAAAAAGGACACGCTCCACTGATGAGATGTCCAGTTTTTGTGCTCGTTGCACCACTCTGAACGGTGGCTCCGATGGGCAACTTTCAAAGAGACAGCATTCAGGACGGCGAGCGAATAAGCCATCTTTGTGAAGGCGTCTGGACACAGTAAACCGCGACATTTGTTGCCCCGTTGCTGTACACAGTTGCTGAGCAACGGCTCTTGCTGACTGGTTTCGGCCTCTTTTCTCCTGCAGGACGATATATCGGTGATCCACTGCAGTTGTTTTCCTGGAGCGGCCACCGCCAACCTTTCTAACAGCTGTACGTATGGTTTGGAAGGCTTTTCAAGCGAGCGAAATGACACTTTTGTTGATTCCGAACGCTTCAGCTACACTAGTCATACTACGCCCCTCTTCCAGCTTTCCAATCATTCTTTCTCGTGTGAAGTTATCGAGGAGATTTCTTCTATCCATATTTCACGAAAGAACTCACTTGAACTTGCAGCGAAGATCTTTTAATTGCTTCTCCGTCCTTCCTTTTATTATAGTCTTGAATTGAGCACATCGAACGCACGCGTTTTGCGTACGCTCACGTGGCCTGTGACGTTTTGTTCCTGATATTTGCATACGTATGACCTTTCTACTGAATTGCGTGTTCATTGTACTGATCGCAAGAACCCCTTTTCTGCAATTTTATGGCTATCTGATTAAAATTTACATTGTTGCTTAAGTTTTGCACACCAGTGTATATATTGGGTGGACGAAAAAGTAATATCGCTTTGCACATAGTTAGCATTATCTTCATCTTGTTATTATTCCGTCAGCCTTTATAAAGTCTGACGGACCCCCCTTTTGAGATTTGGCATTTAACACTTTTAGGTTGCTATAGAAACAAATTCCGTGTATTTTTGTTTACAACTGTTAGTTTACGGTCAGTTTTAACATGGGATGCAAAAATTAACATTTTCGACACATTTTACAGTTTTATTTATTTTCTTAAAGACAAGAATGTGGCTGAGGTTTGCAAAGAGATGTGTGAAGTATATGGTTTTATTGCTTAGCAGAACGCATGTGTCTGAATTGGTTTAAAAAATTTGGTTCTGGAGATTTGTTACCTGAAGCTGATTAACGTTCTGGCCGACTTTCTGAAGTTGATGACGAAATTAAAGCCATAACTGAATCAAATCGTCATAGAGATTGCAAAAAAGCTAAATATGTATCACACGCAACAATTGAAAATCACATAAGATGTCTTGGATTCGTTAAGAAGCTTGATATTTGGATTCCGCATGAATTGAAAGAAATTCACTTAATACAACGAATCAATGCGATACACATTTCAAACATAATGCAGTTAACCCTTTTTTGAGGCGAATTATTACTGGTGATCAAAAATGGGTAGGCTATAATAACATTAATCGAAAAAGATCATGCTACAAGCATAATGAATCAACACAAATTCATATCGAAAGATAAATTATACCAGAAAATGATCCTTGTATCAGTTTGTGGGATTACAAAGGTGTTTTGTATTCCGAGTTACTTCAAAGCAACCAAACGATCAGCTCACATATTTATTCCAACAACTTATGAAACTGGAGGAAGCAATCTGATATGTCGTGCATTTAACATATTTACGGCATTTGTTTACACTATCCTCTATTTAGCACAGTTTTAATAAAGAATCATAAGTTAGAATAATTATAAAATCTTTATTTAACAAGTTAAACAGTTTACTTATCTCAAATGGTATACAAATCAAAGTTAATAGTCTTTGCAAGCATTTAAATCGAAGTAATGAAATAAAGAACATATAAGATATTCATTTATAAGTTTTAAATAGCTTCAGGCTTACCTATTAGGCAATATTATCAGAAGTATATTCTATGAAAACAGGTAATATGCTGAAAATAATGAAGCGCAAATGCAATGTTAGCACAAAATGTTTTAAGACTTCTGCATCAGAACAAAAGTAGAATCCTCTCTCGCCAATACATATATCGTTGGGTGTTCATTTGTGTTTGACGTTGCCGGGTTTCATTATGCAAAAGTTACACAAATTTATTCTAACACAATCAAAAAGCAAAGGCCAGAATTAGTAAATCGCAAAAGAATCTTGTTCCATCACGACAGTGGGAAGCTTCACATATCTTCAAAAACATGCACAAAATTACTGGAGCTTGGTTGGGAAGTGATGTTGCATAGCCCATATAGCCCAACCTTGTAAGTGTACGCTATACATTCTGTAGAATTTTAAGGCACAGGCAGGAAGGTATGGTTTTCTATATGAATATGTTATATCAGCGGAAGCGAAATCACAAACTTCTTTTCCTTTAAAATGTTCATTAGGCTTAACTATGTTTGTTTATTTCGTTTTTTAATGCTTACTAAAAAAAAAAAAAATAGATGCTTCATCCCGATAACTTCTAAAAGGGATATTTTGCACACCGCAAAATATTATATTTTTGATGATTTAGTTCGTAATCAAAAAATAAACTTAGCAATTAAACTTAACTCAGCAATCAATTTCAAATTGAGAACTAAGAGCTTGCAGCACGATAGACAGCTCGCTTCTGTGTTTGGATACAACAAGACAGCTTTGAAGTAAAACAGCAAAATAAATGCTTCTAAATTTTCAAGTCAAGAACAGCTGCACGCTAACCTTCTATACGTGACATGATGACAAAACACGTTTATTTTAGTCATGGCGTATTTTATATTTTTGTGTAACTTGCTCTCACCTCATCTTTTCCCTGGGTTATCAAATTAGCCTTAAAACGCGGATTTTAATATCCTGTTCTTAAATAATGTATGATTTTGGCGTCGAAAAAACGTTAAATTACAAAACTGATATATCAACTCAATATGACAGTTTAGTTGGGTTTCCTGTTACAGTACATTATTAAGTCTGTGCCTGAAATTATGACTTCGGAAGGGGACTACGTCATCATACCATCATGCCTAGCCCTGGATCCACCTATGACTTTAAATACGGTTTTAGAGACGTAAAGCTGTGGGTAGTTTATGTGCACGACTGCTGTTGAAAGGGGAGGTGAAGACATGAAATGAATATGTTAGGGTTTTGTTTTTGTTACTGTATGCTTGCCATGTGATTTTCTTTCTTTCTTCATGGTCATTTAAATATTCTCAATTAAGAGCTGTAAGGAAAGAAAAAACTTATATGCTTTATTTAAGATTTTGAAGGTTGAACTATAGTTATAAAAAACACAGTTAGATTCAAAATTTTTCGTACATTTCCTGCATCTTAAATCCTGACCTATTATTTCAAGTGAAAAATCTCAAGAGTGTGCAAGAAAAAATAGCATTATTACCACAAGAATTTGAAGAAAGGTTTTAATGATTTCGAACTGAACCCAAATTTACATCATTTTCATCACTATTAAAAATAAATGTGAATAACGCAGCAGGTCGAGCGGCAAAAGCCGCTGAACGCTAGTAATTCTGTTCGGGTTGAGTCCTGTCGAACGGTCTGGCTGCCTGGGCGTTTTTTCATGGTTTTCCACGTGTGTAAAGTGGAAATGGGCGAGTCTTCCTTAATACCTCTACGAGGCATCCTTTCCCTTCCGTATGGTGCCTAATAGTGAAGCACGCAATAAATAAATAAATGAAATAACGCAGTAGAAAATCATCTACAAACGGGACCTAATTTTTTTGTCGTGACATATAAATCTTATTTAGATTTGAAGATAAAAATTTGATCAACTTTTATTCGTACTTATCAAAAGATAATAATTGGAATAATTGCTTTGTTAGGGAGTACTTTATTCGTGAACATATTTCCCCCCCCCCGCAGTTGAAAATTATTGGGTTGAAACATAAGTAATGGCCGTTTTTTTAATTTGAAAATTTTTATTTTAGCAAAACAAAAAACAATAAATTAGTCAATAATATCCGAGTTTTTGGACTTTACCCATAGGCTCATGATGTCGAATTATAGTGGTTTGTCTACAACCCATTCGTTCGGCTAATTCTCGAGTGGTTCGACGCGCGTTTTCGTGCAGAAGTTGATTCAAACGCTCTTCGTCAAACTCATTTGGTAGTCCGGAACGAGCAGCGTCTTCGAGGTCGAAATTTCCATTTTTGAATTTGGCAAACCAATTTCTTGCAGTTTGTTCAGGCATTGCATCTTCTCCATACACTTCGCAAATCTCTCGAGCAGCTTCTGTAGCATTGGCGCCTCGATTAAACGCAAAAAGAAGAAGGTGTCGAAAATGCTTATTTTTGTCGACTTGACAATCCATTTTAATGATCTGAAAAATAACAAAAATTAGCTCAGACAAAAATAATCAAATACTCCATCTTGTAGAGGGAAAGATTCTCATTCGAATAACACAAAACATTATGCCAATACATTTTTTTTTTTACCACGTAATTTGAAACCAACATAAACGGCCATTACTTATGTTTCAACAACCTTTTGCTTTATTATTGTTTATGTATGTTTTGATAAATACTTAGTAAGTGAAATTCGAAATTTAGTTAAATTTTTGTTTTCATTTTGTTAAAAAAATTCCGGCCCATCAGGGGCTTTCAGGTGGTGCATTCATCCCGCGTGCAATTTGAGTTTAAGACCACTGATCTAAGGAATTTGCTAATATCACACATGGGAAAACGCACGCGGTTAACAATTCCAGAATTCCAGGACTTGGAATCCTGGCCGAATTAGCAGTTTTTTTTTTTTTTTTTTTGAATATAGCAACTTGTAGGGCCTTTGATTCCTCAAATGGCGTCTTTCTGTCAGTTAACCCCAGTATAAGATTCTTGAATACCGGTAGTTTGACCTATATTGGAATTCTGGTCGATGTTGTGGCTGTATATGCTGTTTCGTAGTTTTCCGCCACTTATATCGTGACTAGGAATCAGTTGCCCTTAGAAAGTCTGGCCCAACAGTGGTTGAGCGGTAAAATCGCTGAGCTTTGGTAGTTCGACCTGGGTTCGATTCCAGTAGAACAGGCTGGATTTATGAGCGCTTTCATGGTTTTTCTCATGTGTAACGTGGATATGAGCCAGTCTCCCTTAGAAAGCCCTCCGCGAAGGCATCCTTTCTCCTAGGCAGATAGCCTTTGTGTCCTTTGCCGTAATCAGATAAACCAAACCCTTAGAGCAGGGGTTCCCAACCGTTTTGTCCCTAAGAGCACATTATAGAATACCTATTGGACGGCGGGCACGATTTACTTTTTCAATATGAATTTATAGTTGGATAGAGTTAACAATGCATGCTCATAAAAGAGATCGGTCGCATTTCGCTTTGTGCTGGTATTTGTTTTGGACGCAAATACTATGTCGTTAAAAATGAGAAACTTTCCGATCGAATTTTATTGAAAACTAAAAAATTTTTATTGTGATCGCACAGCGGCGAGCACACGTTAAACGATCGGCGGACGCCATGGTGCCCGCGGTTAGGAACCCCTGCCTTAGAAAGTTTCCACGAAAGCATTCCTCCTGTTAGACAGATAGCTCTCGTATGTTTTGTCGTATTCAATAAATTTTAAATTGTTTAAAACAAATGTATAAGGTACTCAGGACTGATTGGTGCGTTGTTTCTTCAATGTTAATTGCACACTTATGTTCATTTACACTTTCAAAACACTTCTGTTCTGCCTGCCGTTTAAAAGGATTTCAAAATTAGACAAAATTTAATCTTAGGTTTTCATAAATTTTAGAGAAATACTCTATGTATTTTGAGAGAATCTGACACGGGTTCTCTCCTCCAAAAAATCAAAATAAACTGAAGTACCGTTTTCCATTTCCGAAATTATTATTCGAATTTTATCTAAGTTATTGAATAATTGATGGAATGTTTTTATGAAATCGAAGTATTTGCGTATACGAGTTAGCTGCTATATTCATTTCCGGCTGTGTTCAGTCTATTAAAGAAGAAATTTAATCTGTGGTTATATTTAGTACGTAATTCTTTGCATGAATTACGTACTAAATATACGGAGTTCTCCATCATGAAACATGACTTATCGAAGAAATGCTTGTCTTCAAAATTACAAGTAATTACAATGTATAAGAATTATGCATTATTATAATTTTTTTTTTATTTCTCTGTACTGTATTTGCTTTACAAATGGGCATTTTTATCATTCACTTGCAAAGTCTGTTTTAATGCACGCTGCGTGATATAAACAGCTGCAGCAGAAACACACAGAAAGTCCAAGCTGTTCAGAATAAGGCCTTGAGAATATAAATGCACCACTGGTTCATTAAGAACGCAGTCTTGCGTAACGACCTGAACATATCATATAAATTAAATATATTTAAAACTGTCTTTTCATGATTTTATGCAGACTGAGAGTTTATGATTCCGAAGTCATAAAATTATGTGATCTTTGATCTTAAATATCTACTCTGTTGTTCAAAATTAAGAGGATTTTCATCTTTTGGCGAATGTCTTCAGAGCCTGATAAACAGATTTTAATGAAATTCGATATGGACATAGCTTGATATAAGCAAAAAAGCATATTTTAAGTGCCATACAACAGTCATGGTATACTAATCTGACCGTGCGTAAAGCTCATTGCCTAGGAAGGTCTAGAATAGAAGTTGCAAGGTCGATCCAAACAAAGGAGGCCAATAGAAAGTAATGATATCCTCAAATAATCATGCAGCTCTGACAGCGTGACTCATATTGGAAATGAAACTCTGTGGCAGTCGGTGCCAATTCCTTCTCTAGAGTGGTTATCCCTGTGTGTAATGTGGATGCGAGCCACTTTTCCTCAGAAAGTCCTCCGTGAAGGCATGCTTGCATAATCAAACAAATTAAATCAACCTTTTTCTGCAGTACCTACGTAACAGCCATGTTCTACAGGGTTCAGTTCTAGAGATCTGTTTTACAAATCTGTCCGGTTAATATTTTCACTTTCTAGAAATTTATCTTTCAAGTTAGCTTTATGCGGACGAGCATTGCCGTCCATCAAATGAATTCAGATCCAATTTCACTCCTGAAAAACCGAACATAAAGCTGTAAGATTTCTTCGCTATCCTCACCACAGTTAGAGATCTCTGTTAAAGACACGAAGGGATGTGCATCTGCCAAACTTGATGTCTACTCATACCATCGAACATCCGCTGCCATCCTAGTTCCTTTCCCGGATAGTGAATCCGTGATACTCTTTCGATGAAGGGATAGGCTACCAAGTGCATGGAATTTAATTGACGGGGGGCTGCTTATTTATGTGCCAACTTTTCGAACACCAACGAACAGTAGCCAACTTTTCCATCCCCACCCTTAATACATGAAGGATGAACAGAATAAAGAAAAAAACCACGAACGGAGCGACTTTGCTCTTCTTTTCCTTTCTTTCTAAGAACTTGAATAACGAAGAAGGTAGTTGCTACAAAAAGTAATTTATCTTATAATGTATTTTCTCCAATGCGCGCCAAGTGTAACGGTAGTACACTCGGCGCGCATTCGAGAGGTCCAGGTTCGAGTCCCGGCGAGAGCATTGTACATTTTTCATGTCTTCTGCTTCCAAATAACTTATGATGCTACAGTGGCGCCCGAACTGAAAACAAACTTGGTGGAAAATAATTTGTCACCACCAGAATTAGGCGATTGGATCCCCTAATCCCCAGTCGCTCTTGGGGAGTATATAAGGTATTTTCCCCCTCCTTTCTGCATGCCTTCGTGGTGTAAAGGTAGCATACTCGGCGCCTATTCGAGACGTCCAGTTCGAGTCCCGGCGAGGGCATCGCACATTTTCCATGTCTTCTGCTTCCAAATAACTTAATGACTCTACAATCCTTCTAAGCGGGACATTTGATTGAGACTACAAGCCTCTATTTTCGTTTCAAAGCAAATATTTAATGAAAATCTGGTATGCACGTAAGTAAAAATGAATTTCATTTACATTTATATTACTGTGTAGTTTTAAAAATGATTAAAAGAATAATGATCCAGAACTTCTTTATGCTCCACAGGAATTCAAATATATATAGTATTATCAAATATCGGATTTGAGATAAGGTACTAACGTTAATTTGTAGTGTAGCTTAGAATAGTCTTCTTGTGCAGATAATTATTTACAAATCTTCTTAGACTGTAGTATGTTTTAACTTTCAAATTTGCCATTTTAGGTAAATAGTTGTAATTTAAAAATTCTCTTTATTAAATCTAAAAATTTGGTTTGTTAAACGGGGCTAAATTCATACTCAGTATTATTGTAATATACGTTTTATTTAAGCTTTACATTTTTAATTATTGAAGTTATTTTAAAGTCATTTAACTTTCTTTCAAATTCTATATTTTCATATTAGAAACGCTTAAATATTTATTTTGTTTTCCAAGTATTCTGATCGATATACTTGACACATATTTAATTTATAACACACATTTAATTAATAATAATTAATAATTATGAGCATATGCAGCATTGTCACAATTAATAAAAAAAATTCGAACTCCTTTATATTCATATCTTGGAGTTTTTAATTTCCTCTTCAACCATTTCTTTTTAAGGCTATGTCATTATTGCATATATTATTATATTGTACTCAAGTTTTCCTGTATGTAGAATTTGTTTATTGTTGTATTGTACTCATGCCAGTTTATATTTAAATGGTAATATTTTTTATAAACTTTTGCATTATAACTCTAATTAACAGAACATGTTTCTAACGCCTTGATACAGATTAATCTTTTCAGCAAAATTCAATGAAAATATTTGTAAAGAGAGATGGTCGCTAAACCATGTTCATATTTCTAACTATTATAATTTAGAATACAACATATTCATATGATTTATAATGTAGCTTCCATAGAATTTTTATAAAATATTTCAGCAATATTGGAATTAATAGCAGATACTCCTAATGCTATACATTTAGATTACAATGGTTTAGATTACATTTCCTTTTTTATTGATATTTTTATGTTATATTCGTAATTATTCATAGTGGCATATAGATAAATTTAACTCATTTAACAAACATGTAAATTTATAATTCCGCACACATTTGTGTTTACTACTATCGTAACTTCTTTTTTCTATAATATATGGTTCAACACATAGCATCTCGTTAGACCAACTTCACGAGTTCTTCAGTCCACCAGTCCCTAAACAGTGGTAATTTGACCCAGGTTCAAATCCCGGTCAACAAGCTGGCTGTGTGATAGTTTTCGTGGTTTTCCCTCATGTATAACATGGATATGAGCCAGTTCCCTTAAAAATTCCTCCACGAAGGCATCCCTTACCCTTAATTTTACCTTCACTTTCCTGGCAAAGATCTTCGCTCGTTTCCCGATAATCCAAATAAACCAAACTTAGCAAGATTTCTTCCTTTTTCGGCACATACACTCCTGCTCAAAAAATCATCAACAAAGGCAAAACACGAACTAAAACAAAAACTATTTAAAGGATGTGCGTGAAATTGTTCCAAGAGGAGGTTGGTGTGGCATTACTAGACCACATAACAAACAGTAAAGAAATACAAAAGCACATGTATTATGATCATCACATCCCGAAAAACCAAATAGGCCGAAAGAATGTGCTGTAGAAACATCGTGCTAATAGCGGGTATGATACTCTCTAGTTGAAATGTATGCTTGACAACGGCGGGGCAATAGGACAATAGTGTCGATCATTGTTTGTTGTGGCAGTAATGCACGTCTGAGCTTGTGGAGTGGGTCTGGCTGCACACTGCAACCTGCTATCCATCGTCCCAACATGTCCCACACATGTTCTATAGGATGGCCAGTAATCTATCAGGCCACGACAGATGTGGAATGGTTTTACTCTCCAGATAATTCCACACCACTCGAGCAGTATGCGAGCGGGCGTTTGCGTGCATAAATATCGCGTCGGTAGCCATTGCAGCGATAAAATCAGTACCCATCGCAGTCTGTGTGAAGCATGAACTTAGCTCCGATCACATTCCTTTTACTGCTGTGTTGGGTGTTTCAAAGTCAGAACACCATATTAAAGAGACTCTCACAGAGTGGAGATTGTTTGAAAACATCATGATGGACGACCCTACGCCGCTTGAGAACCTCAAAACTCCAAGCGGTGTTGAATGTGCAGTTACGTCTGTTACGCGCAGCATGCAGCATACTTTACAGCTATCTACTGAAACTGTGGACTTAAGCGACAGATGCTCATAATTATTATTTTTAAATTACCTCAGCATATCAGGGATCTCATGAAGAAATGCAATAAAATGAGGAAACTTTACCACCTAAACTGGGACCAGAGGCTCAAGTGTGATATTAATCGACTCAACAGACAGATAAAATTGGAAATTAAGCAATTCAAGCATGAACTTTGGGAAGACAAAATTTAAAAACTTGATCCCACTGAAAATAATTACTGGAAAACTGTAAAAGTTTTAAAAGTATCTTTTTCTGCAATCGGCAAGTTTTTGATGGAAATTTTACTGTATATTCTACAAAATATAAATCTGAAATTTTCGCTAATTACCTCAGAAATCAGTTTACTCGTAATGAATGGCCCACTGAAGTGTCTGAATTTACGCAAAAACTTAAAATAAAAAAAAAGCTCCTGGATTAGATGGTATCCCTAACGCTGCTGTAAAACATCTGCCAAGAAACGTCATCTGTAAATTTACTTCAGTATTAAATGCATGTTTAATGCTATTCTATATTTCTGGCAATGGGCAAAAAAGCCAAGGTGATCATGCTACTAAACCCTGGGATGGACCTTACTAAGCCTGAGGGTTACCGTCCCATCAGCCTTCTCCCATGCTTACGAAAAATATTTAAAAGAATAATTTTTCAAAGAATGAAGCCGAACCTTACGCTGCTACCTTCGGAACAGTTTGGGTTTAAACAGCAGCTTCTACGACGAAACATCTGGTATGGATAACTGAATTCATGGGTGCTGCTCAGCACGCCAAACTCGATTACAGCCGAAAACATCGCGGACGAAAACGTCGCGGAGAAAACAACGCAAGACGAAAACGTCGTGCTACAAAATTGCGTGGGAGAAAATAAAGCAAAGAGAAAAAATCATCGCAGTTCTAAAACATCGTGGTACAAAATATCGTGGTCAAGAATAATGCGATTCAAAACCTTGGCAGTTTAAAAACATCGTCGTCGAAAATATCGTGGTAAAAAATAAAGCTCAGAACATCGTCGAAAATATCGTGGTAAAAAATACAGTGCCCACAAAGCATCGCAATACGATAACATCGCACAAATGCATTTTTCAGATTTTTAAAAGCTGTAAATGCATATTCACATAACGATTTGGGAGCGCAGAAAGAATAGAAGGATATTTTTACTTCTATATATCATATTTTTGAATGAACGTAATAAATTTTTGTTGAAAAAATAAGAAGGAAATTTAAGTATTTAAAAAATTGAAAATGAGTAGAAAATTAATGCAAGTTATAGCGGTTAATAAAATTTTAAATTTACTTACTTAATTAACAAAGGTCGTTAATAAATTAATCATTTTTATAAAGTTTTACTGATAATTTTTGATGAAAAATACAGTTTAAAAATGTTTAGAAAAAGAAAGATAATTAACAGTATGAGGTTACCTCTATAAAAATTGGCTAGTTAATTAAATTATTTTTCACATTTGTTAATCTGATATTATTTGTGTGAAGATTATACCTTGTTTTGTTTCCGTTTATTCTTAAAGTGTCGTTAACATTTTCATGTATAGCGTGTAATCAATTATTTGGATGTCGATTCGTTGGTTATGAAGTTACATAATATGCCACCACTATGGGATGTGAATTTATTGGATTATGCCAAAATACACTAGAGCTATCTGCTTAAGAGGACGGATGCTTTTGTGTAAAGTACTTACTGAACTGCCACTTATTTACGTTATGCATTTAGGAAAATCAGTAAAATCTCATGCAACCAGCTCGTTCGCCTGATCAAAATACCAGTGTTTAGCGACTTTGCCGCTCGGGCACTAGTAGCCAGTTCCGCAGCGGAATATTAACGAAAACTAGTTCGTTTT
>KK121163.1:0-75148 GCA_000611955.2 Stegodyphus mimosarum
CAATTTCTTGTTATTGAAGGCCTGTTTTGAGTAACACGCTTTTGCTCGTGTTAGAATTCTGTTTTTTTGGAGTGTTTATTTGTAAGTTTTTATTGTATTGCTCGTGTTTTTGTATTTTTTTTTGGGGGATTAGAGTTGATTGTTGGTTTGCATTTCTCAGGCTTAAGCTTAGTTTGGAAGTGTTTTATTTTGTTGTAAGTAGTATTGTGGATTCTGATTCTGAGTTTCCGGTGGTAGGGTTATTATTTTGTTTTACTTAAAAGTTAATTGGTAAAAATCCTTTTTGTATTCAGTATTCTTTCGTCAGTTTAACAGCTGGCTCTGGTTCAAGTAATGAGTAATTTCTGCCATTGTCACCACTGCTTAGGTTTAACTTTTTATGTGTTTTGTAAAGTCAGAGGTTATTGATTCTTTTCGAAAAATTTTGGTACCAAAATTTTTCTTTTCGGAACGGGGGAGAATTGTTAAATATTACTTATTTCAGCTGTGATTTAAATTGTTTTAAAGGTAATGTTTAACTTATTTTGCTTCAGACTTAAAGATTAATTTGTTTTAATTTTTGTAGTTGAACTTAAGTTTCTTTGGTTTGTTTAAAAGTAATTGTAGTCATTTAATTTGTTCTCTTGACAGTTTTGGTTAACGCTGATTTTAAGTTGCTTGTGTAATTAATTTTTCTTCTTTACTTTTGGTTGGTTAACTATTTAAATTCTGTTTAGTTAATTATTTTTTTTAACCTTGGTTGTTAATGTTAATCTCTTGATAAGTTGATCCTTAAGGTCAATCTTTTTAAAGTTGTTACACAAGTTGGTGTTTAAAGTTAATTTAGGTTTTAATTTCTCTTATGCCCCCTTTTCTGCTAAATTTGGGATCCATATTTTCTGACTTTGGTGGTCGTTTTGGTGTTGTGGAGAATATATAAAAATTTTCATACTTGATTATTGTATTTTAACTGAAGTAATTTTTATTTCCTTACTATGGTGGTCGTGTTTGGTGTCGGAATAAACCCAAGAAAATTATCTGTGAAATTATTATATTTTTATTTAAGTACTTATCAGTATTGAAGTTAATTTGTTGTAAATTCTATAATTAACTCTTATCCCTTCAAAACTTCGATTCCAGTCCGTTGCCCTCCCAAAGAGATTTATCGACTTGTTTTCGATTTCTTCGCCCGCTAGACGGTCGTCTGTGAAACCTCTGTCAACATTAGTTACTTTTGCACCCTGCGGAGAGGCTAAATTTCTACATTACTAACTCTGCCGTAGGGTCAGGTTGGCGGGTTGACTACATTACTAACTCTGCCGTAGGGTCAGGTTGTTTTTTCTTACTCGTAGGCTATTCATATGTTGGATTGGGACCCCTCGACGAGGCTAGCAGCGATGATCGCCAAATGAGGAAGCTCTTTCTATGTGGAGCTGCACCTTCCTGCGTGTTTTTCCCTTGGGGTTGCCGGGCTGTTGGCGGTTTTCCTACCATCAAAAATCGCCAATCAAGCGGTCTTGGCGTTTCGAGTAAAAAGGCTTGGGAGCTGCTGACGAGGACTGACGGGAGACTGACATGCAGCCATTTTTGACGGAAGGAGACGGAGCGGAAAGCGTCAGCGTTATCAGAGAAACATCGATGTCGGAAGAAATAGACGAGAGAAGGATACTAAGGAGGGCGACGAAAATGTCCAAACTTAACTAATATATATTTTTTTTCTCTCCTTCTAGAAACCATATCTACAATGTATCACTGTTTACATCACTACTACATCACTGTTTGGAATGTCTAATTGTTTATCGCAGGGATGTTGGCCGAAGTTTGTCTGTCTACCATATCTACAATGTTAAATTCCCTGTTTGGATGGGTATGAGCACATTTTTTATATCTTCCACTTCACCGCCACCATAGAAAATTCTGTATAAATTCAGTATTATCTTAATAAATTCTATATTTAATTTTAATTTCTTGTAATGTTTTCACTTTAATTTAGAACACTGGACCAGTCTTTATGTTAACACAACGCATTATATTTAATTATTCTGTTGGAGCTCTTGGTCACTATTTACGATTGATTTGAACACCTATTTTACAGTATATATTGTGTTTATCATGTTGTCACAAACTTTACACATTCATGTTATTGAGAATTGTTTATCCAAATATTGACTTATCATTGGGTATTGAACTTAAAACCTATACACAAACTCTTAAGAATTAGAAGAATTAAAAGCTCCAACAGTAATACATTCTGGTATAGTACGGAATTCTCAACATAGCATAATGTTCTGTAGTATTCATCATTCTTCAATAGGGTTCTGTGATTTAGAAATACTGCAACTGCCACTACTTAGTCGTTTATTTCTGTTTATCTATGAAGATGTAATCCTTTCATGGCAGTATGTAAACTTATAACAATCATTCCAGCCCTTTGCTTGGCCGTGTAATTGTAGTTTTGATATTCAATAAATATAGCTCTAGAAGGGGGTGGGCACGGTGCTAAACCGATTAACCTAATGGTAAAGGGACAGTGCCCGTGCCCCCCGTCACCTATCACCTATCCTACTAAGCTGACGCCGTTCTCGCTCTGTATTCTGACTATCAGTTTGAAATAAAGATCACTTATTACTGCTTGCTGTCTCTGTCTTTTTTCCAAATATCATCACTTTCTGACCACTTTTTCTTGGTATTGCATTTTCAATGTCGAGCAGTGTATAAGGAAGAATATCTGTTTGTGTGTTTGTTTGTTTGTTCGCGTTATTGATTTCTGATCAGTTATGATCAATCTTTTACCACATTTAATCCACTAAAATTGAATATAGGTGAAATATCGGATGCAACTTGAGCTTTTGATTAGAAAGGCGGAAATCATTGAAAACTGCGTGCCATTGTTGTTGACATAATGAAAAGGAATTACCTTACTTTTCTACCGAAATTTTTTGTGCGGGTTCCATATCGCATCAGGCTGAAACATGTATGACTATGAATCGTATATTTTGCATCGTTATTAGAGAAGGATTACAGAGGTATCGTTCTCTCTGTTGTTAGATGTATAACTCTCAATCTAACTTAATTGCCATTGATTACTTCCGCTAATTTTAAATAAAATGCAGTTTCTATATTTTTTCTCTGTAACTTTTGATTTATAACCCTGAATTTTCCTGTAAACGAAACTTTTAATAGGCATTTGTTTCGTATGCATACCGAAAAAAAAGACTTATGTTCCTATAGAGGAGTATTCATTGATTTTATTCACACGCGAATTAATTTAAAACACATGGCAAAATTTTATTTCAAATTAATTTAAAACGCATAACATAAATAATTATTTTGAGTACAAATTCTTTTAAAAATAATAAATAAATGCAATGAAATTGTAGAGACATTAGACACTTTTCTGAAAGTAGCCCCCATGAAAAATTAACAATTCCCTCGCCGGACTCGAACCAGGGACCTCCCGAATACGCGCCGAGTATGTTGACCACTACACGACAACGGCATGCTAAGAAGGCGGGAGAAATACCTTATATACTTATATACGCCTCTTAAAGGGCGAATGGAGTTTAGTGGACCCAGTCGCCGAATCCTGGTGTTGGAGAATCATTATCCAACACCTTTTTTAGTTCGGGCGCCACTGTAGAGATATTAGGTTATTTCAAAAGCAGGATATGTGAAAAATGAGCAATGCCGTCCCCGGGATTCAAACCACGGACCTCTCGAACACGCGCCGAGCGTGCTAACCGCTACACCACGAAGGCATGCTAAGAAGGCGGGAGAAATACCTTATAAAGTAAAAAATAAAATAAAAGGAATTTAAAGAAGAAGTATACCTGAAAAATTTCATATTTTTAAAGTCGCATTAGAAGACTCGTTGGGGTTTTTTATTCGTTCTCTGAACTCGCAGTTTACTAAATCTGTTCTTGAACCCTCTCCTGCCAACACATTTTTTTTTTACTTTTTAACTTTACTATTGAACATTGCTCTCTTCGCACTTATGTTACATAAAATTCCACAACAAAACCACAAAACGTTTAATTAAACAGCACATTTTTAGAATTTTCGATGCAGTGTTAAGTGTTTTCATTAATTTTTGTTTCAGTCATTTCTCCTCAGTTCAGCCTGTCAATGTTCAATTTCCTTAGTAAGATAATTTAGATAACTTTTTTAGAATTTTATAATTGACTTTCTTTCTTTTAAATTTTTTGATTAAACATCACTTTTTTCGCATTTACGCCACATAAAATTCAACAGCAAAATTACAAGATATTTACAAAGAGCACAGCTTTAAAATTTCTCATACGTCACCATATTATTGCGAAACGTTCAGTGAGATAGCCTCTTCGCAAGGACAGTCGGAAACGCTACTCCTTCAGTGGAGCGGAAGAAATCTGCCGGCTGAGCAGCGAGAGTCAACGGTGGGCAGAGGCTTAACACAAAGTGGCAGGGAAAGGCAGGGCTGTCAGATTTGATGCGAAATTGCCCAATTGACGATATTTGGCGACAAAAGTGGCGACTAAGTCATAGACGGAGCGAGAATATTCTAGAACGCATTTTTAGCGGTTTTCTCGGGAATATTCTGAAAGGTAGGTTAAAGCTATATATACTCTTCCTGTACGGGGGAAAGTAGTGTCTTGGATTTAGAGATCAGCCTGAAAGCGATCGATCGAGTCGGGAGATGTACTTGCTGAGAAGCTGTCTTCTGGCTTCTCTATCGTTGCCTAAAGGCTGTGTCAGCCTGTTTGTCGTAGCTTTTCGACAAGTGTAAATGTGTCTTAGGATGTCTTATGACATGCCTGATGTGCCTCCTGGCGAATAAATTGTGTTTTTGTTCTTCATAAAGTGTTATAATCAATTACTCCAAATCTACTAACTCGTAGAACGCAACAATATGTATTCTTTATACTATTTCTGTGAAAGTAATGCAAAGTGTTAACATTTGTTGGCAACATCCTTTTATTTTAAAAATGGTACGGATAAAAATGTGAGAACTTAAATTAATAGCACGTTTTTCGTTAAAAATAAATAAAATGTTAATTAAAAAAATAGTTTTTATTCACAAATTCACTACGATTTAAAATGAAATTGATATATAATTATCTCCCTGTTTCAAATCCCCCAAGCTCACAATGATATTTGTATCTAACCCCTTTACAAAGATTTATGCTATGGATTAAAAGATTTTCTTTACACCTTGTCACCAAATGCGTGAGAAAGCCAAAACATTTTCTAGGACTAAGCTCACATTCAAAAACTTTAAATTCATTAAAACACTCCTACATTTTAAACCACTTTAAGGAATCCAGACTGTCTTCTAATCATAATAATAATAAGCTGAAACAGCATTTGCTAAAAAAAATTCTTCAGTGCAGATGGAAATTAAAATTTGGCTCTACAGCTTGAAAATAAGATTTTAACTTCTGTTTTAAGAAGACCATTTTTTTTTCTTTCTTTTTTATGGTAAGCTTCTTTTTGCACCACGTGCTCCTTAAATGCTTTAAAGCCAGAAGAATTGTGATGACTTTTCGGTTAAATTTAATTTTGCCATGCTTTATGCTAATTGCTTTTCTCTGAAGATTTAAGAAACATTTCGAAACAGTTTATGAGTTTAGATGCAGGTTAAAAAATTTTAATGTTCTCTTCCAGCACTTTTTTTGTAATTAATTAAATTGGATTTCTGCCTTGAGTGTTCCAGTTAATTAACGATAGAGAAATACATTAATAACGATAATGTTCGTAGAATAAAATAAGTACTTAAACATACTCTTCTAAGATTTATCTAATAATGTTTTTTTACTGGCCTGGTATCCCTATTAAAATGTATAGGCTTATCTAATAATCTTTTCAGAAAAAGCGATTAAAATAATAATTAAAACAGTGTAGTATCTGTAGCTGTTCAGGTATGGTAATCAAAGAAAATATTAATACATATGAAATCTCATTCTTTATTTGATTAAATCTAATAGATCATAAGTGACCTCTTTAGTGAAATCCTTAACATAAATCACTTTTTAATTAATACTGTAAATTTAAAAAGAGAAGGCAGGGTTTCTACAATAGCAATGCGTTTAAAAATAATTCATTTTCATATTCATTCACACACAAGGCTTTTAATCTCTCTCTGTATCATTGATTCCGATTTTTTAAATCTAAGACTATAAGGTATTTCTCCAGTCTTCTTAGCATGGCTTCGTGGTGTAATAGTCAGCACACTCGGCGTGTATTCGAGAGGTCCCACGATCGAGTTTCGGCGAGGTCATTACTCATTTTTCATGTCTCCTGCTTTGAAATAACCTACTGTCTTTACAATGGCGCCCGAACTAAAAGGTGGTGGATGACGATTCTCCACCACCAGGATTTGACGACTGGGTCCCCTAATCCCCAGTCGCCCTTTAAAAGGGGGAATATATAAGGTATTTCTCTCGCCTTCATAGCATGCTTTCGTGGTGTAATGATCAGCCTACTCGTTGCGTATTCGAGAGGTCCGAGGTTCGATTCCTGGTGAGGGCACTGCTCATTTTTTGTGTCGGTGTGGCATGGCGGTACTCTAAATATGCGGCGAGCCGAAAGTCCTCTCATGTGGATTGGTGTTAGAGGAGAGGGGAGGGAGACCACCGGATCCCCCCCCCCCGAGGTGCTCTTCCTCAAAATTGGGGGTGGAAAATAGAAGTCCAACCTCTCTTCGGAGCAGGCTCTGGCAATCAATCATTGCTCTATATGATAACGGACGCGACAACAACCAAAGAAATGAACGTCTAATAAAAAATTTAGTAAGGAATCAGACGGCATACCTTTTACTACATTATGTACTAATTTATTTATTGTTTTCCATATTCACGTAATGTTCACATTTATGTGTAAGAAAGCCATTTAAATGATTTGACTAGAGATTTAAGAATCTAATTTTACTTAAGATAAAAACTTATCGAAATAACAAAAACTGTGTCAACAGCGTAATTATTTGTTAAGTCTGTAAATAATTCGAAAATAAATAATTCATAAGAATTAAAAATTTAATTATCTTCCCTTGTTCTCCAAAAGGATTTATCAATTAAACTGTTTTTAAGCAATTTTCCTCATTTACAAATTAAAATTCTCAATACTTGTTGCTTTGAAATTTAACATTAAAATATTTTACATTTAAAAAATAATGTAATTCCTTGCAGTTTTAATTATCATAATATTACGTATTAGTATAAAAAGCCTAAAATTGCTTAAGGTGTTAAAAATTGTTTAAAGAGTTAACTAAATTACACTTTTTAATTTTGTTGATTTTTATCATGAACTGTTGAGAATAGCTCCAATTTATATCTCGGTTTAAAGAAGGAAAATATTTCAGTAGGATAAAATAAAATTAATGATCAGGCCTCAGTTTTAATATAGCTATATTTACAATCTGCAACAATTTTCTTTTATGTTTTGTTAAAGAATTATTAATATGAACTTTATTTCTCACTTTTTAGAGAAATAGTAATTACACCAGGACTCCAAATAATTGATTGCGTGTTTTTAATATTTAATTTTTTGTTATGAAATTAAAACGTGATTTTGCGAGAAAAGAATTCTATTATTCACTCAACATTTTTTGTAAAATTAAGAGTCATTAAGTGCATCAGTAAATAAATGTTATACTGCGATGAGCTTTTGAATGCGTGTCTAGGTTTCGTTGTAACGAATTCAAATTGAAAATACGACTGAAATTAAGCAGTTGCCAGAGGCAAACTGAAATATCGAAGCATAATTTCTTCAGAAAGCAAAATATTTGTGTGTTTTATACTTTATTTAATTTTTAATTAAATAAAGTATAAAACTAATTAATAAAAAATACTTTGTTTAATTAAAATTTTTTAATTAAATAAAGTATTTTTAATTAAATAATGTACTAGAAATAAAGTTGCAATTATCTCTGACCACGAAAAATCCTGTTAAAAATATATGTTTTACTTTTATGCTCAGTGCTATGCTTTGCTATAATTAATTATTTCTCTTTCCATTTTCTTAAATATTTTCTTTATTTTTATTGCGTATGATTTAACCAGATTTTAATAAAATCTGGTATGGGCATAAGATAATATAATAAAAAAAATGTATTATACAACAATCATAGTCGTGCGTACATGCATGATCATACGTAAAGTTCATCGTAGCTGTAAAAATCGAAACGAGAAGTTGTAAGACAGGGTCCTCTTGAACAGACATACACCTCTCACAACGTGATTTCATAGTGGAAGGATGCAATTTATGAATTTCTGTGGCAATCGGCCCACTCCTGCTGCGAAATTATTTCCAGGTCTTGGAAACTTCTGGTTTATTTAAGTAAAATTGCACTTACCTCTTAAGATATTTTACTTACGTCATAGGGCATTTACCAAAGACATGAAAGTCTATTCGTCTAGCAAATATGATGTCTGCCCAGATCATTAAAGCTACCCTGCTATAATGATCCCTTTCTCAGATGCTGGAGGTCAGGTGGCGAGCCTTTCGTTCGCTCCAGATAAACATATTTCGCGAATCAGTGAAAACAGGAGCAGATTTTGCAGAAGTAAGTTGACCTTCCAAGCAGCCTTCAAAATTGTTTCATCTCCAATATGAAGTCAAATAACTAGCACTGCATAACTGCTAGATTGAATAATATAATTTATTAGACCCTTCGTTTTGCTCAATCTTGAAAACTCCTTTTACGCCTTCCTGTGCCGATAGGCGTTATTCACGATCATGCCTTTGTGCAATAACTGGTCACCGGTTGAACTGGTCTTCGATCGGTGTGTTAGCTATACGGAGTTTAGATGCTATGGGCTATTTGTGTGACTGTTGTACAGTAAAGTTTTATAATATATCAACCTGTGCTTTAGCCCAATTGAACTAATAACTGTCCGCTCTAAAGTTAAATGCCCAATTGTTAAATTCTCTTAAGTTTGGACAATAATGTATATCTGCATTAGGCAGGAAAAGTTTAATACGTACGTTGCGGGATTTCAAGTTGACAATAGCAAGTAACTGAGCGTGAAGTACTTTTTGATTCCTAAGGTTTCCTGAAATTTAGATACAGAGAGGTTTAATTTTTTCGATGATTACTGTAAATTAAGTAAGTATTAGGTCTCTCATGATTATATTCATTGGAGAGATATAATTAATATAAATCAATACAAAATAATAATACATGAAGTTGATGCGAAATTTCCATACTCAATTTTTTGTGAAGTGAACACCCTTTGCTGATGACAGTAAATTTGTAGTAAGTGCCAGTACTTCGGTACTTATGAAAGACACATTTTGTAACGAAATGCTTCAGTGAGATAAATCAGAAGTAACCAACTTCTGCCCATCTCCAGTATTCAGTAATATGCTCAGAAATACTACACGATTGTAATTCTGTACATAAGGTCTCTTTTTGTTAGCATAAATTTAGGTATTTTTGCATAATGAAACTCAAAAGCGTAGAAAGCGAACGTGCGTCAAGATACATATTGGCGAGTGAAAGCGAAGGTGTTCGCATTCAGTTCGTATTCGATTCTCACCTTAGCTACTTTTACCTGGGACAAAAGGTCTCATTCAGTTAGTGTTTTCGCTTTTAGATACTGTTTCAAAGTATGCTTCTTCTTTATTGCCTAAATAGGAAAGCTGATGATTTTAGGACTGACTATGGTTCTATATAAGTTATTCTTTTCAATACTTCAAGTTTTGATGTCTGTGAAGATTGTTACTTTAATTTGTGTTTTACCTAACTTAAGCGAAACTCTCATGCTTGTTAAAATAAAGATTTATAGTTATTTTGATTTATGATTTTTTGATGAAAACTGCGCTAAATATAGGAACGTACTCAATACGCCTTTGCGTGCTGTTGCACAATCCAACACTTTTTAACAGTATAGCAGATGAAGCAACACTGACGAAATGCGAGGCACCGACGAGCGTTACGAAATATCAGACCATAAGCATGAAAACTTTAAAATGCTATTTTGCGTACATTTTTCTGTATAACATTTAAAACCATAAAATTAAAACTTAAAATGCAATCCAAGTTAATAAGAATTGTAGGTCAATCATAAGAAGTAACAATTCAGAAAATTCACTTTTAATTTACTTTGAAGATTTTCAAGAAAGGCATAATATTAACCTAAGGTAGTCAAAAGCACTTCATCAAGAAGCCCATAATTTATGGTATTTATAAAACATCTCTGCCTTGCAGCTGACAGCAAAAAAGAAGCGCAAAGGAGTTGACCACTAGTTAGTTGCCTTGGTGCATCAGAATGACACCACTACGTACGCCGGTGATACTGTGGGACCTCAGTCGTGTATCATAAATTATATGGTATATATTTCAGTATGGTAATAAAAGTTCAACGACAAAGGCATGTTAGTCAAGCATCATTTATTTATTTATTTGTTTATTACAAGCAGCGTTTTCAAATTTTGTGTTTAAAATTTTTTATGACCTTTTTTAAAAATGGCGATTAGTACATATATGGCAGAAGCTTCACAACTCAAGAAGAGGAAAATAAATAAAAGTTGACTAATGCTGATATAGTTAGAATTATCGAAAAAGTGTTATCTTTCTGAATGCCGCATTTTGAGACAGAAGACGACTACACACATCGATGGTTATCTACAATGGTTATCTACAGCAGTGTATGCCTAGAAACGTATTCAAATGTACTGCTGCAAAATATACCATAAGTAATACTGCAGTAATACAGTGTTGATTTGCACACAGATGACATTTCGTTTGCGATAAATTTAAAAATTTCCACTGATTTCATACTTTTCTACTACGTCGATTATGTGTTACACATAATTTGCTACGTTATAAAATCTTCAGAGTTGAGCATTCGAAATGTACTTTTTGTATTTTTTATTTTTTATTTTTATTTTGTTTTAAAATTTTGAAATAGTAGGAATAATTCAACGTTGCCTAATATCTATACTCTGTGCCTTATTTGAAAAGCCTTTCGGCCCGCCAGCGGCCGAGGGGTAAAGTCGCTGAACGCTGGCAGTTTAATCCAAGGCTCGAATCCCGCGAGCGAGGTGGCTTCACAGGCGCTTTCGTGCTTTTCCCCATGTGCAACATCTATATGAGCCAGTTTTCTTAAGAAGGTCCTCCACGAAGGCATCCCCCTTCAGGTAGTGGGCTTTCCAATGAACCATACTTGAAGAGAGGTTTTACATTTTTTCACAAATGTGATTTCTAATTGTCTGGTTATACATTTTATTTTTTTAAACCAAATTTATAGCAATATGTTGATAACTACTTATAATAATGATTAGACACGATAGAGCGTTAGACGGATGATAGGCTGAAATTGATGTTGCGCTGACGTTCTAGAGCAGCGGTTTTTAAACTTTTGACTGACGCGTACCACCTAAACAAAAATTGAAAACCTTTAGTACCACCAGTACAAAGTACTACTAATACCACTACTCTTGAGCAAAGCTCAGATCGCATAAAGTTGCGAGTGTTAGAGAAAAACCTCAATCAGAATATTGAGGTTTTAATTTTTGAATTTAATAGTTAAAAACGCTTTGCTTCTTTGCGTACCACATTTTTCTCTTGCGTACCACCGTTTGAGAACCTTTGCTCTAGAGCGTGGGAAAAAAATATTACACTGGACTTGAAAATGAAATGTTTTTTCGTTTTTCTGGTTCTAAATGAACATTTTGCAATCCGGCTTCTAAGGATGGAAATACCATTTTCATTGATGTGTTAAATGCCTCGAAATGAAAGCAGTAACATTAAGTATTATTACTTAATGCAGCCATTGAGATTCCCATTCATAAATTAATGCAGCTATTGAGTTTCCCACTGATTGTAATTTCAGTAATTAAGTCTATGCCATGAATCCCGTTAAAATTGTCTTGCATATACGGATTATAAGACTATGCAGAAACAAAGCAACTAAAGATTTGCAAGTTGTCAAAAATATAATGCACATCTTTTATTCCTGAACAATGAGGAGAGGACGAAGGTGGATATGACGTATCGTACCCCTCTATCGGTTTTCACCTAAAACGGAAACTTCACTTTTATTGGTTCGCAAATATCGTGAGGAGGGACGGTGGCGCCTCGGTCGGAAACAAGAGCGAAACTCCGATCGGCGGACCCTCAGTCCTCGACCAACTTTCGAGTAGAAGAGCGACACCTCAACTTCTCTCCAACTCCGCTGAATATCCCCACCGAGAAACATGTGTCGAGTGTCCCATAAGAGAGGCGATCGTCGCTTGTCATCGGCTCCAGCGAGCGATCAAAAATCTAAGGTACGGAAAGTTCTATTCTCATTAAAGAAATGTGAGGCTTAGAACCGAGTTAAAATGCTCCATAAAAATGGGGACATAACTTTTTTTCAGAAGCTTTCAATATCTACACTCCTATCAATAATGAAATACGTTTCAAATATTTTTTCTTTCCTCTAAATTGAAATTCATTTCCTTTTTCACGTTTTACATAAGCGTGTAACAACATAAAAAAATATTTTCTAAAGCATTTAAGTGCAAAAGGTCGGGAGGAAAAATCATAATTCCTAATAAGTCACAGATTTATCGGGGCATCTATCAGAAATATTTGATTTATAAACGCTTTAGTTGAGAACTTGGCAATATATCTAAATGGTTTCAATATGACAATGCTACGATGCATCTAAAATTTACGTCAGGTTTTCCGTTTGTCAGATCATGAAATTGATTTGGATCTCGTGTAAAATCCAAGAAATTAAGTAATTACATTTGAGATGAATGTTTGATTTGATGACTGGTTGTTTGTCGTAAAACCCATATGCTGAATATTTTTGTCCTAAAACAATATATTTGCTATATTTCCTTGTAATCAGTTTCCATTCTTCCGATGCTGAATAAGATCAAGATTTCCGAAAGGTTACCTATTGGGAAATCACCTCTCTCACTGTTTTACTCCTTTCAATAAAACTTCTGTTAGATTACCTACATTAACAGGCAAGTCAATACTAGGTATTTAACAATGTTTTAAGTAAAGAAGTTTTATCAAATAATTGTTATTATTATTATTATAACACAATATTCCAAATTGTATTCCTTGCTATCTTATAACGAGGAGAGGCTTTCTTCAATTTCATATACTCGTAATCTGTAATTATTGCTATCATTTGTACATTGATGTATATATATATGGTTCTTCCACGAAATTTGACACAAAAAAGTGTATTTCAATGAAAAAAATATATAAACTTCGCGCTTTCAAATATATACGCATGTAAGTTTTTTAGATTACGACTTCATGTTTAAAGTAATGAAATAAAGTATCAAAGTGTATTATAACAATATGTCTTTTGTTGTAGTTACAAAAGGACAGGAATGTAGACATGGAAATATTAGGAATTCTTGTTGTCTAGATTTTTTTGTAGTAAAAATAAGCATAGACACTAGAATTCTTTAATACTTTTGGTTTTACATAGGGATTAAGCTCTGCAGCTGATAAAATCAAAGTATATAAAAATTTTACACGTAGTTAATGTTACCATGAAATCATTCTATTTCATCAAGATTTTAGTTGTGAATGTCCGATTGATACATATAGAGCATATTAAATGAAAGTACGTCCGTACACCTGCCATATATAACATGGATGTCCATATTACAGACGTACTAATAAAGGGAGTGTTGCGATGAAACTGGATCTAAATATACTTTTATTTGGGGTCGTATATATTATACATCAGATCAAGGACTTCTAGAGTTACTCCCTTAGTAAATAAAAATATCTAATGCATAAAAATATTACCCCCAGAAGTAAATATTAAAATATTTTACATTATTTCGTATAAAGGTTTTATTGGTTTTTGAATAAACGTTTACATTTGCTTATTTAGCCTTCATTTAATTCAATTTATTTCTGCCATTTCAAAACGTCTTAAGGTATTTCTAGTTTCTTATATACCGTGACATATTTGTGTTCTCAGTTGATATGTCGCTTCAATATAAATAAATCTTTTATCGGTGCTCTTCTGTTATCGGGACCTCATTCAGAAATGTATGTATGTATGCATGTATGTATAGATATATGTGTTCGTGTATGTGTTCATGTATGCATTTATATATGCATACATCTATACACATACATACATAGGTACAGATGTGCTTATATATATAAATATATACATTTGTGAATTCGGTCCCTATAACAGAAGAGTATCCTTTTATCTTGTATAAGATCTTACCAATTCTGTAGATTGCGCAAACATAAAGGTACTAGAAAAATCGCATTTAAGATGGTATAAAATCAAACCCTCATTTTCCTAATTTACTGAAAATGTTATTTTTAGTATTTCAAATTTCATTTGTATTACCTTAAAACCACGTTAGAATGTTTCATAATATTAGAGTAATTTTAGTATTATCTTCTACGTATCAAACGCATCAGAAAAATTTAATTTTTCTTTTGTTATCAATATACGGCAATATTACAAATGCAAGCATTAAACCAAATATTCTAATATATTATATTAATTATATTCTATATGCTTAAGTACGCAAAGGTTTAAATTATTTACCTAGAACTAACTTGAATTAACACAGAATAGAAACTTAAAATGATTCATTTCATTTGATAGAGATTACTTAAAGAAATGTTCTCTTTTTCTCTACTCTTATGCAAAAATTTTGTCATTTTGTAAGAACTAATTTATTAAACATTGAGACGATAAAAATAGAATAGAAAACTAAATTTTCTATCCGAATAATTAAGTTTCCATTGCAAGATTTGAAAAGCTATTTTGCTATGAAAAATTTTAAAATAGTGAAACAATAATATGTCATATAATATTTTGCTTTAATACTTTGTAAGGTTCTACTGTCTATCTGTTGTGTAGAATCTGGAGAAATAATGATTTCACCGAAGAAGGGTTAAAACTTCCCTTTATTAAACTCTTTAAATTATTTACAATGCGTCAAATTGATGCTAACATATTACGCCTCTGCTTGTAAACAGTAGAATCAAACTCAAAATTGGAGACATTCACAAGTACTAGAATTAAATTACAGGGCTTATACAATTTTGTACATTACAGCGCGTAGATGAGTCTAGTGGTAGCAAGATAATAGCTATTAAGCCACATCTAACCAGCAATAACTGCTAAGCGGAAGCTTGCGTATAACCACGCACAGAGATTTCCCAGACTCTCTCTAACTTTCTCTACTGGAACGTAATATTTAAACTTTTTCTCCCACTGGTAGAATTTGCATTTCTTACGGGAGCTACCAAATTTATATATTATAGCACTGACAATTAGGGGAATGAAGGCTTATAGGAAAGTAGCTTAAAATTAAATTTAACTGGTTATTTAAAATAAATATAAATCCCTACAACTTAAATAACGATAGTACCTCCTGCTGTCAAAAGATCAAAACTCTGTAAAGGATTTCAGGTCTAAAAGTTCAAGAATTTGCATTCGGGATTCATTTACTGAAAATAAAAAAAATGAGAAGGACCGTATCAAAATATTAAAAATGCATTACCTTTTTCAAAATTTAAGAAAAAAGACATACATAGGCGACTGCAACCCACATATTATAAGAAAATATAATCATTACTGTTAGATATCTGTTTGCTCGCGATGATAGACTATACGAGAGCAGAAATTTGTAATCAATATTTTATATGATATTAGAAATACATTTTTATTACATTAATAATATAAACGTTGTAGCGAAGCATCATTAAGAAATGTAGTTTGTTTTTAAATGATAAAAAATCTTTCCCATTTTCCCGTAGTTTTAAAATACTCCACCATTAGCGCAAGCGTCTTTGTTAAGTTGATAAACGTGTAATTTAAAAATTTTTAAAGTTCGAAAAAAAGGATAGATCTTATATCTCATGGATTGCTCCATATTTCTAGTCTTTATTTATAACGAGTAGATTTTTATTCCCTAGGTGAAGGAAATCTCTTTGAGGTATTCAACGAGAGAAGAATTTATTTCTCCGGGGTATTAATAAATTTGGAACAAAATTCTGAAAAATACTGTAATGTTTACAATATCTGTGATTAAATTGGCACATTAGATATAACAGGACCTTTACAGTGGCCTTCAACTATGAAAAGAAACTCTTGGAATAGTATCGAGCGACTTTACCGTCACTACCCTTGAATCTGACGTATTCTGCCTCAATTAGGAAATGAGAGACGGAAGCACCTGACGACAAATTGCTTGTCGTGTTTGATTGTACATCACGGGCGATCAATTAGTCAAAATTTCAATTATACCAGTCTCTTGATTGAACAGAAATTATCCAGACTTGATTAATACCTCCGAGTAACTCGTTTAACAAGTATATCAACGGAAAGGGGAACATGTGACTGACACATAACTTAAAAACAACAGTTTACGATTGCAACAAATAAAACTACATTACAAAAAATAAAATTTCACTTCTCATGAGTCAATAATGCACTAACATCCACCATTTCACCGAACGTTTAGCGGTAAAGTCGCTGAACACTGGTAGTTCAGTCCGAGGTTTGAATCTGGCGAACGGGCAGCCAGCATAAGCGTTTTCATGGTTTTCCCTATGTGTAGCGTGTATCTAATAATATCATCTAATGAAGAATATTCAGTAACATAATCGTAGAACAAAAACTGTAGCATAATTCGCTGCTGCATACGCCTCTATGACAGAATGGTATAAGAACTAGTTTCTAAAAAATAAAACGCCAACTTTTATTATGTCCAAAGGATTTAGAATAACTGTGAATACAGTTTTATGTATACGAGAGGATAGCATGCTTTACACATTAAATGCTCAGAAGAAATAGATGCTAAAACATGATCAATGTGTGATAGATCACAATACTTTGTATCTCCGGTCTTTAAAGACGAAACAAATTCGTATGCTTGTCATTCAGCTACGAAAGTGAGGCCACCAGAGGCAGAGCGGTTGAATCCCTGAACACCGGTAGTTCTGACCTATGTTCGATTCCATGCGAACCGACTGGCTGTATGGGCGTTTTGCTGGTTTTCCCCACCTGTAACGTGTATACGGGCGAGTTTCACTTAGTAAATCCTCCACGAAGGCATTCCTTCCCTCAGTCAGATAACCCTCGAGTACTTTGCCGAAATCAAATTAACCAAACAAATCTAAACCAATAATACTCTAAAAAAGATAAATCATCTTGTAAGAAATTCCAGAGCAAAAACTGCTTTATACTGCTTTTCCCATAGGTGGGCACAGGCGAATCAAGCAAGCTAAAAGTAATAAAGCTCAGAGCGCTTGCAGATCAGAACGGTTAATGCAAGTAAAGAATTACTTTTGAATAACTAATGAGGAGTAAACTGTTTTGATAAGTCTAATATCACCTTGATATGTTCGTTTCAATGAATGTTCAAATGGGTAAGGAAAGAAGAATAAGAAGAGAAATTGCTGAGACACGACTGCTACTCGAAACTCGGTTTTCATTTTCATCTAGTACGCAAACATTTATTTGAAATGAAAAGTTATGATTAAAAAAATACAAATACAAAAAATACAAGAGCTAATATTTAAAAACGTAAAAGTGAACATTTGGACATCGAATCTTTGTTGTTACGCGGAACACAAACAATTCTTATGCGAAAGGTTATATTGCACGGTATTAATAACGTATTTACCATTCATTATAATGGAGTAAATGATTGAAAATATATCAGTTAGGCACATTAAATATCTATTGAAACTAATTGGATTGTAAATCGCCGCGACGACATTGTTCCTTTTCTATAGTTTCTGCTTCGAAACCCTAAGTTTTAGGTATTCCTAAATCATGTTTTAGCCATTTCTCTCCCATGGATTAAGTTGCAAATTTCGATACTTTAGAGCAGCAAAACCCAACAATTCTAGCGCTAACTATGTGACGGCTATTTGTCTTTGAATGTTTAGTGCTAGTCAATAATAGCTGTCAAATATTTAGCGCTAGATTTTAGATACTCTTACCCATTGAAGTCGAAAAACGTAGAAAATATCTCCATTCAACTGACATTTGTGGGAAGAGTATCAAGATTTATGAAAGTACTGAGATTTGAGAGTATATATTTTGTCAGGGGAAAAAATGGGAAAAAAGAATGTTGAAATGAGATCTGTTGCTTTCGCCAGCAAATGATATATGAAAGAACAGTGACGTGGGATTTATTTCATTCCGTTAAAGCATTATTTTTGTAAATGAAATTTTTGCAAAAAATATTTTTTCAGTAAAAATTTCAGTAAATTCAGCTATGGGAATACAGCTTTGTGCTGTTAAATGGAAAATTATTATGCCATTAAATGTGTATATTTTTTAAATGAACTGACATTAGAAGTCATTTTAATGTACTTAAAATAGTGAGTTTGGTAGGAGCTTTTATAATTGATAAATATTATTGACTTCTAATTTTTTCTCATCTTCTAAAAAAAAGCAATTGTTTTAAGAGTTTGTAGACCACTAGCATATTTATTAAACTTAAAACGGCTGTTAAACTTAAACTGTGATGACCGGTTAGCTACGGATAAGCAAGCTAATGTTATTATCTTTCAAGATGAGTAGAGCGGAGATTTTTAGATAATGAAATTATCGTTCAGAAATAAATCAGCATTTTTCGATAGCTATTCACTTTTTCTTAGTCCAAAATTTCATATATCACGGGCTACTACGCTAACTGGACAGTTGCATGCATATAGACAAAACCTCCACTTCTTATCCAAAATGGGCCCTCGAGCGGTAGTCGCTGAGTACTGGTAGTTTGGTCTGAGGTTCGAATCCCGCGAATGGGCCGGCTACATGGACGTTTGCGTGTTTCTCCCCCATGTGTAATGTGTATACAAGCCTTAGAAAGTCCTCCAAGAAGACGCCCCTCCAGTTAGGCAGATAGCTCTCCAGTGCTCTGCCATTATCAAATAAACCAAACCATCTTATCCGAAATGAATAACTTTTGTCATTAGTTTATAGCAGT
Source organism: Stegodyphus mimosarum (assembly GCA_000611955.2). Lineage (NCBI taxonomy): Eukaryota > Metazoa > Arthropoda > Arachnida > Araneae > Eresidae > Stegodyphus > Stegodyphus mimosarum. Next base: position 18,898 of record KK121163.1, read on the forward strand.
GGCTTCCAAATTATGCATCAGGGTACCTTGGTGTATTGTATATGGCTTAATAGGGGTGCTGTTATACATTCCGAAATTTTAGAAAAAGAATGCTTAATTCACATCGCTACAGAATCAGAACATCAATGTGTTATTAGGTTAGATAACACTGCAAAGCATATGTGGACTAGCTGCTTAAATGCAGGGGTATCATTGCGAAAGATTTTTCTAAGACAAACTAGCCCCTTTCACGTTATAAACAGAGAAAACTATTAAAATGCAGTCAGCGAAATGCCACTGAGTACTGGTGAAACGCCTAGCTGTGCCAAGCATGCACCCAGCCTGTTCGGCAGTATTCATCCTTCTTCACTGCTCGGTAACTAATGGTTTTGGTACTTAACATCAGCATACACCGCATTAATGCTAATTGTAATTAAAGAACTGTGTTTGAAAACATATGCATGTTTTACATTGGTTATTTTGAACATGACTAAACATACGAAGGCTATCTGCCTAAGGTTAGGACACCTTTATGGAAGACTTTCTGAGGAAACCTGGCTGGCTTTTACATTAAACATGTAAACAATTAGGAAAATCGATCATGAATTCATTCCTTTCACCTGGAATAGAAACCTGGTCGAATTATTCAGCGCTCTTAACCATTCAGCCACTGGTGGAGCATCAGTTTGACAGAATAACGTTTATAAGGAGATGATATCGAAAAGATCGTATATATTCAATGTTCTTGCAGAGCCAGTCATAGTTGGAAACTCACAGTGAGATTCCCCAAGAGATATCTAAACTAATAATAACAACAAAAAAGAGAAGGTAAATAATATATTTTTCAGAATTTTTTTAAGCTAGAAACATTTTATACTAAATTGTTAACATGGTTTTATTAAGTATTATATAGTAGATTCATTACGTTTATTGATTCAGGAGACTGAAAAATGTGAAATCCTCTCTGCCCGGAACTCGAATTCCGAACGTGCTTTCCAGTCACATCACTAAGGCACGCTGTAAGGAGGGAGAAAAAACTTTATATACTGTTAATTTATATAAAGATCATATATTGCTAATTTATGTAAATATTATACATTATTAAATACAATTATTACTATACGTAATCATATTTATTTAAATATTTCATTAGACTAATATAATAAATTTGCATTATTAATAGCCTCATGAAGTTCATTACTTTAAAATGACAATCTAACAACCATGCAAAAATTCATTAAACAAGAAATAATTTTCAACTTCTAATTTATGCAAATAATGTTACGAATTGGCTATATACTAGTAATACTGAAAATTGCCAATGTTTTAAAAGATGCAAATTCTATAAAATTCTGTCTCTTTATTTAAAAGTATTAAATTATTTATTTAAAAGTATTTTAGTATAGATCAATGAAGAATTTTAAATAAAGATCTCTTTATTTAAAATTCTTCATTGATCTATACTTTTGTGACAATCGCATAGAAATAGTCCTTACTTAATCTATTAATATCAGAAATCTGATTCTAAACTCATATTTTTTTAATTATACAAATACAACCACTTCGCTCGCTCTTCAATTTCTGTACAGGCCCTGAAAGTAATTTCTAACTTTAAAATGAAATATTTCGATTACTTTTTATCATATGAGATGCACACTATTTGTATTTCACTTTTTACGAGATGTATAAAGTTTTTTCTAAGTGTGGTAAACAAGGAAGTATATAAAAAGTTAGATTCGTGATTTTTACAAAATTGACTTTAGATTTACAAATTCCCCAAGAAATGAATATTTGCTTTATTAAAAATATTTTTGTATTTTGAAGTATAAATCTATGACCAGCGTATTTTGTATTTTGAAGTATATGTCTTAGACCAAAGTATTTTGTATTTCAAAATATGCGTCTGTGACTTTGTGAAAATAAACATCAGAAAAAGACTTTTGTGGAAACGTTAAATAGTATAATGTTAAAAATGTACAGTAGTACACCAGAGAGGGAGACCTCCAGACCTGGACTATTTTTCAAGCATTTAACACTGTTATTGTCCCTCCTCCTCAGTAGCGACCGGGCCCCAACCGGTTACCAACAAAGGGAACGAACTACAGGTCTAAGTCAGTCTCCCAATGTTCACCAAGGGGGAACAAACCCCTAAAGACAACCTTTCGAAATCTGACCATAGGTGACCATGTGTATGGTCTCCACAACCAATGTGCAGACAAGACAGTACCAGTCCGGTCTCTGTCGAGCCTGAACCTAAAACCGAGGAATCGATGGTTCTAGTCGCTGTTAAGACTGCTTATGTAACCCAGGAACCGAGTCTGACTAAGTACAGGTCTTAGCCAGAACGTTGGAGGTTGCCCTGCAGTCGATCCGCGGAGACATTAACAATATAAACACCAAAGCTAATAATGCTGTTAACTTTAACCGTCAATGTCGTTGCGTGTCTTAGTCTACTTCGGCAATTAAATCACTCCTGTTAACAATCACATTTGCCTAACAGCTTTCCAACTACACCTGTAACAGGGAGTAAACGAATGAAATGAATGGAATTCCGAGTAGTTAAAATTTGAAACAAGATATAAATATTCACTTCTTTCAGCTTAAAAAGTAAAGGCGACATATCAAATGAGAGTATAATTTATGTACGGAAATTTACTATTCAACACGGAGATTCGGTTTTTAAAAGCTGAAGCGCCGAAAATTTACAGTAAAACCCAGAACCTCTGAGTCGAAACCGGTTACGTAGCAACAGAGGAGCCAATCCTGCATAAGAATTTTTTCTTCATAAGGAAAAAAAAAAAAAACCTTCCTAAAACTAGAATAGTGCTAAACTTGGACGAGGTGGTGGTGCGATGTCCAATTCGATTCCAAGATTTTAGAAGATAGGCAACGAAGAAAAGCTTCCTTTTCCACCTAAATGAGATGCATTTATTCAACGATAAAATCTCTCAAAACATGAGAATCTTTGTTATGTTTCGTAAAAATTGCTTCTGAATTTAAAATACTTATTCTGCTTGGTATTTAATTTAACAAAACTAAGTCTTATCAGATCTGTATTTGCTAGACAAATTTCTATTGTAATACTACTAAATTTTTTTTATATGCGAAGGACGACGTAAAGTGGAAATGTATAGCAAATATTGGCATACAGTTTAAGTTCAGGATAATGCATAGTTATATCTGTGATTTGCGTCTGGATAAGCAAAACTCCTTAAAAACATTTCCATCGATTAGCTACACTTAAAGCCTGTGATTCAGTTTCCGCCACAAATTTCTCCACGAAGCAAGCCTCTCCAGGAAGATTTTCGTTTTATTTCTTTTCGATCCTTTACCATATAATAATTTAATTGAACAAAATTGAATTGATGATGTTTTATTTATACGTAAATGAAATGTGAAAACGTTTATGTGTAACATCGTTTGGTTATAAATTGGGCTCATTATCGGCTTATTTTAACTTAAATATTTAATCATCCTCAAATTAAATGGCTATAATATTAATCTTTTTAAAAAGATATTTTAAATGTCTTACAGTTATTTTTATCAATTATGGAACTGCCATTAATTATATTTTCCTCTTCTATCAACCGCTTGCTGTGCTAATAAGCAATATTTAAAAATATTTCATTTTTTCCTCCGTTAAATAAATTTCAAAGCACTCACAAATTAGGAATTCCTTGTGTTCTAATTTTAGACCTCAAATTATTATTCAAACGTTTACATTTCTCTGTTTTAATTCTGATCTTACAATTTCCAACAAAGAAATTTTCATCTAAATACAATTATTTTAGGGATTCATTTTTTATGCACTTTTTCCTTTTCAGACTAAAATATTTAAATTATTTTTATCCCAGATATTTGAAAACAACTGTCTTCTCTGAAAAGTTCTTTTCTAGTGTAAGAACACAAACGTTCTTAATTGGCTTTTTATGGTTTCCATTATTCAAGTCAAACATAATACGCCACTACTGAAACCAGTTACGTTCTCTGTGGAAATAATCATTACAGTCGTTTAAAATGCATGGAATCCGATTTACTCTTGCGTTGCTATAATTAAAGTGGATTCGCTTCGAATTATAATGTGAAAGAAACCGGAGAGCTGATGAAATATCTTCAAATGTTTCGAGAGCTTTTCTTAAGCAGATTGTGTGTTGCTCTATTGTTGTCGCATGATATTTAATTAATGCCTCTGTTTGCGTAAAACACGCAAGGAAGAAAAACTACTAATGAAAATAATGTAAATAAATTGTTTGATTCTAGAACTCTGAGTTACATAAAAACCGGATGGTAGTCTTCAAATTGAAAATTTAAAGTTTATTGCCGGGTATTGGTTTTATATCAAGCTGCAATTCATTACTAAACGTTGAGCTGAGAAAGGAAGATAACTCGTACTATCCACTGAAAAGTGGTAAAGTCTTATCTTTTGTTATTCGTTTTGAATTTTGGACCTTTCGATTTCTTGTCTGCCTGAGGATCAAATTAGCCATGGAAACTGTCTTCTTTACTTTCAGAGTGAACTAGATACTTTAAAAAACGAAAGGTGGACAGTTCTCTATCTGCCATTCTACTGGGCTGATTGACGAAATTCAACTTGAATTTTTCATGCCTCGAAAGCACGATTTAGGATATGAATTAGATTTATATATAGCGTTGCTCTAATATAGGTATTGTGACACAAAATCGGACTTTTTTTGAAATGACATGCTAATCTTTTCTATACTTCGATACTACGACTCAAATTATGCCAAACTGCCAAGTTTTGTAAAAATCGCACGAATAGTTTATAAAAAATTAGCTCTCACAATTTTAGCTTCTCAATGTTAATTGAATTTGATATATATTTATTAGTAGCTCTTTTTTATTAAATTTACTTGATTACTTCTTCCAGAATTGGAAATTTCGGATTAATCCAAATATAATTCGCTCATTTTCTATGATTTATTTTTAAAATTTGTATTTTCAAATAATTTTTATAAATTTTTCAAAAACATTTTTTTGTATTTTAACCTGTAAAATGTTTAACATCATCTTAAAGTAGATGTATTTGTAGGCACACTTGCAAAAAATTAGAATTTTTATTCAAAATGTCCTAAGATATACGTGCAGTTACACATTGGCGTGTTTTGAAATTTGGCATGTTCGTTACAAGCGATAATAACGCCAAATGGGATTAAGCACTTATTAAAGTTATTTGAAAGTAATAAACGTGACCGTTTTTGAGCTCGTATACAATGAAAAAAAAGGAAAGGAAAATAGGTTGGTATAAATTAAGAAATTCGCCAAGTGGCGCAAGCTGAAAAAAATGTGCTGAGATAAATGTTTGAATTTCTTCGTAAATTTCCCGCCAAATTTTACAAAATCTAATATTAAGGCATAATGTGAGTCGTAGAATTGAAATATGGGAAAACATCGGTATGTTATTTCAGAAAAAGTCCGATTTTGTATCAAAATACTTATATTAGAATAATGATATATATGAATGCATATAATAAGTCATGCTTTCGAGATACGTAAAACGCAATTTGAATTTCGTCAATCGGCCAAGTAGAACGGGAGATATAGAACTGTCCTTTTTTTTTTTCAGAATGTACATGTGCATAATAATCGCTTAAATCCATTGATTATAAAGTTCTCTAGACAAGTTCGTAGCTCTATCTAAAATACTACGACAATGGACCACAGGACTGTTCCAAAGTCTCTACAGAGGGTCTGCACAAAAATGAAAATATGGCCTGTAATTTTCAACTCCCAACGCAATATGTATTCGTCTGAAGAGAGAATAAATCGTGGTAGTGTTTTAGAATATTTGAAAAGTCAAGTTTTGCTTCTCAAAACTGTCTGATTCGTATTTTTCGAAATTATGTAATTTTCTTTTCTAAGGAAGTACGATTTCAATGTGAATGATTAGATTGCAATTTCAAGTATTATTATATTAAAAAATTTCGCTGTTTGTTTAAATAATTTGCCTCAGCTTACCCAAGATGTAATATTCTCCGATTTACCGAGTATCCAAAGTCTTTGTGAATTGTGTTATAAAAATTATGTTACGTAATTCACCTTTTTGTATCATATGCCAACTAAGCAAAGTCCTAATTTAACATTAATCTGGAATAGATGGAAACACATTTTATTTTAAGCAACAAAAGTGTGTAATATGAAAAGGTTTTATTCCAAGTTGAGTACGCCGGAGTTGATCACCGTCTTCGTAACGTCTATGCCAATCTTTGATACCAACCCCGTGGATGATATCTAATTCCTTTGAATAACATTCGACTTCATTTTAAGTAATTATGTGATACACAATCAAATAGCGTATGCGTAATAATGTGATTTTAGACAGTAATTTAATTTTACATTACGTTATTATGCATTTTGAAAAAATGACTATAACATCTTCGATGGAATATTAAATCTTCATAAAGTTTAAATGGCTGAGGAAACAAGTTATTTCAGTAAAAAACGGAAACCCAGTGCAGCAAATATTTTTTAAATTCTTCATAAAATTGTAATGAATAGTTTTTTTGAGCAGGAGTACATGAAAAATGAGCAATACCCTCACCCATCCTGGAACCAGGACTTCTCGAATACGCGTCGAGTGTGCTACCGTTATCACCATCCATGATAGAATGACTTGACCAAAATGTGAAGCTGAAAATTGAACATTAGGTCTGCAATTCATCATCACTAAAAGTAATTATTTAAGAATCTTGCTTCGTACATTAACACAATAAATCATCTCTTAGCGAGGCCTTTTCAGAGATTACGACTTCGGAATGTGATAAGTAAATCTGAAAATGTAAGCAAACATTCGCATTAATAATGATAATATTGTTTTCTAAGACAGCCGCTTCCTAACATGACCGAGACCATTAAATTACGCCAGCAAATATATAAAAATTCTATGATAACAGTGAAACCTGTTTTATTTTTTCGAAAAACTATAATTAATCAGTCCTGAATCTTTAATTTTATCTTTTCTCAGAGTCGTCGTATAATTTAACATGACGTTCTGTTTCGCTGATCACAAACGATCGTCAAGTTACGAAATTGTTTATGTTATTTTTTTCTTTCCTATCTATGCTGCGGATAATATAAAGCCAGTCAACTTTCAAGTGGTCCACCAACGGTCGAATGGTGTGAAGTCGCTGAACCCTGGTAGTTTAGTCAGTGGTTCAAATTCCGCGAACAAGCTGGCTGCATGGGCATTTTCGTGGTTTTCCCCGTGTGTAACGTGTGTACAAGTCAGTTTTCCTCAGAAAGTCCACCAAGAAGGCATTCTCCCCTTTAGGCAGATAGCACTTGATGCTTTGCCATGATCAAATAAACCAAACCAACGTTCAAGTGATATCAGTACAACTTCTTTCAGATTAAATATATTTCAATAACCTTAAAATAAAATTTTTGCAGACGAAAAAAAGTATTAATGCGGCAGTATGATGCCACGAATATTGGCAGAAACTTACGAATTTAATGAAGATTATTTCGAAACTTTTGATAATGTAAAATTTCAATTTTTGCTTTGTTAAATTTTATAAGCTCTATGTTCAGTAAATGAAAAGTTCACAATTATAAAACGCTCCGTAAGCATTTAGATTATAGTTAGGTAATAATAAGTTTATAAGTTAACCTTATGAAGGTCAAATATTTTAAGGAAAGCACATGATTAACTAAAAGAAAAATGAGCAGATTTCACTAGAATGAATATTTTATTCAGCAGTTGCTTTTCTACTTGTTAAACAAATTATAATTTAAGTTTATCTAATATACTTTCTACTTACACATAAGGTTTCTTTTTCATACATTACGGTATTATTACCTTAAACTGTTTCAAGAAATTTACTATAAAATAAACATACTTTCTAATTTTTTCGACAACATTACTTTGCTGCACATATTTCTTCATAATTAATATTCAATTTTATGAGTACAACACCAATGTTCACTTCGGCAGCACTTTTATTTCATATTTTTCATTTATCAGATTTCAAGAGCCTTTTCCAAGTTAAATATATTATGGAAGTCAATTATTACAATCACTGGCCGTCATCTTTGCAAAGATGATGGAATTTACTAAAGACAAATGTCATTTTGAAAGCGAGATAGTCATCTCAAATATTCGTAATGTTTTAAAGAATTAAACCAATATGTAAGCTATTTTCTTCCTCCTTACAATGTGCTTCTGTACATATTTGGAAGCACGTCCGTTTAGAAGTCGGGAAGTCTTAAGTTCGAATCTCGGTGAAGGCCTCGTTGTTTTGAAAGTTTCCTTCTCTGAGCTAAACCTATTTAATCTGCAATGGCTTCAGGTTACAGGAACAAACATCGCGGAGAAAACAACCCAGGACTTTGACGTGAAAACATCGTGGGAGAAAACAAAGAAGTAGAAAAAATCGCAGGTCTGAAATATCGTGATATGAAACTTCGTTATAGAAAATAAAGCGATTCAAAAACATCGTAGTTATAAAATATCGTCGTAAAAATACCGTGGTAAAGAATAACGCATCTCAAATCGTATTCTGACGAAATCATCGCAGACATGTGCTTTCCAGGCTTTAAAAGTTGTAAATGCATATTCGCATATTAATTTGTGAGCATATATAAAAGTGGAGAATAGATTTACCTCAATATTTTATGTTTTCAGATTATTTAATATATTTTTTCGCTAAAAATGTAAGAAGGAAACTTAGCATTCAAAAATTGAAAATGAACAGAAAATTTAATCCTACATATAATTTTAAATTTAATATATGTACGAAACTATTAAAAGTCATTAGTTAATTAATTTCTTTTATGAAAGTGTACCGGTGGTTTTTCATGTATAAAAAATTAGAAAATATAATATGAGTAACTGAACATAATAGAATTGTTTAATAAAATATTTTTTCCACTTCCTTAATCTGACATTTAGTAAAAATTAAATCTTGCTTCGTTTCAATTAATTAAATCATTTTAACACAGGTAACCACATTCAGCTACTCATTTTTCCTATTCTAAATTTGTAGACTATATTTATCATGAAAACTGTCAATACAACTTCGTAAAAGAGATTAATTAAACGGTTAATTTTTTAGCTAAGCATATGAGTTTAAAATTCGATTAACTGCTATACGTAGGATTAATTTTCTCAAATATGTGTAGGATATCATGCCCAGTTATTCACGAAGCAGTGAACATTCTGCTTAGAGGCCTGGTCATAAAGGTAAATATCATTCTCAAAATCAAATAATAATATTAGCAATAGGAGATAAAGAGAGTTGTGCATTAGCAACCGAACAAACAATGAGATTAACTGCTGAAATAATGTTGTTTCTTAAACAGTCACTTATGTTATGCCGATGTGTTTACACACGCTTTAGTAACTGCTCTGAAATTATTGATTTGATTACTTAATTATAAATTACCACTATATTGAGTTCTGAAACCTCTTAGTAAGTACAAAACTCCAAGCGTTCAATCATTCGCAGCCCGAGGATTGTTAATATTTATCTTCAGTTAGAGGAAAATTTCTATTTAGAAAGCAAATATGTTCCACATCAATTTTTGATTTCTCTGAAAGAGTCTTTGGCGTTTTGGAGCATTTACTGCCCCTCAAAAGGTCTAGTTTGTTAAAGGTCTAGTTTTGAGCAGCAGTTCTAGACTCTAGAACGCACTATAAGTGCATTTTACAATTTCATGAATTTAGTAAAACCTGATTTATTGTTTTTATCAATGCACTTCATTGAATAATATTCTACATCTAGTAATCTTGCTTCCTTACCTAGATTACTATTACTTATACGTCTGATATGAATTTTGTAATCTCTTAAAATAAGTAGATATAACAAAAGCATGCCAGAGATAAACTGGAGCATAATTGATTCTTAGGTTTTTAAATGATTGTAAACAAAACGCTTTCAAGTGTAAAGTTATTGTTTGACTGATGAGTTCTTATTTAAATCTTTAATTTTTATTTTTACTTTATTTAAATTCTGTCAGAAATATCCAGCTATAACAGAGAGATAAAGACGACGCTATGAACATCGAGATATCCAAACAGATAAAAAGATTGACACAGTCTTTAGCTCGCTTACTGCGGAAATTTCAAGGATCCGTTATTGCCCTTATACTTAGCATGACCAAAGAAATGCATACATAGTTTGTAGAACTTTTTTAGAAATTTTCGATGCAAGCAAATCGAAGAAATTGAAGCAATGAATCGATGAATTGAAGAAATTGCCCTCGCCGGGACTCGAACTCACGACCTTCAGAATTCACATCTAGTGTGCTACCAGTTATACCGCGAAGGCTCGCGGAAAGGAGGGAAAATGCTTTACATACTCTACTGATAAAGGACGACAGACGAATGGGGGATCCATTCGTCAAATCTTAGTGGTGACGAATTATCCTCCACTACATTTTAGTTCGGGCGCCACTTGTAGAGTCATTAAAATTTTATTGTTTTTTGTTACGAAGCCAAGAAACTGTGTAAATCCGCAGGGCCATCACCGGTGTCTAAACTCCAGACGTCCAGAATACGTGCCGAGCCTGTTTCCAGTTACACCTCGAAAGCATGCGGAAAGAAAGGAGAGAATATCTTATAAGTTTATACAGACTCGTTCTTTTAGCAGCATAAACTACAAGCTCTGACACACTGTATGAAGAATTATCCCCAGTGCTAACTACAACAGAAAGTAAAAAAAAATGAAAAAAAAACCTTTATTCACGCAATATACTTTCATAGATGACCGCACTTGGGCTGACACAAATAAAATAAAATATAGTAAATTCAGCCTAACGGCTCACATTAGATTACTTTAACGGTCAGGAAGGCTATGACTCATAGAAGTCGGCGGAAACAAGCTTAACGGCTGTTAAATTAAATAAATCTTCACAAGTTAAACAGAGAAACAACACGGCAGGTTACAGTAATTTAACATAATTGTAAATAAATCCGACCTGATATGAAAATTAACCTCAGTCATATAATGAAGAATATTCTACAGCAGAGTTGTAAAACAAAAATTGCAAAATACTGAGCTGCAGCATAGATCTCTATGACAGAAAAGTTATAAGAACCAGTTTTTAATAATAAACGCCCATTTTTATTATGTACCTCCAAAGGATTCAGAATATCATCTACAGTAGTTTTATGTACATTAATAGGTAGCACGCTATTACACATTAACTGCGCATAAGAAACTACAGATGCTAAAACATAGTAAGCGCGTGATAGATCATAACACTGTTATATCTTAGATGCCAATATGATCAGCATTCCACCGCATGCGCACAAGCATGTACGACTTGCATTTGCACTGTTTATAAACAAGAAGATTTTAAAAAAGGCTTTATCATTAAACAAGATACTTAGAAGAAGTGCCGGCACACATTATTACATTAGAAATAAGATCTTATACAATGATTTAAAAATTGGTTACGTAAGTGGCTATCTGCAAAAGTGCAGTTTTTTAACTATGAGAACTCCCAGAGGATTTAATATCAGGCCGTTTTCAGCGCATTGTTTTAGAGAGAACTATTTCGATATTCAGTTAGTTTTTTTTGCGAAAAGTGTGCTGTTTGATTTCGTTTAATTACTGTAATAGTTGCCGGTCCCATCACACAAAGGTCTCATCCTTTCTGTTTGTCTTTTATTTACCCCTGTAAAGAACTTCAATTGTTATTCATTTGATGGCCCAAGAAGCATTAGTTGAATTAGCTTATTAAGGCCAATATTTCTTGAACACATAAGCATAATCATTCGACTATTAGACTACTAGGTTTCTCATCTGGAAATTGCATTTGAACGTTGGTTGTTTGTATGAAGATCATGATATCCCTTGTAAAAGATGGAGAAACTCATATACTGGAATTTGAATGTGTTTCTCCTGTTATAAAGCATAAATACAATTGATAACAGTTTGCTGGCTACGTTCCTTCCTGGTATATCAAATTTAGTGTGTAGAATATCTTTAAGTACATTACACACTAAATTTATTGCTTACCACACACTTTTAAGTACACACATCCGGCCAGTAGTGTACTTTTAAGACTAGCATTTACCTGATGTTTGCTTTAATCAACGGAGAAAGGCTATAATTCTTCTCAGTTAGAAAATAACATACGTCTTCTTTTCCAGACAAGTTTTTCAGGCAATAAAATGTACTCAGTTACTATAAGTTACATATGTTTAAGGGCTAACATTTACCCAGTTAAGCTTTAGTTCTTACATGAAAGCATTCGGGACAATTAATAATGAGATAATTATGTTCGTGATAAGTAAACTTGTACGATATGACCCACGAATATACGACGCCTCTCCGACTGATATATTGAAGAGCCATTAGGTATTTTTTTTTTAAAGAAAAGGAATGTGAGAAATGAGCAAAGCCCTCGCCGGGACCCGAATCTCGAAACTCTCGAATATGCGTACATCACGAAGGCATGCTAAGAAGGCGGGAGAAATACCTTCTATAATCCACCTTTTAAAGGCCGGCTGGGGATTAGGGGACCCAATCACAAATCCAGGTTGTGGAGAATTATTATCCACCACCCATTTAGTTCGGATGCCACTGTAGAGCCATTAGGTATTTTTGAAAGCAGGAGGTGTAAGAAATGAACAATGTCCTCGCGGAAACTCGAACCTCGGACCTCTAGAATGCTCGCCGAATGTACTGACCGTTACACCACGGGGGCATGCTAAGAAGGCGAGAGACGTAGCTTATAATATCATCATCGAAACAGAACACTGAGATATATATTACAACTCGAAACAAAACATTTAAATATATATTACGACTCGAATTGAGATATATATTTTGACTCGAAACAAAACACTGAGATAAATATTACGACTCGAAACAATACACTATTACGACCTGAAATAAAACGTGAAGAGGGTAAAATAAATTGAATGAGTAAAGGCATTAATAGTAGCAAATGCGTTAACGTGAACTCAGTTCTCATAACTCACATCTTTTCTTAGTTTTAAACTTCTAAATTATGGCAGCTGATATATTTCCCGTTTTTCAGCTGCATCATTGAATTTTCAGTTTCTGATTTGTCATAACTTCAGGTAGCGTTTTTATAATACTTATTATGGATTGTCGTTATGCATCTAAAGCATAATTTTGATGTTTCACAACATCGTGTTTAAGAAGTTGATATTATCCATATATTTCATGTTGTAGGAAAGAATGGAAAAAGGTTTATATCCGTCATATCCAAAAACTTTCATTTGCGTGTTCAGATTGCATCAGCATTTATGCTGTTATTCACTTCTTGGGTGTGCTTCACAGTTAATACTAAAATTTCTGACAAAAACATTAACGTCAACATGGAAAGCATTCACTAAACTCTGAAGACGAAGAAATATGTCCAAATATTCAAAAAACTTTAACATAATTACAATATGCCTCAGGAATATAAGTAATTGATAATTAACCAGCTTCCATCCAATTAAAAACATCGCTGAAATTATACTATTTAAAACAAATTGCTAAAACTGCTTTACAACAGCTTTTGGAATATCTCTGACAAAAATAAAGGGAAAGAATTCCATTCCCAAGTATAAACAGCTTTCTTTCATTTTCAGTATCTAAAGAGGAACTAAAAATAATTTCAAACAATGGAAAATAACGAACCAAAGAATGAAAACGAAATACTTCCTTGAAAAAGTTCACAAAAGGAAACCGTGATATGGATTATACATATTATCTTCGAAAAGACTTTAAAAGGTATTTCTTTTCGGAATAAAGCTTTTCGACGATGCTGAAGGGAAAGATGATTCTTTACGCAAGCGACTGAGAAGGATGCGCGCATTTCTCAGTCGCCGCGGGACCTGACACTCGTAACCATTGCCTCGTTCCTGCATCAGCCGAGAAGTTCTCGAACAAAAGATACTACTCCGAACGGAAATCTGTATTCTACGAGTGCTTGGGGACTTGGCAGGGGATATCTGCGCATCTGTTCTTGGGAAAAGAGCACACGTTTTACGTTTTTTGAATATTTTATAGATTTCTAAGAAGCTTTTATCCCAAAGCGTGTTTTTCCTACTGGGTAATAGTTTGTATGTAGAATACCCATTGCAAATGATTGCGTTTCCAAATAGCTCGAAGGTTATCACTTTAACTTCCACATAAAAAAAAGTTTTTTTTTCCTCATTCATATTTCGGTGGAAAATATAAATGATATCATGGTTCATACGGTAAACAGGGCCCAGTGCGTCTCAAAACTTTCAGTACTAAATTTGTACAAAATTGGTTACTGCATAAAACAACATATTTACTTCTTAACCTTCAATATGCAATGCTTGAAAAATCTATGCATATTTGGCACCTCTATATAACAATGCTTTATTTCTTCGAGGAATTCAACTTTTGGAAGGCTATTTCAAGTCTCCAGTTACGGTTTTTTAAATCATTCCATTGCTATTAAATTAATGGCATTTGAGGTGAAACTTCACTTTAGAGAATAGACAGTAATCCGCATGTGCCACATCTGGTGACCAAGGGGATGACTGATGATCCTAACACTTTTCTCCGTTTGTACAACCATGTGGTGGAGCATTTTTGTGCAGCAGAGATGTGCCTTCCATTCGACGGAGCTTTTTAGGCTTAATGCACTGAATTCTCTTCAAAAATCTGCGCATAACATCTTTATAAAGTACGGAGTTCCCTTCTATTTGTTTTCTTTCTCTCTTCCTAATGAAGGTTTCTTTTAACCAACATCGTCTTTGCTCAAGATTTTCGAAACCGAAATTTCTGTGATGTAAATCAGCCCTCTTCATGCAGATGATTGCCATTTCATCTCTTTTTGTTAACATACGCAGAGCGCTGATTTTCATCTCTAATCACAATCTGTTTGGAAAACCAGGATTCGTATATGACCATTTATGTCAATTAATGACATTCAGAACTTTTTTGCATGTTTCTCGGTCAGTGCTCGAGCACCAGACTACAGAATTATTTTTCAAAGATATTCCAAGATAATTTTGAGAGTAGTTTCTTTCCTGATGTCTATATGATTAATTATCATTAGAAAATATGATTAAACATTTTTCACAACAACTATTGAAGTTTTTTGGTGTTCTCATCCGTTAAAGCATCCGAAAATCATCATTAGTTTCTTCGTTCTAGTCACGAAGTAATCCGTACAATGCAAAACATTTTATTTTACAATAATGTTTGATCCATGTATGCTGTTTTCCTTCGCTTTACAGAAAACGTTGTAATATTCTCTGCTCAGCTTCCAGAACCGTGACAGCAGATGTTCACTGCATCTAAGCAAATACCAGCAAACAGGTTTTTATATCCTTAAGCAAACGATAATTTATGAAACGCAAGTTGAGATGCATTCGTGATGTAGCGGTCAGCATGTTCGGCGCGTATTCGAGAGGTCCAGGGTTCGAGTCCAGGTGAAGATATTGCTTATTTTTCCTATTTTCTGCATTCAGAAATATCCTAATGACTCTACAAGTTCAGCGTATCAGTTTATTATTTGGAAAATAAATAATCTAACTATTTCATTAATTTCCAATCTAGTATTTTGATGATGCACACAAAATTACAATTCAATGCTTAAAAGAATCCTCTATTAATTTCTACATTTTAGAGTAACTTGTGTTGCATGTTAGATGCGTTCCATCAATTATAGGCGTCACTTACGTTCAGCACTGTTGCCACATAAAAAGTGTTATACACTCTAAATTATCAAAATACATTATTTGTACAAAATTACCAATTTTCTACTTCAGTTAATAATTGCAACTTACATTTTATCCTGTTTGAAATTGTATCCAATTGCGTGAAACACAAAAAATTCTCTTTAAAAAGGTTTTAGTAGCACATAAGAAAGATTTTAATATTAACGTTAAATGGTTAAGATGCACTTCCATTTCATGTAAACTGGTCGTTTTAATGCAATTTTGCATAGCATTTTAGCCAAACTTCTTTCTACTACTAAAATTATATTCTTGATTTTAATAGCAACGACGTTGAAAACCATTTCGGAAATTTTATTCTTCGCAACATAGAATCCATTTTTATAACGAGAACAGCAAGTGCTTTTCCGTAGCCTGGCGGCATTTTTAGCTCTTAGCAGAGCTTTCAAAATCCATCTTTCTTTACTTAAGTTAATTCATTCAAACTACGCCAATAATAAAAGCAAAATTATACATTAACAGGCAATTTGAGAAGTTCTATTTCAAGATACTAAAATTGCCAAGGGAGGCGAACTTTAATACTCCTTTTAATATTCTTTAATTCCATTTGCTTAATTCTCATTTTTAAGTTCTAGTCTTTTCTTTTTACCTGTTTAGACTGAACAATATTTGGCAATTTATCGCCCAAACACGAAGCATTAACTAGTCAGTTCTTCAAGAGAGGAGAGAACTTTGCCAAAGTAAAGCATAAAATTAAGCAAATCAACCACATTTCCTTGCAGAATCCCTTTTTTCCTGTTGATGAGGGACTTGCAGCCTGTTACCATCGAATTCTATAGAGTCTGTATTAAAATGATTGCCAAACAGAACTTTTTTGCCTTGCCTTATTCTATAGTCAACTTTAGTCAAGCAAAGCAAGTCGAAGTACAGTAGAATATAGTACAGTTAAGGGACCCGGTCGCCAAACCGTGGTGGTAACGAATTATAGTCCAGCAACTTTTATTTCGAGCTCCACTGTAGAGTCTTTTAGAATTTTTTGAAATCGGGAATAACCTCGCTGGGATTCGAACTCTGGACTTCCCGATAACGCGTCGAGCGTGCTTTTAGTTATACCAAGCGAAAAGGAGGAAGCAAATACCTTAAAGCCTAACTAAGCTTTGAAAGCAAACATTTACAACAGGTCTAACTAAGCTCTATAAGCAAATATACACAATTGCTACTTCTAATTAAATTTTTTCTATCTCACTTCTTGTGAGGATAAAGTAAAATGTTTAAAATGACATATCACTTGGCAGAAAATTAAATAATTCTTTGACTGTTTTTGAAATGTTACAAAAGTAAGCATTTCTAAGATAGGCTACATATCCTGATCGACAGTTAACAACTACTCAGAATGTTAATTTACCAGCCAAGTATGCTTTTAAATTCTATTAGGCCACCCGTGGTTAAGCGCTAAAGTCATTCAGCACTGGTAGCTCAAGCTGGATTCAAGTCAAGGAGGCTGACTACATGGGCCTTTTCGTGGTTTTCTCTATGTGTAATGTAGATACGACCCAGTTTCCCTTAGAAAATCTTCCTCGGACACCAGCTCTAGAATGCTTTGTAGTAGGAAAATGAACTTTTAAATCCTTGTCTGACGGGAGGCAACGGTTATACGCTAAATGACAAGCAGGACGGCAGGCAGACCAACGTCAGTTAAACTCTTCTGGGATTACAAGCAATTCTTCTAATTTCATACTAAACTACTTGCCACCAAAATCTCTATAAGATGAAGAACAAGGTCTAATGCCGGAAGGCACCGTAGTGTCGGCTGCAACAGCTTACAATATTAAAATTTCTGCCTTTCCATGTCCCCTAACTTGGTCTTAATTCTTGACAGGTGGTCCGCCTGTCAGCAGTTACTGCTTGCTCTGAAGACGAAGCCGGTTTAATTTCCCGTTGAGCAGCGACAGCATATGGGAAGATTGCCACAGTTCCTTACATTTTCCCATTAATTTAAAACTACTGAGCAGAGACCAGAATACAACAACACACCCTAATTCAGTGAAGAAAAATAACCATCTTTAATTCGTACAACAGATCCGGATATGATAAGCTTGGGAATTAAAAATAGCATTTTGCGGTATCGGCTTGATCAAATTCCAATATTAATTATTGCTGCAAAACTCTTGACACGTATTTGTCTTAGTAAAGGTAACTTTGCGGATAAATTCATATGGGAAGAATTAATGTTCATGACACACATGATAAAAATGATGAAATCCCGTACAGCCAAAACTCAGCAATATTTCTATACACTCAGCGGATGGATTGTTATATTTGTCAGATATGTGAACATCAATAAAAATCGATAAGATTGCAAAGTTTGAAAAGAAAATTTAAAACGCTATAAAAGCTCAAAATGTTATTTTGTCCCTATGAGAGAAGTTTAAAGAAAAATTATCAATAACATGCAAATTAGATACAGTTTAAGTGTTCAATGATATCTCAATGATAAATTTCGTAATTGTCTTTTTTAAGCTGTTGATTTTTAATTTAAAGTGATTTCTTTAGCAATTAGTATATGGTTAATCTGTTTCCTCATATCTCGGGTTTGAACAAATACTTTTCTTTTCGTTAAAGCAGAACAATTATAATTAAATATTTGATAGTTCTTGTAACACAAAGATGTTATGCATGATTTTTATGCTAGACAATGAAAACACTATCAAACGATTTTCCATTTTTATTCGACAGATTGGAACTGAAGTGGACTTTTGCATTTCGGATTAAAGAAGAGAAATTCTAAATATTTTATTGTGCAATTAAATGGAAGAACGTAATAAAATATTTATTCTTTAATCCCATTTTCTAATACTTACTTAATAACATTTAAATTGAGGAAAAATACATATGTTCCGAATTTTATGTGGGTTCATCAATTCCTGTTCGTTGTACATTTTTATATAAAATCTTTCCAGATTTAATGATAAGCTATTGTCTATCATTTCTTTCATGGTTCTAGAATTGCAACAGTTTTCTTCCTATCTTCCGAACCTTTAATCTATTGTCTTATTTAATAAAGCAAAAAGGGATTCAAAGTTCGGACAAGTTAATCCCTTGATGGAATAAGAATAATCTTAGTTCATAGACAGACGATTTGGAAATCCCATCTTTTAAATAAAGAGCTTATTCTAATTTAATTGAACATTGTAGTGCAGCAGTGCCATTTTCTTAGTTTTCAAGATT
This sequence comes from Stegodyphus mimosarum, assembly GCA_000611955.2. Taxonomy (NCBI): domain Eukaryota; kingdom Metazoa; phylum Arthropoda; class Arachnida; order Araneae; family Eresidae; genus Stegodyphus; species Stegodyphus mimosarum. Next base: position 37,742 of record KK121163.1, read on the forward strand.
TATTGGATTTATCGACAAAATGCTTCTCAAGGATTTCTTTACTTAAATAACAGTAAATACGCTTTTCTAGAGTAAAGGAAGCTTTCTTCGAACCCCTTGCGGCACTTTTAGCTCTTAGATGAACCTTTTGCGTGCATTGGAGATTACTAGAGTTAATTCGATGGAAAAGTAAACACATGGCAGAAAAGCTAAATTGCGCTTTAGCATGAAAGATTAAGAGATCCAATTCTGTAGTATTTTGTAATTATTAACTGGCTATCCTGAGAATTTTTGAAGTTTTTCCGAACGTGATTTATAATTCATTAAATTCACTCGTACTTTCTTTGAGCATCTTTGAGTTTCTTTATTTTAAGGCATTCAAAATATGACTTTCTAATTTACTTAAGTAAACTTCAGATAATTTTAAAGATGCATGCATATATTAGCATGGAAAGATTTAGTCGGTCTTCAATTCTTCTCATCGTTCTATGAAACATAAAATACATTCTTTAATTTGGATAGAACTAAAAAAGAACTTGCACTACTGTTTTAATTTTAGGGCTTCAGTGGCCAATTTATTAAAACCAAAAAATGTTGTTGTAACTCCAGAGTCTTGATTGTTGTGGAGGTATGTTTGCCTTATAACTCCCAGCAACTACTACGGTTATTCCTATGTACATCTTTTTGAAATTTAACAATATAAAAAACTATATGCATGGTTATTTATATCGTATCAGAACCATTTTCTTTTTCTATCCTGCTCTACATACATACACACAGCAAAACCGCCCGCTCCTCCGTTATCTCATTTCCAGCCCTTCCAACCGACTTTTCCAAGAATTTCCCTCAATTCACTCGCAAGTCTTTTCGCCTCTCCATAGAAACAAGTTCTTGAAAGTATCCGCAGAAAGGGAACTTTGCAATTGTACTCGTCTCTGCTTCGTCTTTTAGCGCACGGACTAAATGCAAGAGGTTTTAATGGTACACTGTGTCTGATGCAAGGTTTATTTCCTTCATGGGTTATGACAAAGCTTGCGAGGTTCTACCTGCCTAAAAGAAGGAATAGCTTCGTTGACGATATCTGAGATAAAACAGCTCGTATTTATATTATACATTTGAAATACTCCTAAGACACCTACGTAAGAGTCCTTTCATTGGTACTTCAAGCCAGTTTGGATTACCAGGACTCACTTTGACGCTAATAAGCATCTGACGCTAAGCTAAACAAAATCTGATAAAATAAAAATTGAAATCATAAGATGGTTCTCCAGAATTTCAAGGAATAGAATATAAATGTCTGATGGAAAAGAAACACACCAATGTAAAATTTAAAATTAAGAAAATACGGCAGTTTTAGCTTGGCTGAGGTATTGCATTAAACTCTATTGATTTCAAAGGCCATCAAACAAAGATCTTTCATTTCGAGAAAGAAAAGAAATGTTCGGTTGGTTTGCTTTAGCTTGGTTTATTTAATTATGGAAAAGCACTCGAGAGATATCTGCCCAATGGGCGGGATGTCCTCGTAGAGATCTTTCTAAGGAAAACTGGCTAGTATACACATAACAAATGGGCTCCCATTCACGTTACGATGAGGAAAACCACGAAAATATCCACGCAGCCAGCCAGTTCACCGGGATACGAAACCGCTCCCTCCCTTCAAAAATGTTTGACTATTTTACTTAATTTTAAAATAAAATCATCTATTTAAAACGAAGTGTTAAAATTCCATTGCCAAGTATTAATGAAAAATGTTTCTTAAATATCATTCCACCAAAACTTTCCTCCACGTGGCGATTTATGGTGTTGTTTAATAAAGATTTTAATTATTCAAGACGTAACTGTGCATTTGTTTCGTTGAATCGCAGGCATTTCGTTCTATTTTAGCAAGATAAGAGATCCGCCAACTAAAACGTTTTCCTACGTGTAGCATAAGTACCGTATTTGCTCAAAAATAAGACTAATAATAGCATAATTTAAAAACAAATTATGCTCATTTGATGAAAGCAGGCTTCTGATTATAATGAAAGAAGAGCTTGCTAATTAAGTATAATATTTTACAATGGTATAGAAAGAAAAATTAGGGAAAATTCATGATACACTATTACCTATACTGTTTTCAAACATAACAAAACCAGTATAATAAATACGGAGCTAAACGGAAATCGCTTAGACACCGCTACTTATGTATATGCGTATGTTTATATGAATATGATAATCACTTATGTGATTTAATTAGTATTTAAACATGATAATTAAACTCTCTATGCAGTTTCACTTATCAAACTAGCCGATTAAAAGCCCCAGCTATATTTTAATCCAAAAAATATATACAAAAAAAGGAGTTCTAATTTCGAGTCAACTAGATAAATACTTCGAAGAAACATCCATCAGACTATTTAATAACTGAAAATATTAAAATTCTTCCTCTGAGACGATAAGTTTTATATTAATCAATTTTGCTATTATTTTCAATGAGTGACTTTACGCGTGATTTTATCAAACATATTATTCAGGATTATATATCTAGTTGACAAGTTATAACTTCCTTCAGTTTTAATTTTCAAAATACTGCTCTGCGATTGTATTTTCGTATTTTCACTTGAAAGAAAAACAAATCTTTTTATGCCTGAGAAAATTTCGTGAGACGTATATAAATTCAGACTTGTTATAAATTCTTACAAAATATGAAATTTTATATGTCATTTATAATGTAAAAACTCTGAAGATTGCAAAGAATTTTGCGAAATTCTGAATTCGTAAAACATCCATATTTTGTTTTCAAAATGCATGCTTTCGAAGTGTGTATTTCATATGCACTAAGAATTCCATTTATAAAAATTTAATGTTACCTTTAGACATTAAAATGACTGTTGAACATGACATTTACATACATTTCCCATTTCAGTCGCTTTTCACGGCTGGCATATATTTTGTTCATTCTTTACTAGTACTACTAAAATACATGTTACGAACTCCAACGTATATTCATTTTTATGATTCATAGAACTTCTTTGATAATATTGCGTATGCAGTCTTATTCCCTGAAACTACTGCTCACTTTTTTTAGGATACAATAAGGTACATAAATATTCATTCTATATTCATTATGTTTGCATTCAGATATTTTTATTTTAGCTTGAAACTCTTATACTAAAATTTACTGAAAATGAATATTTTCAGCAACTGATAACAAAACCTTTTTGTGCATTGTGATAAATATTCAGCAGCGGTCAACAATCAGGCACAAAAGAGAGAAAAGGCTCGTTTCAAGTTCTTAATTTACGAATCTAAATGAATTAAGCATCAACATTACGTTCGGAATGAAACTAATTTAAAAACACAAGAATATGTGCAAGTGGTATCCATCTTTCAAATGATCTGTTCTGTATAGATATTTTAACAGAAAAAATTTGATTATTTGAATCGCTTTAAAATTAATGTTAATATATGAAAGCAATGAATGACGCTATATGGATGATCGGAATGAATGATGATGGAATGAATAATGATAATGATGATGGAATTAATAAAGATAATCGGATGATGGAATGAATTGATCATTAAAATTTATATTTGTTTAGTTTTACGCCATTTTTTATTCTCTTTGTAAGGATTTATATTTATTTTAAGTAACCAGTTAAATTTAATTTAAAGTTACTTTCCTATAAGCCTTCATTCCCCTAATTGTCAGCGCCAGAATATTTAAATTTGGTAGAGTTTAAGTTTAAATATCGACGTTCCAGTAAGGAAAGACAGAGGGAGTCTGGGAAATCTCTGTGCGTTGTTGTACGCAAGTAATTGCTCGTTAGACATGGCTTAATAGCTATTATCTTGCTGCCACTAGACTCATTTACGCGCTGTAGGATACAGGATTGTATGAGTCCTGTAGTTTCATTCTACTACCTGTGAATATCTCCAATTTTGAGTCCACTTTTTCATTTACCGCCCAAGCAGAGACGTAGCATGTTAGCGTAAAGTTGACGCATTGTAAATAATTTAAAGATTTTAATAAAGGGAATTTTTAACACTTCTTCGGAGACATCATTATTTCTGTAGATTCTACACAATAGATAGAGAGTAGAATCTTACAACTTCAATTTTATATTAGGATAAAATTAATAAATTTAGTTTGATTGACTTATCGAGCCATATCTTGTTGTATTTAGGATTATTATATTAGTTAATGGTAATACTCCTCATGATATTTTAATATCAAGTGAGTTTATTTGTAAAAAGCTTCCTGTATTAAAGGTTATAATCCTAATATGCCTTGAAAATTTCATTGATAAACTTTACTGTTAACAATCATCTATCTAACTTAAATTTGTAATGCAAACGGTATTGGATCCTGGAACAGAAGTCACGAATGGGAATAATACGTAGATTAATACGTTTATGCCACATAATTTTAAAACGCATTATTCAGGCCATCAAAAATTGCCGTTTTTTAAATTTTTACATAACACATAGAACAGCGTTCATACGAAAAAAATGAATGACGAATTTAAAGTCTTATGCAAACCTGAACTACTTTCATTTGAAATTTTACATTGATGTAAATGAAATAGCTATAAATATTTAAAATTACGCTAAACAGCAGCTTATTTTAAGGTAAGTCCTTCTTCTACAACAGCAAGAAAACTTTTCTTCAAATGGCCGAAGCGAGACCGTATTTGAATGGAAAATTAGATTAAATGGCTAGGTTATCGCAAATTGGACTTCGGTTTTGTAAAACTTATCCATATAGCGTCATTATGTAATGAACTGGATTTCATGGTGCTTAGTCAATGACAGTAAGTCTAATCCAATCCTTCTAACGCTTTTAGATTTCTAATATTTTAACTTTTCACTACTGTTTTCTCAGACAGATGGCGCCATGTTCGTATTCGCTTTCCTGCGCTTTCGATATAAATAAGCTTATCGTTCCTCTCATTTTGCAGAATTTTTTTTGTTGCTGAAGAAGAGATATCCGTAACTGATTGCCTCGAAATCGAAACAGTTTTATTCAAAATCTATGCTAAAATAAGGTTTGTAAATTGCCTAATTTTTACCTTTAAACTGGCATGCGTTTCTACCAATTTTATAGTAATAAACATTCAAATATTGCAAATCAGTGTCGAAGGAGTACCTAGCAAGAAAAATTAAAAGGCAGTAGGAATAGTTCTGTCGTTTCAGCAAAACGATTCTTTACTCCAAATTTTACTGATATTAATTATAAGATACTATTGCTTCAAAAATAGTTTCCTTTATAGTAGTAATAGAGCTAGATAAAATGTGCACTGTACGGTGCCTGAAGGTGTGTACTGTGTGGTACTTTTCTCTCAGTAAGGAAAAGAAAACCGCCAATTTTCTCTTCCTTACTGAATACTGAATCAGTTTTCCCCACTATATGGGACTATAAAAATTCCATTTCAATTAAGCTAACAATTTGATTATTTTTTTAATAACAGAAGCTTATGAAAAAATAAAAATATCAAAAAACATAAAATAATTTCGTATTATTGCACACAATATTGTAAAACACAAAATTTAAATTAAATATGGACAAAGCAATATTGGCTACTGTGTATAAGGGAATGCATCTGTGCAGTTCTGTGTGGAATTGATGCATATGCAAGATTCATGAAGTCCAAGTGGAGTAACATTAGAATCAAGCGAACTGCATTCATTATTTATAAGAGGAAGCGAAGCGTGTTCGCTATATTCTGTAGATCGAAATGACCACGCTTATCTCCTGCAGTCTGTAGGTAATGGGCTCTAATACCATTATCGAAACTGTTAATGATAACTTGTTGCAATAATGTGTAGTACTCCAGTACTTCATAAAGGATAATCTAAATCCATGCCAATTCTGAGACAAGAATGTGTAAGTTCCATTTCACCTCATAAAGGCATCGTATATAATAGGATTGAAATCTGGAGGAATTCTAGGAAAATCTCCTGCTCCTTGAGCTATTTCATGAAGATAAAAGGACTTCCGGGACATGGGGATCGTCCGAAATCTCGTAATCTATAATTTCCATAGAATATTTCTGTAATATATTTATCTCCGTAAGCCCTAGAGCTTATTCACATCAGTGGTAGGTGTACCAAATTTGTTTTTTTTTCCTCCTATGTTACCAGAAATGCGTTTAACACCATATCTAGCGATTAAGCAACGAATTGATGAAGTCTCAAGTTAGATTTACAAAAGCTGCGTTTTCGTTATTCGTTTAAAGATGACGTTCCTCAAAGCGAAAAGTCAAACGAGGAAAACGCTTGCTTTTTTTGAACCAGAAAGGTTTATAAGATGAAAATGTTCAACAAAAAGATGCTAAAAACTCTGTGTTTTGATTTGCGATAAGAGATGTGGAATGTGAATTTTGAACAAGAGGAATTCTCGGTTTTCTTGGTTTGGTTTCAAATTGCAGAGAGTTATATAATGCAAATAATTAAAATAGTACTTAGACGCTTTGAGTTGAGATATAAAAGAGTTCGAAAACGCAAATAGTGGGTACAGCAGATAATATCACTTCCACATTTTGAACTGACACGAGACAGATTTATAAACTCTAAATATTGGACAAAAATAGTATTGATAATTTGATGTTTTGAGATGAGATGAGAAGAGAGAGATTTATAAAATGCGAACAGGACGAAAATGATGCTAATGTATCCAGGATATTTAGCTGAATTCGGAGAGCACTTTTAGAATGGAATTATGAGACAAAAAATGCACTGGGGATTTTAATATTTGAACAAAGGACAGAGAGTAGTTTGTAAAAATGGCTACCATAAGGTCGTCCTAGTATATTCCAATAGATTTCTTCAGCTATTACTAACGTATACCATTTTATAGGTTACAGATGAAAACATCTCGACAAAAAAATCGTAGACGAAAATGTCACGATGACAACAACTCAAAGAAAAAGGTCGTCGTGCAAAATATCGTGGAAGAAAAGAAAGGAAACATAGCATGTTCTGAAACATTATGATATAAAATAAAGCAATGCAAAAAATTGTGTTTTAAACCATTGTCGTGCAAAATATCGTATTAAAAGATAAAATAAAAGTAGATGCAAATCATCACATGATGGCATGAGTTTTCTGACTATAAAAAAATTAAGTGAAATTTCGTTTAATCATTTGTGAGCGCAAGAAGTGAGGAATATTATTAATTTTGTGTGTTATAATTTTGTGTTTTCTAATACTACACTTTTTAACTGAAAATATTACTTTTTTAACTAAGAAATTAGGATAGAAATTTAGGCCTTCAAAATCTGGAAATTAGTAAAAATTAATGTTACGCATTCCAATTGAAGTAGTTTTAAACTTACATTGCTAAATATCAAAAGTGACTATTCAGTTAACCTATTTAACGTATTATTAATAATATGCATTATTATCAATAATAATTACAATAATAGTTATTATGCAATTCTTATTATTAACAAAAATTAAAATTATTAGTAATAATAATTAATAATACTTTTCCAAGAAAAATAAATTATAAACTGGGTTAGAAATAGGAAGAGACGTAAGTTTAATGTTTTGTTAACTGCTATACGTAGCATTAAATTTTACTATTTTCCAAATTTTTAATGCTTAAATTTCTTCCTTGCTTTATCAGTAAGTATTTATTTCTTGATAATAAAATATGGATTATAAAATTAAAAATAATGCGTATTTCTTCTTGTACTCATAAAATTCACTTAAATATTTTACATTAAAAAATGTATATCTGCGATATTATCATCATAAAATGATTTGCAGGTGCTTCATTTTATCACGGTATTTTGCACGTCTATGCTTTTAAAACTGTGGAGGTTTTCACCCGCTTTGTTTCTTACTATTATTTTAGCCTACAGTGTTTTAGAATTGCGTTATTTGGTGCTTACATTCTTTTCCCACATGATGCTGATACGATAACGCTTTCTCAGATACAGATTCAAATTTAACTTTTATAGTATTTAGTATAGTGTTAGGGTATTGAATTCGGAATTTTAATTGCACCAGTTCAATTTCCTCTTGATCATGAGAATACAATAACCATTGCTGGTCACACTACATTGAATATAATCTGTTCATATTTCGAACAAGGAGAAATTAATCGTAACACACGTGCAATATTTTCATTTTGCACCGATGTTTTGTACGGTAATAGTCAAATCAGTATCTAAAAACAAATCTTCAGGAAGACTTTAGAAGCAAAAGATGAAAGGGGTAAAAGCGAATTTTCACTGAAAGAATGATTTCGAATTTTGATAAGTTCGTGCTTTGAATTCACAGAAGGAGCTCAATTAACATTTTAGATTTGGTTTAAAATTAAGTGAAGAAATACATTCTGTAGGAAATTTCTTTTTCTTTTTATTGTTGCATAATAATGAATGTCCTGATATGTTACATAACAAACAAATAAAACATATATATATATAAAAATGTGACAATCAAAAGAAATCTACATGAAATATGAAAAGGGAAAGACTTTGGCACAGAAAAGGGAAATGTTTTCTAAAACCTTTGAAGGAGTTTTAAACACTAAAATGAAAAATAAATTTTACATCTGTGTAATTTTTGATCGCATTAACTCTGCTCTAATGTAAAACACATTGTAACCAGAATTGAAACCACATTCAACAGTTCAATTCATCTCTAGTATGTGGGTACAGAGTAATTATAAGCAGACATTAATGTTATAGCGTTATATAGCTTTTGGATAAAAATATAGACGTACATATATAATTAAAACTTGATTTTGATGAACTTCTGAGGAAGCATTTGTGTAATACCTAGCAAATCGCCAAGAAAGAAAGAAAGTAAAAAGGAATTTATTAACTTTTAAATGGAATGTAATATATTTCGGAATAAAAAAAGTGTAAAAATGTATCTTTAATATTTTAAATTGCTTGTATATGTGGATAAGATGAAATACACACACACAAAACATTATGAAATATTTCACAAATTTGTACGACATTAGCCAAATTAGTAATATTTGAAACAAAATTGCACTTTGTTTAGACTAGTATTCGGGATATCATAGAATGGGTTTGATTCACTAAACGTTGCACCACAAAAACGCTTTAGGCAATATTTTATATTATTCTCCGTTTAAAGAATGTAGAGGTTACCCACAAACTCCAGCGAAACATTGCATGTGACAAGAGTTTAGAAGACAGGAAGAGTTGAAAAGAGAGTTTTTTATTACCGCAGTGGAGCATGAGATCTTCAAATAACCAGCTCAACGTGCCAACTGTTGCATTGTAAGAAGATATAGGAAGAATATTTTAATATCCAACATGCAAATTCTCTGAATAAATTCTTTTGTTTAATCCAGGAAAAATAATTTATCATCCTAAATGTTTTTTTAATCCATAATTAAAAATGCATAGAAGGGTTCTTATAATTCAATAATAACGAAAATAATAATGGATAATAATTAATAAGGAAAATAACGAAATAATAACGAAAAGATAATATCACTGGATAATAACGAAAAGCTGGATTTTTTTCTCGAAGATATTCGTACAATATCGCAATATCACGCAACATAACACAGCAACTATATTTTAACTACTAAAACGTTCCAAAGCACAGAGAAAGCTGATTTGATCTCACCGCGAATTCACTACAATCAACAACAACAACTCACTAAAACAGGAACTGAGCTGAGATGTTTCTCTCCGGCTTTTATAGCTTTTTAAATCAGCCGCTAGCAATTGCTGGAAAACAAAAAGAATAGAATTACGGTTACAGCTAAAAAATAGTCAATTATATTTTTTTCAAATTAAATATCAATTACCGAGATAATCTTTTATTCAATGTTAACTGCACGTGCTCTTATGTTTTTACTTTTTCGGTGTAGCTTTCTCTTAAAATTTATCACATGCTGCATTGCACGGGGAAATAAAACAATTTTAATTATAATTCTACTAAGAGTTGCTATTTAAATACGAAATTCGTAACAATAAAAATCATCAACAAAATCACAAAATATTAAAAACAGCATATGATTAGAATTTTCGACAGACAGTCTGGAGGACTGGAGATATAAATATCTTATTCCGCAGAATGTTGCTACCGCTTGCTTTCAAATCGTTGAGTCTGTTAATCAAAAATTCATTAAAGTTTTATAAAATATGAAATGCGAAACTCGAAATTCAACTTAGGGCTTCCGGGGCACATATTCGGATGAAGGAAAACGTTTTTCAAAATTTAATGGCTCTAAGTACCGTCATTTTTTCACAATGCAAGGAACATATATACATACATACATACATTCGGATTTTTCATTATTTAATTTCTTTAAAGATAATACAGGGCGATACCATTTAGAAGCATCGATTTGAAAGGTAATTAATTCACCGTTTACAGTGGACGTTAACAAATCCCATTTTGAGCCCTATTGGACTAAAAAGAAAGGGAAAAGAAAAAAAGGAAAAAATGTTAAAAGCAAAACAGTAATTAAAACATTTTCAATTTACACTAAGGTTTGTGAAATTTATGTTCGCATAAATGACAATAAAATATGCACCTTTTAAAAAGGATATTTTAAGATCTTTAAAAATCATTCACTGTTTCTGGAAGAGGATTAAATATTTAATCACGTATGTCACTTACTGATTGGGAAACTTGTTTCATTTTTAATATCTTCATGCAGATTCGTCGCTTCAGTGCAAGCTCAGAAGACTTATCAGCAAATCCGCTTAGCTAAGCATAATATTTTTCAACAAGCCTAATTATTTGAAAATGCTTCTATTTTAATGCAGACAAAAGTCCAAATTTCAGCATAATTTATAAGCGTAGCTAGAAGTACGTAAAGAAAGAAGGAAAATTCTGTACTTTTCGGTAAATATTTCTTCGGAAGAAGACAAGAATCCGCCATTTGATACAAATATTTTAATGGAATTTTTAAGTCACTACTTAAAAAGAAGTGAATGAACAAAATATAAAATAATTCTTCATATATTAATTTTAAAAGGCGGCAACGTTGTTTAAAATTCTGTAATCGTACACTGGATGAGTTTGTGAAAGTTTTCATAAGAACTTGCTGATTAAGTAGAATGTTTGCAAAATTTGCCGAATAAATATTTCTTGGCTAGGTAAAGAAAAGATAATTTGTTTCTTTAGCTTAAAAGAATGACCTAAGTTGAAACTGCATTAAAACGTGAAGTAGTTCGTAGAAATTCTATGTTCACAAATAGTTTAATTATTCATCAGATAATCAATAAATTTTCCAAAAACATTTCTGTATCTATGTCGCTATCGGTCCACATTTTTGTTTATACCAACTTCAAATGAAAATAAAAGTTTTAAACTTAAAACCTTGTGACAGAACTATTTGGATGTAACCGAATTATTTTATCGGACGTCATTTAGTGGCAACGACAACAAATTTTAGCAGTTGATCGCTAGCTGCGATGAGGAAAGGTTCGCCACTGTCATGTCTCCGTAACTAGAAAGTTAATTCTAAATGTTAATTGTTCCGGTTTTGTGTATTATTTTGCTGTATATTTTCTTTGTGTTTCTGTACCCTGTTAGTAAATACTTTTATACTTAGCCGTCGCTTGTATAAAAGAAGAACGATTACAAACTGTTATTTAAATTCCATTTGATGTCTGTTGTTAAAATTCAGAATTTCAAGAGAATGTTTACGTGAAATACCTTTTTACAATTTTGTAGTAGCTATTATTCAATATTGATTAATAATAGGCAGTAACATTTGATTGGTAAAAAATGGTTTGCTTTGCAAAAAACAATATTTATAAATGCATATATAACTAGAAGAAAACTAAAACAAAATTATATAATAGTTTTAATTCTTGGAAATAATTTTAATAGTTACCTGCATTAAAATTATTGCCAAGAATAGTTAGAATAATTAACTTCTGCATGTTTAACGTACTTAGTTTAGTTACAACATTCAATAATTATTTATTGCTTATTCATAATTAGTTTTTTTCTTATTAAATCAGAGTAAAAATACAAAAAGATAGTAATTATTATTTAAAGTTTTGCTTTCAGAAGAGCTACAGATATAAACATAAAATTAGAAAGATTTTAATAATTTGTAGAAACGTGATAAATATAAAAATAAATATGTATCATTTCACTTTAAATCAAATGTATATTAAAAATTATTTTAATGCGAGAAATAATTGAGTCTTTTTTCTCCAAATTATAGTTTAGGAGAGATAAATAATTTGCAGCTGAGTTTCAAAAAAAGGAAAAAGAAAGGAAGAAGAAATAATAAAACACTTCTGTTGAAAAACTCCAAAGCTCCTTATTAAATATTAGTTAATGGATTTCAGGCTAACAATAAATGCTTCTGTTTGATAACGTTTTTCATATTTTGCAGCAGCATGGAATTAATATTGACTAAAAGAATTTAATCCTTGTTTGATTATACAATACATTGTAAAATTTATTTTTTAATGAAGAGTATTTTTCATTTTGTTGTGCTAAAACGTTTTTATCTTCATCTTATAAATAACAAAAAACAAAACGTTAGAGCTACATTATAGATAGTGAATGCGTTTTAATGAGAGAAATTGAGTTGTTTAGATTAATCTGCTGCGATTCTGGCTTAAACTTAGCATATTGCTTACTTCACTTTCACAAACTCGCTAAATGTACCAACAGATAACACTTTGTAATTGAATAGCTCTTGCGTTTCTGTAGCATTAATCTACTAACTGCGCAGTATCTGAACGACTGAATAACCATAGAAAGCAGAGCAATAGTTTTGACTACACAACAGTTGACGTTTGAACATAGTGAACATTGCTGAAGTTGTGAAGCTGAGTATTTGAACAGCACACTTGTAGCACTTCAAAGCATTCATATTTGCATACACGTGCAAATGGTATATCATTCTATAGTGAGAAATAACTGAATTGGTTGATAGGTATTTAACACGAAGTAAAGGGGATGATGAAGATTTATCAGACTTTATATTCTAGACCAGGTGTGGCCAACCTTTATGGGAAGAGTGCCACTGTTACTCGTGCCACTTCCAACTTTTTGAACATACTCAAAAACATAAGAGGTTGAAAATCATGCTATTTATAGACTGATTGTGGAATTTTTATGCAAATTGTGCTTTTTTTAATGTAAGTCTAAGTAAGTGATCATTTAAAAATATTTAATAAATAAAACAAACTTACAAACTAGGGTTTTATTGTTAATAAACATTTTTAAAGGTTCAGTCAGTTAGATTATGTGTAAAATAAAAAAAATAATTTGAAACATTTAATTCTGAATAACTATTAAATAGTCAGTACTTAATTAACGTGGTTTTTGAATATGTAGTTTTGTACCAAGTCATCTATTATATTATTTATATTATATCTGTATTACTTCTTGAAGATGATAACAAAATTAACTGTTTTAGGTGCATATCAATTAATCTTGAACGATGTTTTGATTTTATTATGTTCATAATAGAAAGCACTTGTTCACAAACCTATGTTGATCCAAACCTGCAACAATAGCTGACAGCCAAATCCCGTAAATTTGGATAATTGCTTGTTGGTGCAGACTTCCAAAATTCAATATAATTTGGATTATTTGCAGTTGAAATAAGTTACATTTGCTTTTCAGTGCAATATGCTGTTGGAGGTCAATAATTTCGATTTGGATTTCAGTTGGGTAACAATTAACGTCTTGCAGAGAAACTGAATTATTATATTTATCCTAGTATGTTTATGTGTGTATTTATCGATGGAATTGATACAGACAATATTATTATTGTCTGTATCATTATTACTGTCAATTACTATATTGTCAATAAGACAATATTATTATTGTCTGTATGTAACAACGTCTTGCAGAGAAACTGAATTATTATATTTATCCTAATGTGTTTATGTGTGCATTTATTAATGGAGTTGAAGCAGACAATATTATTATTTTTTTCAACTGTTTTGATTTTTTAAGAAGTCTTCGCGTGCCACTGTTGAAACTCCGCCATGCCACACTGTGGCACGCGTATTGTTGGTTGGCCATCCCTGTTCTAGACATACGTTTATGCTATTAATTTATGAAAAGTTTTGATAAAATGAAGTCTGTGTAAATGGTAATTTAACCGTTACTAAATATTTTATTTTGGTATCACATTTTTAAGATTCTCTCATTTACAAACTGTCCATTTTGCGAACGTTTGTATTTATCCCGAAAATCATTTTATGAAACCATTGTTAATTTCAGATCCAATTTACCAGTTAAACTTGCATAGAAATTTGGATAAGAAACAACTGAATTTCCCGAAGTTATAAATTTATTTCCAAGCTTATAAAATTCCTTAAACACAACGCTTTCGCAATGAAAAGAATATTATAGATCGATCATGACTGCAGTTGATATCAAGCCTAAATTACAAAAAGTTTATCCGGAAGAAACTCAAGTTTCTAAAACCCTGACTTTTCAAGACCTTTTAAATATATACTAAAACATAATAATAATCTATTTACTTATTTAAAGCAGATGACAACGGGTAGATATTTGTTGACATTAATCCTATGGAACTATATGTGTTTTAAAGTGTAATTAAGATCTCATAACAAATATTAGTGAGATTTCAGAGTTTTTGATAGTCAAAGATTAGTGCAAATTGTATATTTAATTTTATAATGGTAATCAGCTTTACCATACCCAGTCTATATACATTCGTAAAACGAGGAATGCATTAAGTCCCCAAACTTCATAAGTCGTTTTACAATGCAACGTTCTGTAACGCAGCTTTTTAGGCATCTTTAGATACAACAGGAGGAAGACGAGTCTTTTGCTTTGTTTAAGAGACAAACGATAATTTTATTTTGAAAATATTTTAATAGTATATAAAGTTAAGTATATTTTTCACTTTCCAAGCAACGCGCCAGTCTGTTTAAAAATATCCTATAAACATTTTACGTCCGAAAAAGTTGTAGTTGTTTAAATGTTAAAATAATTTGTATATTCAGGCAAAATCATTTATATTTCAGTTTCTACATCAATTATAAATAAAAGTGCAATAGAAAATGATTGTAAATTATGAATAAAACCTTACTTTTCACTCACTTTACTTATCGACGAACAGGTTCCTATTCCATTGCTTAAATTTTATAGTCTGGTCGCTTTCGCAAACTTTTCATCTCAGTTGTCTTTTGGAGAGTTATCGCCTCATACAGTTGCATTAAATCTATTATCTTAAAGTTCCAACAACAGCTGTAAAATAACCG
Source organism: Stegodyphus mimosarum (assembly GCA_000611955.2). Taxonomy (NCBI): domain Eukaryota; kingdom Metazoa; phylum Arthropoda; class Arachnida; order Araneae; family Eresidae; genus Stegodyphus; species Stegodyphus mimosarum. The sequence continues at coordinate 52,918 of KK121163.1, forward strand.
TACATGTTTTAAAATCAGTCAACTAAAATTTGGTTACCGTAACTTGAGTTTACAAACTAAACAAATAATAGGGGAACACATTTACTTGAAAATTAATAATGCAGAAGAATAACTTGACTTATTTAGGCACAATAAAAGCAAAAATTACCTAAACGAGAGGAGCCAAATGTCTATTTAATTATCACTCCTAACCTTAATTAAAGTGAATTTATTGCAAATAGACTTACCAGACGGGAAGGTAAATTTCCTTTCGCAAATTATCGGAAGCTACAACTCACAACACAAATTACTGGAGACAAATAAACTTTAGAGTGTATCTAGTAGTAGTTCCTAGTTCCTTCCATGGATAATTTATTCCAAGGTCCTATAGTGATTGCGTGAAGCCGTGTATGAAAATATATCCTGTGCAGAGTATTTTAAAAGATTAAACATTACTTGAAAAGCTTGACGTAAACTCATGGCTTCAATTAAAAGAAATGTGTTTTAATATGTCAAAATATGTGAAAGCTATCTGCCTAAAAGGAGAAGTTTGCACGATTTATTTGATTATGGCAAAGTATTCAAGTACTATCTGCCTGAGGGGGGATGGAGGGATGCCATCGTGGAGGACTTTCTAAAGGAAATTGGCTACTATACACGTTACACATGGGAAAATCTTCGAAAAGCCCAAGCAGCCAACCCATTCACCGGGATTGAGACCCTTGACCGAACTACCAGTATTCAGCGACTTTACTGCTTAGACATTGGCGGGCCCTAAGAGAAGGAATGTTTTCGTAGAGAACTATGGAAAACTGCTGATATTTACGTTTATTACAATTATTTTACCCTTTATATAATCCTTGAAAACATGTGTATACTCAGCATGTTTGCAAAAACTTGAGCGTGGCTCGAAATTCCGTTGATCAGCTCTTTCATCCACTTGGCTGTTGGTGGAATTAAACTAAGTTATTTGCTCATGTAGAATCTTTTTGGCAAAAAATTAACAAAATTTGTATTTTTTTACTGGTTTTATTTTGATAATCGTGTAACTAATCAAAATATAGAAAACATTAATTCGTGAACTACAGTAAAATGTAATTTATTTCATTATGTAAAATATGTTCTTGTAACTAATTAGTTCCTTGTCCTAATAAGTCTTAATACATCATATGGAAAGAGGGAAAGGGTTTGTAACCGTCGAACACTGATTAGTTCGATTTTGGGATTTCATTCCTGCATGAACATTTTTTGGATTTTTCGTATTTAACATGAATACGAAACATTTCCTCATAAAAGTTCCTTCAGCAACACATTCATTACCTTAAGCAAATAAGAGGAGAGTTTGGTTTCGTTTACTTGATTATGGCAAAGTTTATGAGTTTTTAAAATGTTTATAAATTAATTTATTGATATGTCTGAACAATCCATCGTATAAAATGAATTTTTGACAAAATGACGCAATGAAACTAAAAGAAAGAAAAATTATCTCAATTAAATATTACATATATATTTTTCAACAAAGTCATCATTTACTGCTGCACATTTTGCGAAACATATGATCCACATTTTCCTTTTATTAATGATGAAAGTTTGTAGTTTACTTTTGAACTGCTTGCACATAGGTATAGGATGAAGGAAAGTAGGCATATTAGGCATCACCGGGCCTTGCTAACTGCTAAGCTTCCACCTCGGATGGAGTTCTGAGAGATAACACCCCGGGATGCGGTCTCAGTGTCTCCATCCTTATTCCCTACCATCAGTCTCTCTAGAGGGTTTCGCTGGACCGTGTATTTTTAGTTGTTCGTTGCCGCGTGGGCACTATACACTTGTAAACATCCATGTCTTTTCCTGGATTCGAACTCGGGGGCTGCAATATGGCAGCCAGAGTCTCTAACTACTACTCAGTTTGGACGGCCCCATTTTTAAATTTCATTGTCACATAAAAGAAATATTGCGCTTTCTGCGTCTCTTAATGAGCAGAGGATAACCAAAAATCGGACGATGCTAAATCTCTGTAAGGAAAATATGGACGATTGTAAATGTTAGGTTTGTGATTTCTTTTCATTCATTGACTGCAATGCCTCTTTGTGTTTGTCAGATATAGTAAATGTTAATTTTAACAACTGATTATGCAGATGTGCTGTTGAATATTCATAATCATAGTTACGGAATTAGCATCTTTCTCCTAGGCAGATATTCTCTAAACCTGTGTTACTAATAGCAGCTTTTTATGTAACTGAAAGACAATATTCGTGACTAACGAATGCTGCCCTTAAATCAATTAAACAATAAAAGGAAATTAAACTCATTTGCACCCGACTGCTCCAGGTCCTGAAATCAGGAGCGAACGTGCATATATGCTACGAATGCTATGAAGTAAGAGGCTTCGCATATCACTCAGGTTGTGTACCAAGTGATTATATATATTCAAAGCAATGTCGTAAAAAAGAGTAATACCAATGTATCGAAAATTCATTATTAGACGAGTAATAGGAAATCCAAGAAATAGGTGTTCGATCAAGTGACTCCTGAGCATAGCGTTCTGTTCCCATCGAATACAAATGCTGGTATCAGAATCTTCAACACCATGCGAGTAATAGGTAGAGAAAATTAACTCTCATCTGTTCCAAGCATAATATCAGAAGGAACATACCTATTCCATTATGTTAAAGTCATAGAAAAAACAGCAGCTATTATGTTAAGAAACACCGCACATCTTAAAACCTATAAACGAATACTTGTCCTACTTGCTTTGTACCTGGAGTAATTTTAATCGCCTAAAATATTAGTTAAATATTAATTAATCTAACGCGCCGAAGTACAGACGGTAAAGGTATTATAGCAAAGCAAATCAGAGTAAGTTGTAGAAATTTGCAAGAAATCAGTCTCAAAATTTAATTAGAACCCCTCTCTTCAGATGCAGGAGTAAAAATGACAAAGGAAAAGTCCAATACTCGCACCTAAAAAATTCTAGAAAGTTCTAGCCAAACAGAGGACGAAAACTTCTGGCGCCATCTATTGGCAAAAAGGGAAAACAACTACAAAATAAATTCTTTAAATGCTGAACGTAAAGAGGATCAGAAATGCAGTTATTAACTAGAGCTGAAAGATCTTTATGAATATGAAACGCCTCTTTGAGAACTAATATATCTACAAAAGATGTTTTTGAATACTTTTGGCTACAGTAAAACGGAAAACGCCACCTGTTTCTCTAGTAATGTTGAGTAATGCGAGAGTTTATATTTTTCTTTTTTCATAACCTGTGCCTGATGCTGCTTAGTGAGAAATTTCAAAGCTGTCTTCGTGTATTAAGTCGCAATGGAAAGGTATACTGTATATGCCAAAGGAATTCATTTCTACAGAAACATCTGGAAGCGTGGAGCTGTGAATTTTATTAGTAGGAGAAAAAACGAAGTAAAAGTTACAGAAGTTCAACTTTCATGTAGTTTTCTACTTCGAAACTAGTCCTTAAAATTTAGGTAACTTATGGTAATTCTTATTGCTGTAGTACTGTAGAGATATTACGTTATTTCGAAGCAAGAGGCATGGAAAATGAGCAATGCCCTCGTCAGGACTCGAACCTCGGACCTATCAAATACGCGCCGAGTGTGCTGACCGTTACACCACGAAGGCATGCTAAGAAGGCGGGAGAAATTCCTTATAGTATATATAATATATCGTTTAATAGATTGAAATTATACACGATGATATACCTTTCTTTCATTGAAATATGTACATTATAAAGTGAAGTATCTTTTTTCAACCTCAATATAAACCTAGGTCTGAGATCTTGAACATAATTTATATGGAAGGAAATTTTTAAATAAAAATTAAGACTTCCAATTCTTCAGAGAAATATTTTAGAAGTACTATTTGCTGTTAGCTATAATCTTTTCTATACAATTACTATTATTTTCAGTGTTTCGAGAAATAGCTATTATTAATCAATTAACAATAAATTCTTTTACATTTCTCTCAAAGGAAAGTATTCGCCTTCCTCTTCTAGATGAATGAATATTAAAGTAGAGATTTGTGAATTAATTAAGCATGAAATACGTGAAAGAATGTGCTTAAGAAATTCAAACAACTTCAAGAAATTCTGAGATTAAGCGCAGCCTCAAATAACTCTTCAAAGCTTACTGAACTAGAAGCAAACTTCATTTCAATAAATTTTCTGACGATATTTCCTAAATTGATTAACCAGTTTGCTTTGTAAAAGGGAGCCTCTATTCATATTCAGACCTCCACATCCTACCAATTTATTTAGATTTATAAGGTCTTTTACTTCTATCCATAAATCACAATAGCCTTAAAATTCACTAATGAATTTTGTTTTCTCGTTCATTTTTCTCACTTCGTATTTCAGAATCCAAACTTAGATGGGCAAAAGCGCAAAAAATCTTAAATAACTATAAACCATTCTTGGCTTTACGGAATTAAAAGAATAAAATGCAGCAGTTTGCAAACAAGTAACATGTACAGATTACAAGATAATATGTGTATAATGTGACAACTCTAAACTAAATTATTAACTAGAGACATGCAGGTGTACACTCATTTTTAGAACGATTTTGAAACCATTTAATTAATATTTATAATAAAAAGAGTATTTCCAAATTCTCGATCTGATAGCTTTTTTTCTGGTCTATTAAGTTGGCATCGTGATTTCCATCATGATAGAAGAGCTTCTCATAAAATTTGCAGGTGTTTCGGTTTTGATTCCTCTTCCACTACTTTCTACAGTCCTGTGTGTGTTTGTACTTGGAAAGAATTCATTTCAAAAGATCAAAGCCACTGTAGTCCATAGGTGAAATGTCGGCAAACTTTGTAGGAATTGTTTGAAAAGTATACCTGCAATACCTGTATCAGTCTTCATTTTTTAATGAATGCAGTGGCACTTTTAGAAATGTGACTTGTTGCTTGATGAAATTTTGCTTTCTGAAAGCCATCGAGATAAGGAAATGGAATTTCTTCTGTAAATATCGGGCGTATATCTTTCTCTTGACAGTACATTGAGTTGATTTTAACATTTTTTCACTCTTCTTATCTTTAATTCGCTATTTCAGTAAGAGTGTATGTTTGTTGCAGGATTATCTTGGTTTGTTATTTTATTTATTGTTGCTACAGATGTATTTTAAGGACTTGGGATTGATTTCTTAGTCGGAGGGTTTTCTCCTTTAGCAACTGTTTAACTTTAGCAGTGTTAAAGCAGCATTCATTTGGAATCTTCTGTCCATGTACAAGTAATTATTGGCGGTTTCTACCTTCCCGATTTATCATGTTGCTTATCTTACACTTGTAAATTTTAATACCAGCATTTCACAGCGTTTTTGAATTAGTGAATAGGAACATTTCTATTCGAAAAACGCAAAAATATGTACTTGAATCCATAGCTTGTTTACATGAGATATTTTGAACGATTGAAGAACTTCATTGCAGAACGAACTTCATTGCAGAACAAACCACCTGTGCCCATCATTCTCCCTTGTTTTCGCCTCACGTTTCTTGCACACATACGATATTTTAAAAGCAAATATAACAGGCGATATATCTCATTTCATATACTATTTTACCCACTACTTGGTACAGAGATTTTCGATAGATACAGTCGTAATGAGATAAAATTAATTTATTTAATCATTCATGCATGAATAACGTCTTATTCTAGGTTAAATATGGTACAGAAGAACATTATCACTCTAAACACTAACTACATACACAAAACGTGCATCCATTTACTTTCGGATATAATCTGTGCACATCGTAGGCTATCGCTGATTGTAAACATTAATTAATTCTCATCTACACTCATGCTGTCAAGCTGCTCACGATGTATCTCTTATTTTCTACAAAACAGATTCGTTGAAATGAAATTCACTTCGGTTATTAAGTTCGAACATTAAGCCTTTTCAGTTACGTCACACGTTTTGCAAAATACGTGTCACGTGCTTCAATTACGACGAAGCGTTACACTAATGTGCAGAACAATAAAACCACGATGACATACACAAATGTTGTAGATGAACATCGCTTCGAAACTTTTAAGAACATGCAGACTTGATTCTTTTCCCGTCCTTTGCACTTCGTGCTATTTCTTTTTGCCTCAACTGAATTGGTGAACAAAGCTCATTTTCTTGGGCTCCAGGATTCAGCCCTATCCCAATGTAGTAAGTGAATAAGTTTCCGAATGTAAATAACACTCCATTACGGGATGATTACCATTCTTCTCACACTCCCTTACTGGAAGAGGAAGGTAGAAACCCCACTCTCCCGTTTAGCATTGTCTTCAGAAAGAGGACGAAAAACCAGTTCCGCAAGAATTTATGCCCGCGTGCAGCTATTCGATGACGATTCAACTTACGATTAAATTGATGACGATTAAATCCATCAATGAGAAAATTCTGTTCTAACAGTATAGTAAATGAATGAAGCTAAAATTTTAAAACATTATTTTGAATACGATTAAAATATAAATAACAACTTGCGCCTTCTTGACTGTATGTATACTGAAATATTTCTAAATAAAATACGAAACAAGGTTATTTTAGTTTCCAATCAGGACTTTGAATTCTTCACTCTTTTGTGCAAAGAAACGCAAAATTGCAAAAGTTATTCACTTTTTAAAAAAAATTATGGCTGAATAATAAAAAACCCGTGATAAACTTGCCTGTAGCGAGTAAACAGAGTTTAAGCATTTTCCTCTGAGCACTGTGTAAATTAGAAATAAAAAAATAAAGTGCATAATCTTCCCTACTTTTAAACCACCACTGAAAATATGAGAAACTTGATGAATCTGAAAATTCATTTTATCTCAAAACAACTACTTTGGTTTAAAATACAGGGTGATTCACTACCAGACCGAAAAACTTGTAGGGTGTGTCGGGATGCAGAAACGACTCGGAATCACATAGGAATGCAATGTTGCAAATGCTGTAGTGCAAAAAAGAAAAGGAAAAGAACACAAACAGCAGCACATTAACAGGACAGAAAACATTTTATTGAAAGACTGTACTACAACAGGTCTTCGAAATTACGACCAGAAGTCGTCTGAATGGCCTCACAGCGGCGCTGCATGAAATTTCTACGTTCCGGAAGATTCCTGGCATTTCATGTATCCTGCCGGCAGCTACAGACGTTCGAGCGACCAGGTTCGCAACTGACGGCACGGACGTTTCGTACACCAAGCTCTTCATGTGATCTCAGAAGAAATCCTTCCATGATAGGTCCGGTGATCTATCAGGCCAATAAACCGGCCAGCCACGACCTATCCACCGCCTCACCTTCCGAGCCACACGCTGTGATACTTCTTTCGCAATTGAAGCAAACTCCAATGATGGAATACAAAAATAACGTTATTTAATACTCAAAAGGGCGATATACAAGCAAGAAGAGAAAACATATTCTAAACTATTTAAAAATAAATATAATGACATTCTTCGCGCGTTTAAAACGTTGCCATTCAGGTACATATTAATGATCGTCTATTTAAATTGTACAAACGATTAGCAACAATATTTAAAACTGTTACAACGCCTTCATCCTACTACCTCTGGAAACGGATCGCAAATGACGACTTCCAGCAGGATCGCTGTTCACGCAACCTTTCGTTCAGCGCCATCTACCGCAAGACTGCACGGTGGAATTTTCCAGAACGTAAGGAATTCCATTCAGCGCTGCTGTCAGGACTGCCTGACGAGTTCTGGTAGTAATTTTTAACACCTATTGTAGAACATTTCAATAAAATGTTTTCTCTTCCAGTAATGTGTTGTTGTTTCTGTTCTTTTTCTCTGCTTCTTTGCACCATAGCTCACAACTACGACATTTGCAACCCTGCATTCCTACGTTATTCCGTGTCGTCTCTGCATCTACTACACACCCTGCAAGTTTATCGGTATGGTAACGAATCGTAGAGTCTCTTTATGTTTTTATTCCTGAAAAAGTTGAGCTTACCAGGAAATATGAAAAATATTTACTTATAAAAATATTTTCCCTCATTCAAATTTCTCATCATTTCTCGTCATCTCATCGATATTTTATCATGCCTAATGAAAAGGTTAAATACTTTGGATATTTTCAAGTCCAGTGGGAAATGATTATATCACTTGTAAAGGAGTCCTAAAATATACCAAACTGATAGCGTTTGATATAGAAAGGAAAACTGATCGCCTTAATTGTTTTATGCTAATAATCTATTCATCGTTAATACAAAGCAAAACAGATCCTTTATGCTTCAATAGGGGTATGCACACACAGTGTGAGGATAATTAAATAAATTTTGAAAAAAAATATATCCAAACTATTGTAACAGAAGATGTATAAAAGTTTCAAAATGCTTGATTTTGTAAGCTTTTTTGCTCACATAGACATACAAATACATACATAAAAAGAACGAAAAAGTATAATTCTTGATACATTTAAATGAAAGCATAATTTCTTTCTTTAAGTATGACGGAAATGTCAGAATAACACTAGATAACACCAGATTATGTCAAACTATCGTAACAGAAGATGTATAAAAGATTCAAAATGCTTGATTTTGTAAGCTTTGCACACGCAGACATACAAATTCATATACATAAAAAGAATGAAAAAGTATAATTCTTGATACATTTAAATCAAAGCATAATTTCTTTCTTTAAGTATGACGGAAATGTCAGAGTAACACTAGATGACACCAGATTATGTCGGACTAACAACAGATAAGGTCAGACTTTACATCAGACGTAATTAAATTAAACGTAAATAACTACGGGAAACACAACATGTATTTAAGTCTCAATAATTTCGGATAAACTTTCATTCATGAAACTTACTGTAATAAATAGTGTAGCCCATATAAACTAAAAACTCAAATTTCATTAAAATATTCAAGAACTGGTAGGAAAATTGTTTGCATCATGGATGTAGATTAAAGAAAAAAATTCAGTGGTTTACTTACGATCAAAATATAATTAAACTTGACATGACTCAATAAATCCTCCCTGCTGCCTTCGCTACAGTTTTTGCCTTCACTGTTTGGTTTATATGCATTATCATATTTGAGAGCTCTCCAGCGTTTCTTAAAGTTTTTAAAAAGCATACACTTTCGTGTAGCACAATTTATAAAACCATTCAAAATGCATTTTGAAAGAGAAATTCTTTTTAGGCTTTGGCAGTGTTGTTTCAAATTAGAATGCTTAAAGTTATATTTATTTTATGTTATTAAATGTTTAGCGACAGTAAACAATATCTTCATACTCATAATTTTAAAGCTAAATTTAAAGAAAAATGTTCTATGAATGTTATGTTTTTACGTATTATGAATAGCCTTGTTTGAATTTTATAAATCAATAATATTAGATTATGAAAAATTAAACATTTTAGAGAATTATTTCGGAAAAGGATGTATAGAAATTCCTTATTTTCGTTAAATTTTGAGTAAGAAATACGCCTACTGCAGAAGAAAAAATCAAATTTTCCAAAACATTCCTTGTATTTTAGAATTCTCAAAAATAAAGAGAATAAATTATCTTTTCGAATTAAAACGAATTATAAACAACTAGAAATGCAGCTGAATTCCAGGACGCATAAAAGAGTGATTTGTAGCCAAGTTATAGATAAAATTCTGATATATACACCACATGACTTCCTTGTACGGAATATAAAATTATACACATTTTTCTTGCTTTTCATTTAAACTTTTATTTCCTCGAATTTCATTAGAGATATATTTCTGATTCAATTAATTCAGTTCTCACTTCGGGAGAAGGCAAAAATGCAAAAAATTTCTCTCTCTCTCTATATATATATAAATTGAAAGATATAGAAACACATAAATTACCAAATACAGTTAAAGCAATTGGAATTTTTTTTTACAATTAAAATTACAGTTTTTATGCGAAAACAAGCAATTCGGCCATCGGGCAAGAAAGCAGATTTTTCGGTGCACAAAACTGCAAATTTACTTTCGATCTCACTCGGAAAAAAGGCACTGAAGGCGTAGAGACTGACTTAATTTGTTGTGGCCGCTATGCTGAGTCAATATATGGGATAATTTAATAATTTAAATGATAATTCCAGAATAGATTAAGCATAATTTAATTCGCAATAATGAAAGAAGACGTTACCTTGTTGTTGCGAAGCTTAGTTTCTCTAGATTGGCAAGAAATCCACTATTCTTCTAAGTTTCAAATGTAAACAAATATGGCTGCTGTGTAAACAAAAATTAGGCTTAGCCGCGCTTAAGCAATTTTTAAATTGTTGATAATTCTGCAACTATAACATGTAAGTTAAATAAAGGTTAAAAAATCTTAACCGGAAGATAAGAACAACATAATTCAATAATTTTTAAAGCAAACAATGTACAAATTACTAACGTATAAGAATAAAGAAACTGAGCTCACGGAGCCGAGTAACAGAGTGGATATATATACACATATATGTGTATAGTTTTAGTACGCCCGATTGCAATTATAATAAGGCCGAACATCTACATGTTATACCACTCCTATATACAAAATTTCAACATTCTGAGGCTACTCGTTTTTGAGTTATGCGAGATACACGCATACATACGTACGTACGTGCCCACAGAAATCTCCTCAGAATCCATTTTAAATCAGTTTTATAATTTTTTTGGGTGGGAACTTATTGTAATAAAAAGTGTAGCCTATATAAGCTGAAAACTCACATTTTATTAAAATATCAAGAATTGTTTACATCATGGACGTGGTTTAAAGAAAAATTTCTAGTGATTTATTTACGATTAAAATATAATCAAGCTTAACATAACTCAATAAATCCTTCCTGCTCCCTTCGCTCCAAATGTCTTTTATTCTGTTCTTACGTATAGATGTCACTCAAAAACATTGCTAAATTGCATTCCATGGCGATCAAAATGGCTATTTTCGTTGAAATATGATACCCAAAATTTTTCCGGATTACAATACTTCCTTTTTACTTCGTACAAGGAAGTAAAAAGAATGTATTTGCCCTTTGATTTAAAAAAAAACGAAAACTGCCATATCAATTACGGCGTTTAATTCTGTTTAACGGCTCTAACATTATAACAGAATTACCTTCATAATGACAGAAACAAGCTGTTTTCAAATTCAACGTTAACGAAGCATATATTTCAAACTCTACCTTCACATTTCCTAACCACGTCTTGTTATTCCCACTTCAACCAAACTTAGGTCCGTTCTCAGGTCTGTGCTCAACAGAGCGAAGCGCATTTACCACAAACCGCGGACTGGATGCTTATGAGACTAGTCCACGAGGCCGGACTAAGTTACTCGGAGTATCAAATGCGAATTTCTAATGGCTAGTTAGGAAGCAATCAATCTCCACTCCCTCTCTCTCTCGAGTATAGGATTTCACACTACCCTTACATCAGCTTCTCATACGTCAGGAGTTTAAGCGAGGTTAGGCCAAGCTATTCTTTATTACGACCTTAAATTAGTATTCCGGAGGCCTAGTTTAAAACGAAACGCGTTAGCTAAACTTGCGCTGTTTCCCGGGGTACGTGATGCGCTTATGAAAGTGTCCTTAAACGCACCCGCTTTTGCTCGAAGATCAAGTGTACTAACGTCGTAAAGCAGAAATCCGAGCCATTGAGAATTTTGCCATAAAAGATGTTTTGGAGATCATTTTTGTGTACGAGTTTAAAGTATCCGGTCGTAACTCCATAGACTGTAGCACTTCGTGCTTCTTCAAGATCGGTTTTTAAAATATATTAAAAGAACATTTTCTGAGTTTTATTTGGAATAAAATTGTGTTAGAATTTTTATCAAGCGTAGCTTTATAAATATTTATCCCACTTGCGTTTAATGGTAATCTTATGTATATCAGTTGCAAGCGTTTAGAACTACAAATACAGGTATTTTTTTTTAAATAACTGTTAGCGTAAATTTAAGAAATCATTTGCTGAAATATGTTTTACATTTACTATATTCTGATTTAGATTTTATTTTATACATTTTCAGTTTTGTATTTTTATTTTCCTGAAATCATAATTTTTATGCAAGGGTACTTAAGTGATGGGAGTTGTTGTACAGGCATAGATCTTGATGGGATGGGAGAGGGAAAAAAGATGAATACGAGAAAACGTTAGAACTAAGAAATTGTTACGCATTGTAAGGGAATAACATACTGTAAATAAATAATATTTATGGATTAGAATTATTTTAATGAAACATTTTATTTTGTACTTCTTTGAAGTTTTCCTCGGTTGAAAGTATATCCACATTGAATCCGCTTAAAAATAGTGTTAATATTTCGTAAAGTTTCGAAATCTCCATGAAATTAATTCAGAAGCTCGGTATGAATAATTATTCATTTTTTAATTTCTCTGCCGTTTCCTCCATATTCATTGAACATTCAATCTAAACATTGACAGTGAAGCACCTAAACATTAACTGAAATGAAATAATAGTATTTAACAGAAATAAACATATTGTCAGCTTCGAACAAAATAACATTTATAAATGACGTTCGTCACAAAGACGCAGAACAGAAAGAAATGTGCAAATGATACTGTATTAGTGTACTCATAGCTACAGTTTAAAGTGAAGTAATGCATATAATAAATATACACTTAATATTAGTCTTTTTTCGAACGATTCATAAGGGTAAGGCTGCGCAGCAAACGTTATTTACAAATGATGTTTTCAAGGAAACTGTAATTCTGGGAACACGATGTGAGTGTTAATAATGCTATTTATACAGAATTATCTTGTAGAGACATTAGGTATTTTTTGAAAGCAGGAGAAATGAAAAAAGAGCAATGCCTTCAACGATATTCGAACTGCGGACCTCTTGAATACGCGCCGAGCGTGCTGACCACTACACCACGAAGGCATGCCAAGAAGGCGGGAGAACTACCTTATAATCTTCTACGACGAACAGAGCATGATACATGCGACAAATGATCGTTGAGGGAACAACTGACTGAAATTTCTTTGTAATTCTTTCTGAATTGTTCCAAATGATGCTCCACTAAAAGGTGCTCTTTCTTCGTGTAAATTAAACCTTAACACAATGCTACAATTTCATGCAAAAGCAGAAAAAGCAATGAAATCATTTGCAAAAGTAAAGAAATCAAAAAGAGAAGAGAAAAATATCTAAAAGCTTTCAGATTTTACATTACGGCCAAAGAGGCAATTTGTTAACGTTTTGCGTGTTGCCTTTATTTATTAAATGTCTTGTTATTCGCACTTAAACCATAAAATTCAGTTCAACAGCAATATCGCAAAATAATTTTAAAATGAAGCATATCTTTACAATTTCCGATGCACAGTCTCGTGCGCTGGAGATAAAAATTTTTTTTTATACAGTATTGCCATTGCTCTCTTTGAAAGCATTGAGTTTGTTAATAAAAAATTCTTTAAAGTTTTACAAAATCTGAAATAGATAATAAAAAAATTCCATATTCCAAATTTAGGCTTTGATATGCCCATATTCGGATGGAAATGTTCAATATTCAAAACTCGATGGCTCTAGGTACCGTTGTTTTATCACAATGCGAGAAACATGCATACATTTATGCAGATTCTTCATTAATTAATTTCTTTTAATATAATACGGGGCTCCAGTATTTGGTGGCAACAATTTGGAAAGTGAACCGACATTTATAGGGAAACAACGCATTATGCCGAAATGAAATTAATAGTCCTTCTGGGCAAATTTCCCCCTTTGGAATAAAAATTTCCCCTTGGTATTTTTTGTAGGTATAAAAAAGAGACAAATAAGGAATAGAAGAACTGAAGTTCTAAGAAAAATATCACCATACTTCAACAAAAACTAGAAATTAATGTATTTCTAAGCTTCCAGTTTACATGAGCAAGGAGGAGCAAGTATGAAAGAAAATATTCAGAAAACAAAATCAAGGCTATTGAAGATGCATTTTCTAGAATGTTTCGAAATTTCGAAATGTATCCAAAAAATAACAACAACAAAAAAAGTACTATACGAAAAATTGTAAATTACCCCTAATGGCCTAAGGGCTTTAAAGTGTATACATCCACTTTTCTTTATTTTCACAATATCAATGACAGAAATTACAAATACTGTAGTATAATAAAAGAACATGTAAACGCCAATAATATGAAAAATATTCAAAAATTAAAATTAATGTGAAATGCGTTAATAAATTGGCATAATAATATTATGAAATATGCACAACGAAACAAATAATAATAAAATAAACACTATAACGCGTAATACAAAACACACAAAAGCTAATATATAACAAAATCGGGCAAGCAGAACAAAACTTGCAATCAAATACAAGGAACATGTATTCAGTGAACTCAGATGAATACTGTTTTCAGTATAAAGTTTAAATAATTCTATTTCTTATTTTATATTGTAGGGTTTCTTTTAGTTCGCGTAATAAATTATTTTTGGTATCTTACTTGAACCTCTCATTTTCTCCTCGCATTTCCTCGCCAGAATGCAAATTTATAAGTTAAGTGAAGAGAGTATAAAAAAAGACGAAAGTAGTAGTTTATTCAAAGCTTAATTTCGTTAGCAAGCGCACGTTAATAGTTATCCTTGCTGCGACGTTGTTGTGTGTCCTTGCTGTGTGCTTGTGACTAGGTTGTCCTTGCTGTGTGCTTGTGACTGGGTTGTCCTTGCTGTTGTTAATCTGAGTAGCCAATACGCCTTTCGGCCATTTAATAAGTATAGCTCCGGGTAGGATGTTGAGTCAGCCTAGTCACCTTAAGCTTAATTGTTAGTCCAGTATTATTAGCCCAAAGGCGTTAGTTCCTAGTTAATTCCGTTTTTGCATTTTGCTTTAGTTCACTATAAATGTCAGTTCACTTTTCAAATTGTTGTCACCAAATATTAAAGTCCTGTATTATATTTAAAGAAATTGTATGCATGTTTCTCGCATTATGATAAAGCAACGGTCCCTAGAGCCATCACATTTTGAATAACGTACGTTTCCACCCGAATATGGGCAACTGGAAGCCCAAATCTGGTATTTGGAATGTGTTTCATTATCTATTTCCAATTTTGTAAAATTTTAACGAATTTTTGATTAACAAACTCAACTATTTTAAAGCGAGCAATGAGATTATCTCCAGCGCGCGAGATTGTGTGTCGGAAATTCTAAAGATATGCTCATTTTAAAATTATTTTGCGATATTCCTGTTGAACTGAATTTTATGGTTTAAGTGAGAAGAACGTGATATTTAATAAATAAAGGTCACACAGAAAGCGTTAAAAAGACGCCCTTTGGGGAGTAGTGTAAAATCTGAAAGCTTTCAGATTTTTATTTTTTTTTTCGTTTATCTTTGAACTCATTGTTAACTATTTCTTTTACCGCAATTCGTCGCTGTTATTGTGTGAGCGAAGTACGATTATTTGTGTTAAGAGTTTGAGGACTAATAAAGGGTTTATTTTACCCTTCTTCTTACCTGGTATTATTAACGCTTGTTGAGAAGTCGCTACGTTTCTTCATAAGATCGAGTTAACTCTATGATAGCAAAGAATGTAAAATCTTATAATATACCTTGTGCGCTTTTGCTGAGAAACTGCGTGTCATATAATCGTATAATAATGAGAAAACGTCACAACTTTGGAAAGAATCCAAATGAATTTCAACACGGCATCATATTCTTGAGTAATAATATGCATTTCATTCACCCACATATGCTGACCTGCTTTCTTACTGAGTTTTCTATTCATTAAATACAAATTAAAGTTACTATGCTTCTTCATCTTTCTATAGCTAATAAAAACTATGCATTTAAGAGAAATGAAAAGCTTGAATTCAGAAGTGGATTCAAATAAAAAACACAGTTGTAAAACAAAGATAAAAATATTTAACTTAATGCAAATTATGCTGAATTATAAAAATTAAGAAACTGCTAAAAAGCTAAATGAATAATGCTACGGAATATCTTTAAAACCGAAACTAAACTGAATAAGCAAAATGCCAAAATTGTATTTTTAAGGCACATTATTACACAAAAAATACATCATCATAATACATTAAAATATAATCTTGCCATTCGAGGTTGTATTAGTGCTAGAAAACATTAGTGTATTTCTTTTTCTCAAATGCGTGTATCGAAGGTAGGTAAGAATATTCTATTTAATAAATTTTATTCTTTACGGTTTTTTTTTCAAATAAAAAAATCTTTACCTGTATTTTAAAAAAAAGTTAAAAAACCGGAAATGCTGATTAAAAAAAAGAAAACAAATATAAGCTTTCACATTTTTTGAAGAAAGAAAATGCAGTGAAGGTTAGTAATTTTTTATCCAAAGAATGGTTTTCTGAATTTTGAAAAGTTTATGTAAGGTAAAAGCTTTAAAATATAAAACGCAAAAAAGAGAGTTATTTCTCATCTCACATATAGCTTCCAATATGGCGGCAGATAATCGAATTTTCAAATATAACAGATGTTTAAGGCTTTATAAAAAACTAAAAGGAATATCAAAATTAAGACTAAACAGAACTTCAAAATAAGAATACATCAGAAGAAATATATTTTAATGACATCGACAAAATATTCAGTTAACACAAAAATAAAATAAGTCACTGATTAATATGTATCAACATGAAAATAATAAAATGAGTAACTGAAATAATGCTTAACTACTGACAAATAACAAAGAATATAAATCTTTCAAGCTAATATCATTTATGAATTCAATGATATTCCAGAAACACTGCGCCTGACCAATGGACAAATGGTTAAGACCGCTAAATCCTGGGGGGTGGATCTCAGGTAAATGGGCTGGTTGCATGGTTAATTTTCGTGATTTCTTCTATGTATAATGGGGATACGAAGTAGTTTCTCTCAGAAAATTCACTTTTTAAATTGTTGCCACCAAATATTATCGTGTTGTATTATATTAAAAAAATAAGTAATGAAGAATCTACATGAATATATGTACATTCCTTGCATTGTGAAAAAACAGCATTACCTAGAGTCATCAAATTTTCAATAACATAGTCCTCCACCCGAATATGGGCATCTGGGAACTAAATTTGTAATTTTGAATTTGTTTTATTGTCTATTTCATATATTTCAAATTTTTGACGAATTTCTAACTAAAATACTTAACAATTTCAAAGCGAGCAGTGGCAAAACTGTAGCGAATAAAACACTTTTATCTCCAGTGCGCGAAATTGTCTATCGGAAATTCTAAAAATATGCTGTTTTCAAATATTTTTAGTGCAATATGGCGTTAGGTCAAAGGCTGTCGATGTCTGTAAAAGAAAGAAAGTATGTGTTGAATGTTAAAAAAAACAACAAAAAAAGCTCCCGTTTCGGTGCAATATAAAATCTAATAGCTTTCGAATTTTTAATTACATTTTCTTTCACGTTCCTCATTTATGTCTGCATCGTTGTCTCATTCATTATCATCATCTGTATCTTCGTGATCTAAATCTAAACCAAGATCATCATCTTCTTGAAGTCATTTCGTTGTTTTGTGGTTTCTTCTGCCAATGTTTCTTTGATCACGACGAAATTAAAGAGTACAAAAGAATCAATGCTTTCCTACAATTTTAGCTGTATCATTTCCTGTGCATAACGCTGAAGAATCTTTAGTTTTAAATACGATCCGGTTTTCCTTAGAACATCTTCCAGGAAGGCATCCCTCTTCCTTGACAAATATCTCTCATGTACTTTGACGTGTTTAAATAAATTAGCCTAATCTAACCGAAATTATTCTACTGGTGAAGTTTCTCAGCTAACATTTCAGTTAAAGCTCTTGTTTACTTTTAGTTATATGTACTACACTAATATCACAATGGTTACTAACAATATCTTATTTACTTGCAATTAAAATGGACGCTTCTCTTCAGCAGTTAGTGTAAAAAAAAAGCGGACGCATGTTACTTTCGAACAGCTGAGAAATTCGCATGTCTAGATTCGTTTCTCAAATAAAAAGCGCGTATTTGTGTTCTCATTCCTCTTATTATATATTCTCGTTGCCTTCATCCCTTGTCGACCTCGATAAAATTAAATTTAGTGGTGAATCTAGAGCTGTAAGCACTTTTGTTAGATATGGAGTACAACATATATTTGATTTAAGAAGTATCACAGGAACTGCACACGCATGCTTGCTGTGACGAAAATAAAATAATTTCAATTCTCTCTCTCTCTTCGAGAGAATAAGAATTTCTTCGAAATAAAAGCATTTTTCTCTCCAGATATGCAAGTACATTCTCCTGAACCTGTTGATCCCAAAGTGAGTTGTCTTGGGACAGGATTGCGGTACAGAACTGTAAGGTTATTTTCTCCGTGAAAGTCGAAATGGAATCAGACCTACCGTCTTTAGAAAGCGTGTCATTTCTGATTTACTAGACTGCAAACAATTTTGCAAAGAAATTCGTTTCGAGGAACCTGCATTTGCTTCAGATTTGGGAGACATGAACGAAAGCTAGGGCAAGAATAAAGCTACTGAGATTTTGTCGGTTTCTTTTTGCCCCGAGAAAGAAAAGTATTACATCCAATGAATACGAACGTTGAGATAGAAAATTAACTTAAATTTGCGAGTTCAGAGTGATACGTGCTTCCAGAAGCAAATGTATCAAGAATACATCCGTCAGACTGTATTATAAGAGCATTATATTAGTCAGGGTATGACTTCAAGTCTGAATCAACAAAATCTCAACCTTAATGAACAAAAGCTACCAGCAATTTCAAAAGCTTATTGAGAAGGAGAAACCTAGGTTTAAAACCATATCAAGGTTAGCGTCATGTATATTAGAGTAGCGGTATATAATAATATTTACGTTTTTTAGCTTATGGTGCAGAATCAAAAAAGGAAAAAAACTTGAATATACTTTTCGGGATGGGTGAAGAATATGTTTCTGTACAAAATGATAATACATGTTCTATTCGATTCCATACAAATTCTCCTATTTTATTAGCAGATTTTATTTGCTAAGGTTAGTTAACAGCACTTTGGTTAATATTCGTTACATGTTCTGGTTTAAAGCATAGATATTTTTGTGATTAGTATGATTGGAGCTGTATGGAACTCATCAAAGAATGATTCCTGTACAGAACTTCGGTCTTTTTAAATGCATATTTCACAATTAACATTTGCCGGTATTAAACACCCTGATTTTCTAAAGAATACATATGAGAAAGTGACAATAAAATTAAACTTGTAATAGTCTTCACTACTGATTTTTCTTTGTTCATGGGAAGAAAAAGGTGTTTTACTTAATAGGCAATGTAACGTGATTAACAAAATGATGTCTGTAGAGTCATTAGAATTTTTGAAGTAGGAAACACCAAAAATGAGTAGTGTTCTCGCCGGGAATCGAAACCTTAAATCTCTCGAATACTCGGGAAGTGTGCTACCATTACACCACGAACACATGCAGAAAGGAGGCAAAAAAGGTTTATATACTCCCCCATTTAACAGGTGACTGGGTATTAGGGAACCCAGTCGCCAAATTCTGGTGGTGAAGAATCGTCATCCAGCACCTCTTAGTTCGAGCGGCTCTGTAGTGATATTAAGAAGTTTTTTTTGAAGCAGAAGCTACAGAAAATGAGCAATGTCCTCGCCGAGACTTGATCTTCGACATCTCGAAAACACGTCGAGTGTTACACTACACTACGAACGCATGCAGAAAGGAGGGGGGATACCTTATATATCAAAAGAAAAAAATTATTGTGTGCATCTCTCAATCAATTTTAAATAAAACGATTTTAGGAACATATGTTTTATTTCACTCCCGATCCATTACCACCTATACATTTCATAAACGTATACAATAGATACTTCAATTGCATATATATTCCTATATCATACGTGGTTCAAATACATGTTTTCTGCTTGAAAGCAATGTATTTATACAAAAGCTTTCATGTTGGAAACGATAATCAGGAAATATATTTTACTATTGTAGCTAGAGAATCATATATTATTTGATATTTGTAGTGTACCGTCACTAGAACTGAACGTATTAATTTCTCGTCCTATCAGTGACTTCAGAATATATCTCACGAAAATACTGGAGCTGTGAGAAATAAACATCAGCAATGGACTGGATGTAACTTAAAAAAATCACTTAACTCTGCTGCATTAAATATAAAAGATAGGTTAGCAAAATTTCTGTTTTAGAATATTTCGAGAGCTATGTTTGAATATAGAATGTGAATAACAATGATAATATAAAAACTTTAAATTATCTCCGTTTTACCCAAAACTACAGCATTTTTGAGTAAAGTTTAATATAATAACGAAATTATTACCAGCTTAGTGTACTCCCAGGATAGGCGATTTTCATACTGGTCAATTTAGAGAGTGATGTTTGAGAGAGCGGGAATTATGCGGACGCTTAATAATAGTGAATGGACAGTTGACTGCTTTAAGCAGCAGTTATGATCTTGGAAATTAGCAAAGATCTGAAAGCGTTGTGTTTAGATTTGCAATAAATCCTTAATTTATGTTAATAGATGATGATAATTTTCGTTTGATAGAGTATTAAATCAGCAGATGGGAAACGGTCTTAACCCAAGGTAATTTCTAAAGCAAGAGACTTGATCCAATAAAGCGTTTATAGATCACTTTAGGAAGATTAATTACTGTTCTTATGTGCACTTCTAGAGGTTACCTATATTTCATGTATCATAACCATGCCTAATATTCCGCGGAATTATCCGGGCTGTTAGCTCAGCTTATAGGAAATTACACTGTAGAGAACGCATTCTCGTCCGCTGAGATGAACCCCTGTGTAGAACCATTTATTTTATTTTTTTGTTCTCTCGTTGTTTTATTGTAGTCATCTTTAGTCTTTTTAATCAATATTACGAATTATTTTCAGCATTTGTAAAATGTAACGCACTACAAAATGTCTCAAAAATGTAAACATACTTTGAACGGATATGAAATCAATCTTTACTACCATATAGTTCATTTCTAAATTTAAAAAAAAGAGATGAATAATTTTATTTCATTATTGCCTGATTTTAAATGTAGCCTTCTGAGTTTAAGTATCCTTTCTCTGGAACTGTTTCTCCTCTGCACGTCTTGTAAAATGTCATTTACAAATCCATACTCAACCGGCCGATTTATCTTCACTGAGAGCACAGATTATTCTTACGATGTAACTTTCCCATTGACAGCTAGCACTTCAAAATAGGACAACCACTTGCTTTTGGAATACCTGTCTGATGATCCAATGGTCTGTCAGTCTTTATCAAATCTGGCGATATGTTTCCATCAATGTGTTTTGCCTGGCCAAGCTTGTTAATATCCTGTCTTCCAGAATATTTCCGATGGGATATTTTAAAGAGCTCTTGCTTCAAATTTATCTCGAATTCAAGTAATGTAATTTGCTTAGAATGATTTGTTTAAATTCTTTCCTAAGCTGTTTTAGTCTTTCAACTGCATTCTCAAACAATTCAGAATACTTTTTCTTCGTTCACAGCTTATTCAAAATCTATTTAGTCTAACAAATTAGTTGGATTTGAAAGGCAAAACTATTAATGCAGTTTGACATCAGAAAATATGTTTGCATATTACTATTGCTATACATATTGCTACATTATAATACATTAGCATGAACACATTATATTCTAATCAGATCGAAAGATGTATAGGCATGTAATCAGCAAGTATATTCTTGTATACATATTACTATATTACCATAATATGACATCACAGTATATAGCCATACTCAGACCCAAAAAATATATACACATTTTATCATTTGATTCAGCCAATAAAATGAATATATAATTTTGAAACACCCGACATGTGTCATAAAAAGTTTGCAGCTAGAACATTTGCACACGCGATAACAGTGTTAAAAATTTCTTTCCTTCAGTAAGGTTTATATTTTTTTCATATTTTACCAGCTCATTATATTTGACTCATATACGTCTTAACATAAAATATTTAGTAAAAGCATGAGAAGTCCTTCAAAGATAATGTTCTAAATTAAAAAAAAATCTGAATTGGAACATGAGCAAATTCAGAATAAGTGATAAGTGATAAGTGACGGTGGACATGGGCACTGTCCCTTTACCATAACGGTTAATCAGTACAGCACCACATCCACCATTATCTAGAGCAGGCCTGATGGTATGGCCACACGTGGTCTCGCACTTGGCTCCCAGACCGTCCGGTGGGCATGCGAACAGACAAAAAAAAAATAAATAAATAAATAAATGGCCCCGGGAATGCACTCCTACCCGGCCGCCCGGGCCCAGCATTTAATGAGTTTAAATTCGATAGATACATGGCTATACATGGGTTAATGGCAGAGTGTGTTAAAAAAAAAAAAAAAAAA